>VZTA01008079.1:354988-381090 GCA_013398855.1 Mohoua ochrocephala
GTCTCGGGTGAGCCCCGCGCTCCGGGCAGCAGCGCGGCCGCCGGTCCCGGCCTTGCCCGTTCAAGGCAGCTGTCGGCAGCGCTGCTCCCGCCGGCGGAGCCGCCCGGGCTCACCTCCCGCCCGGCGCCCGGCGGGATCCCGAGGGGATGCGCGGGGAGGGGAGCAACGATCCTGGAGACGCTCGCCCTCCGGCATCCAGCCCTGCGAGCCTCCTGCCTCCCTCCCTGCAGCTCTCGGGTGCCTACGAGCCGCTACTGAGCTTCCCCCCCGAGGGAACCCCGGACAAAGCCCGAACTCTGCCGCCTCCCGCAGCACGACGGGACGAGGGCCCTGTGCCTGCAGGGAGAGGGGCAGGACGGATGGAGCTTTTCGGGACGGAGCAGGAGCCAGACCCCGGCCCCAGGCAGACTCCCCCGGGCTGTATTTCGGCTCTGCTCCACGATCAACACGTCCCCACGTGGGCAGGCGCAGTCTGCACCGTGGCGCTGACAGCCCCGTCCACTGACACCATCGAACTCTGCCGCGTGGCCGGAGTGTGCCCCGAGTCGGGGGGCTGTCACCTCCCCCGTGACCCTGGCAGTGACAAAGGCTCTGTGGCATTTAGGGACTTGCCCGGGGCTCAGGAAGCAAAACGTGTTCCTCCTTCTTTGTGGTTGAGAAAAACCCTTGGCCAGACCCTGGTCAGATCCCAGCACCGTGATGGCAGCAGTAGAGACCAAGGGGTGACACGCAGAACCTCAGTTTCTAATAACTAATTAGGGCTGGTAAAACCCTAGAATAGATGCCTGTGGGGCCGAGCCCCAGCAGCGAGAGCAGCACTCAGGATGAGGTTTTGGGTGCCGGATGCGGTTTTAGCTGGGTTTGAGGCTGAGCACTGGGAGCAGTCCCAAACCAGCGCCCTTTATGTGGGCAAAGCTGCACTCCCCACACGAGAGTGGCTGTGCCGTGATGGGATGTGGGGAGGTGACCAGCCACTGGCAAAGGAAGGACTCAGGATTTCCACCGCTGAGAGGAGGAGGAGCTCAGCTGCCGGGGGCTGTTCTGGCCCTGTGTCTCACACTCTGGGCACATTGGGAAACCTCAGGGAACCCCTTGTCCCAGCTGGCTCATAGGAACCCTCTTGCTGCAAAGTCCAAGATTCAAACTGCCAGAATGTACCAGAAATTTAGATTGCACTGAGTTTTTCCTAGGATCTTTATTGCTTAGTGTCCCAATCCAAGATTCTTCAGTGTCTCAGGAAATGGTACCCACGTAGCTGATCTGGCCTTCGTCCTCATAGCTGTTGAATTTGCTAGCTAAGCCCAACTGTGGTGGAAAGAGCAAATGTTTTGCAAAAATAGAAAATAGATGGAAGAGATGCCACCAATAATAAAATGCCCCATAGCAAGCACAACCCATAATGAGATGCCAGAAAATCTTAGCGGGACAGTGGTGGGGGAAAGGAACGGTTTGCCCCGAGATTGGCCCCAAAGTCTGCAGTCTCTAGACAAATCTGTCCAAAACTGGGCTTGTCATAGCTCCATGAGCTGCTCTCTGCACTGCTCCCAGCACAGATTCCCTTTGCTCCTGCTGTCCAGCAGCGCCTGCTCCCACTCCTCGTCTGGGTTTGCAGCAGGGCCACAGAGGAGCTCAGGCTGCTGCGTGTCCTGTGCTCTGCCCACCTCAGCCTCTCAATGCAGCCTTTCTTCACTGCCTGCGGAAATCCACTTCCTCCAGCACCATTAGCCTTACAAATAAAACCCTGAGTAATTTTGGTCTGGGCATTTTTCTGCCTCTCCCTCCCGTGCCGAGCTGCCCCGCAAGCAGTGAGAACGGCGCAGGGCTGGGAGAAGCACAAGCACATAAAGCCCCATCTGTGGCACCGCCGGGGCCACACACACAGAGGTGGGCAGTGTGTCTGCTTTAAGGTCCCACTGCCGATTTGCCATGATTTCTTTCCCTTTGTTCACCCAGGGTGAGGAGGAGTGGATGGACTCTACCCTACCCTGACAGGACAGCTCCAGCTCTCCTGCACCCAGAATTGAGGCACAGCTTGGCCCTCTCCTCAGGGTGGTACCTCCAGCTGTGTGACCTTGCACCCCCAGCCCAGCCTTTTATGTCATGCCATCAGTCTTCGATGCCATTTCTACACATGCTCTTCCCTCAGCCCCAGGGGCAGGGTGAGCCTTGGCTCCCTGCTGCCCTTCCAAGAAGGCTTGACCTGCTGGGCAGGGGCAAAGCACTCACCTCCTTCAGCTCCCTCGGCCCCATCCCTCCAGACAAAGGGGAGCAGGGACGATCCAAAGCACAGAGGCCCCTGTCCCTCCTTCCTTTCCACCAAGACCCTCTGAGTGGGCAGACACAGTTCTTGCTGTAGGGTCTTTCCATATGTCTGTGATCATCCCCACAATGTTCTATGGGACGGCTTTGATAAAGCTCAGCACCACTGAGGTCTGGGGTCACATCCTGAGCCCTGTAGGGCTGACCAGGGCCGGGTCAGGGCAGGATGCATCCTCTAAGCCTCACAGCCCTTGGAACCAGCAGTTACACAGCTAGAAGGACCTGGGAGCTGCTCAGGGCTGGGCAGGCTTCCTGATGTCCAAACTTCCCCCAGCTCATGCCACACTGCACTGGAGAGCAGGCTCCCTGCTGACATGGGCCTGCTATTAAGGCAACTGGCTAATTAATTTCTCCTAATGACGTGAATGCTTCCTCGGCTGCAGCTGTGACTCCTGAGGTAAGCAGGGCCAGGCTGTCTGATGCCAGAGCTCCCTGCTGTTGCTGTATTTCTGGGGTTACACAACCCCAGAGAAGGGCAGGCTTCCCAGGCTGTGCATGTTGGTGTGCCCAGCAGCCTCTGGGCAAAGGGGTCTTCACCACAGCTCAGTCCCCCACCGAGGAACAAAACCAAACAGCATGGGAGTCTCCCAGGCACCTTCCTGCCAAGCAAGGTGCTCCATAGCTGCATGTGGCCACTGGAAAATAAGTGGCTGCTCTGACAGTGGTAGCTGAGCAAGGCAGCCTGCTCTCCCTTTTCCCTGCCACAGGAATTTGGGATAAGCCCCCTCACCTCCAAATGGGAGATCAGGGATAGAGCTTCACGCAAACCTGTGGGAAAGAAGTTTTTTGCATCTCTCTCTCCCCTGGCTGGGTGAGGAGGGTCTCACATGGCAGGGCCAGGCAGAGCGTGACACCCTGGGGTGCCGTGTCCTGCAGGCAGCGATCGGGCTGGTGCTGCCCCACCACTGTGTGTTCTGGGCATGCCTGTGCTGTTTAATGGGTATTCCTAGTACTGAAGTACCTGTCCTTGGCATTTATGGTGCTTTTCCAGGGCGGCTCATCCCTGTTCCCACAACTCTTGCTCTGCCCTGCTCTGCCATGCCACCGTTGGCTGGTTGTCCTCGTCCCCAAGGCAGTGCCATCTGTCGAGGTGGTAGCACCGCCTCCCCTTTTTGTTCCCCGGGGTTCAAGCCTGTGGCTGGGTATCCACAGATGACCTGAGGTGGCATCTTCCTGCCTGCCTGGGCAAGTTGGGTGCTGGGCTGTCCCTCCCCAGCACACACTCGCTCAGCACCCCATATCTAATCTGCCCCCGTCTCGTGCTCTGCTCGTGGCCACCTGCCTTCTCAGTCAGGAGACCTGGTTTCTATTCCTGTCCCTTACCTCAGCCCTTGCCTTGCAGCATGCCTGGCCTGGCAGCTTTCCAGGGCTGAACTGGGTGCTCAGCATCCCCAGTTCAGCACCCCCAGTTTTGCTGCCATGAAGAGCTTCACTGTGGTCCCCGAGCAGGCTGCAAGGTTGGATCTGTGCCTACACCTTCTGCCTGGACTCCTCGCAGCAGAGGGGGTCTGTTCAGCCTCTCTCAGCCAGGATGGGCATGGGGACAGTCTGAGCATCAGCCCTGGCAGGGAGAGCACTGGAGCCCGAGGCAAATGGCATCCTGCTTCCATCGAGGTCCTGCAAGGTATCCAACTGGAGCTGAGTTTACAAAGCAGTTGCCCCTTGTACCGGATCCTGTCTCTTAGCCTCGCGTTGTCACAGTGAGGGTGTTTGCTCTACAGCATCCCTGGGTGCATCTGGCACCTTCCTGAAGGGCTCCAGAAACCTCTTCTGCTGCTTGGGGTTTTTTTTTAATTCCAGGAAAAGAGATCAGGCTCAGCTAGTATCTAATCAGCAGCTATTCCAGTTCTGCTTTTAAATAAAATGAAGAGCCTTGGTTTTAAATCCCACTATATGGCTTTATTTGCATTTATACTCAAGCTCTTTTTCCTTGAAGAGATTGTCTAATTATCGGTGGTTGGTAACCATAAAATGTAATAACTGGCAACAAAAGATAATTTCTGTACTTAATGAAGGAGTTTGCTTAGTAATAAGATATAACTGCTTTGATACATACAGGTTACAGTTTATGCTGTTACTTTTTAAACATTGTATTTTTCCATTTTACTAGGTTGTTTGCAAATGGAGCTGTTACACTTAAATGGAAATTGAATTCATTTAGTGCACCAAAATAGCATTGTAGAAGGGTTTGGGTGCCTTTTCAATGAATCAGAGCAGTGGTGTGACATGCATTCTGTAGGAAGCTGATTTAAGTGAGGTGCTAGCCTCAGAGAGTGACAGCCTGTGCAGGAGGATACATCCACACCAGGGAGTCCTGCTCCCACGGGAACTTTCTCTGAAATCCTGGGTGAATCCTTCTCATCTTTGTGCTTAGCCCTCACCTGGGACTCTGCACCTTTTCCAGTGGTGGCTGCAGCCTGCACCCTGCTGCCCTGCTCTCCCTCAGTCCCCAGCAGCCAGCCTGCCATGGGCTGCCCTGCTCTCTCTCAGTCCCCAGCAGCCAGCCTCCCGTGGGTTTCCTCACCTTGTGTGGCTCTCCTACGTCTCATCCTAAGAGGGATTTTAAAAACAGTGTTCAAGTCTATGGATTTGAGCTGGGTTGGTGTGGACCTTTGGGCAGCTCAGGCTGCTGTTTCTGTCAGACAGCAAGGAGGGTGCAGAGGATTCTGCTGAGAGTGGCAGGAGGGTTGTGGCAGAAGCTCATTGCTGGGCTTGTCCAGCTGAGGCCCTGCTCCATGTCATTGTTTTATTCTGAGAAACAAATAGATGGTGGGGTGGCTGCTGTGGCAGAGGATGGAGACCATGGTCCCCGCTCTGCCTGCCTACCCTGGCACAGCAGTGACTCTCTGTGCTGCTTGTGCAAACCTTCCTCAGCCCCTCGCTTGGCCCCAGCCCTGAATCTTGGACACGGAGCACAAGGCAGGAATGGCCCCGTCTCCTGCAGAGCTGGCTTCCTTCACTCCTCTCCGTTATGGCATAATTTTACCATGTCTGTTCTGGAGCTGGTGGGAGCTCGGGTTGATACGTGGCGGTCCCTCAGTGTTGTCAGACAGTGCTGGAGAGGGGTCGAAGCTGTGGGCTGATGTTCAAAGCCCTCCCTTCCCTCAAGGAGCTGGGAGTGTTTCCCACCCTCGTCCAAGGCAGGGGCTGCTTCTTGGTTGGCTGCATCCCTCCTCCCCTGGGACCGCTCTCTTCCTTTGCCCCTCTCGTTTCCCAGACAGAGGTCACTGCAGTCAGCACAGTCTGATGGGAGCTGCTGCTCCAAATCCACCAGCCCTGCCCTAATGTGGTCTGGGATCTCTGGTTCTCAGCACGCACAGGCTGAGCCTGGAGGTTAGCACAGACATGGGGCAGGAGTGGGGCTGTAGCCAGGGGACCAGCTCTGCTTCAGCAGGCACTTCAGTGTAACCAAGGCAAGCCCACCCTTGGTTCCTTATCAGGGAAACAGAAATACTCTTATGGTCCGAGGTCTTGCTTACAGATCCTGGCACAGTCGTAGCTGCCTTATTATGGATCCAAGAGCGAGTCCACCTTTCCCGGCTGTCCTGGGGTGCTGCAACTGTGAGGTCTTGGAGAATCACAGAAAAGGTGAAGCATCCACACTAACTCTTTCCATTTACATCTGAAACAAGGAGGACATGGTTCCCTCTTGTCTCCTGAAGCTGATGAGGGCGATGCCTTAGGCAGTACAGCCATGGCTTTCCTGGCATGTGGTGCAGGAAGCAGAGGTTCTCCAGGAAGACGCCAGAGGAACGAGCTCTGACCTGCGTCTCTATAGGTAACCAATAAACAGCTCAAACCATGATCACCCAGTGACTGGAGCAGCAACAGCGCCGGAGCTGGGGATTTTCCAATCTCTTGGGTACCAGAGCAGACCAGGAGCTGGACCCCTGAGGATCCCAGCCCGTGCGGGGTTTGCTGGGTCTCCCTCAGCACAGGCAGCTGCAGCAGCGCTCTGCTCTCCCCTCTGTACCTCAGGGTTTACACCGGCTTTCGTTTGCGTGGCAATAGGTTGCCCTTTTGGATGGATGATAAAACTGGCAAACAAAGCTGTGGCATTGCAGCAAGGCCCTTTGGAGGAGTGTTTTTTTTTAAACTAAAACTGAAGTGAAACTCAGCACTTGTACCTTTAACACCTACAGCTCACAAGCACCAAGTTGCACCTCTGGGGCATTTCCCTGGGTGCTTTGCTTGGTGACAATGTGCTGGCTTTGGATGTGCCCTTACCCCTCAGGAGCTGACAGACGCGTGATGGGAATCTTTTGTCTGCCTGTCCCCGGGTGATCAGGATTTACTCAGTCCTTTGTTTCCTTGGCCATTTTAAGGCTCTTGCCTTCTCAATCTTCCCACCATCATCTCCTAACGTCTTGAATCTTTGTGTTAGTCTGGATTAGGCGCTCCTTTTTTTCAGGCTCTCCTTTGTTTCCTGAGCTGGGTGTGCTTGATGTGCTGGGCTGGATGACTTGCTAACTGAGGTGCCATCAACACTTGCCATACTCAAAGCGAGTCCCTTGTTCTTCACCTGCCAATTTAAAATCTCTTCTGCAATTCTGTACAAACCAGACTTTACACACCACAGTGCTGTGTTACACCAGAGCCAGAGAGGCCCGTCCACCCGGGAACCATTTTCTTTGCCAGTGATGGACACCAGATAATTTTGTGGGAAGAAGCCAAGTGGTTTCTTGGAGAGAAGAGCTTAGGGAAATGCTAGTCCCACAAGCTCTCCCTCTCGCAGACAGCAGGAAGCTGTGCAGCGGGGTGGGGGGAGCTGCTTGTCCCCACCAGCCCTCCTCTCCCACAGCACCTCGTGGCAGGGGTGCCAGTTCCTGGCATGTGGGGAGGTGTCCTGGTGCGTAGGGCCCAGACTCACCTGCCTTCCCTCTGACTTTCCTTTTGTGCGTAAAATCACCCATTTCCCCCCAAAGTTCAGAAGTCCAAGCTATCTGGGTTCTGCCGATCCACCAGAAGTTCAGACTGTCTGGGCTCTGCAATAGACTTTGCACGGACCCATTCGTCTATTACCCTAAAGTTCAGTTCAAACTGTAGTCAAACCGTTTGGGTTCTGTAACGAACTTTGCAGCTTGAGGTTAGTAGAGACATTAAGACCCATTTCTTCGAAAGACCCTCACCCATCGAGTTGCTTGTAAAGACATTAGCACCCATCTTGCCTATCACTTTTCTAGTCAAAAACTGGCATGATAGTTTCAGAGGTGCTCAGGCCTTTGTGCAAGACAAATCTTTCCTCTGCATGACTCAAGTCATGACTTGCCACCCCGTGAGAGGCTGTCCCGGGCACAGGCCAGCTATTCAGAGCAGCACATAGCCAGGCTTAACACTGGCCGGGCACCTGGCCACCACCTTTCCTGTTTACCCCACGGTGACAGCACGGCTCTGTGTGGCTCTGTGTCGCTCTGTGTCTCTGGCTGCGTAGGAGCAGGTAGTTGGGTGTTTACTGAGCAAGCATCCGCCAGTGCCCAGCCAGCATCCGGAGCCGGTGGGATCCCACTCCATGCTGAATAGCAGTGCTGGGTTTAGGGCTGGAAATTGTCACATGAAGAGCGGTGCCTTTTGGTGCCTGATCCCAGGAAATGCAGCGCTCAGCTCTTTTCCTTCCACGTGTTACCGGTGTAAGCGTATCCTACGCCTGAGCTCCGTGGCAGAGCTCGCTTTATTTGGAGGCACCTTCTGGCCACACAGAGCTGGATCCAGGCGAGGCCAAAGGGAGCATCACTTAGGCCTTTGGACTTCATGTTTAAGTCGCCCCAGGGGTTCCCTGTGAGAGCTTGTTCTCTGAATGTGCCGAGCAGGGCTGTGCATCCCTGCGGGAGCCCTCCTGGGACTGGGGCCCCGGGCCGGGGAAGCGCAGCTCCCTCAGGCTGCTCCAGGGTTTTGAATTCTCCAGCTGGTCAGGGTACTGCAAAGGTCTTGAGAGAGCAATGTATTGTGTCTTTTTTTAGGGCCTGTTAAGTGCTGTAGCTGGAGAAGAGCTCAGATAACTGTATCTGTTCTGAAGAGCTTTTAAAAACTGCTGAAATTTCCCCAAAACAGTAAAAGAATGAGCTGCATTGCTGGTGGATGAATGTTTCTTGCTGACAGCATCCACTTTGGATGCTTCTTCACTGTGGAGAGAAGGGGCATGATGATGGATTGGCTTCAGTACCTTTATTTTTTTTCTGTAATTAGCTCATCAGTCCTCTGTGGCTTGGGTAGAAACTTACACAGAAACTGTAAAAATATTGACTAGGAGATGTTTTTAAATTGGAGAGTCCATCCTGATGTGGCTCCATTTCTCTGTTTTCTTCCTGTTTATGCCCTGAAAAACCCTCACAGGATCTGTGTTAATGAACGGGCAGTGTGAGAGCCTTGTGGTTTTCCTCCTCCCGTTTGCTGTCACACAGTCTAGCAGCTGTGGATCTGGGGGGATCCTTGTTTGCTGCAGGTTCCCTTCAGGGAAGCTGGCCCTTTTTGCTGTAGTGGGAGGCTGAGTAGCTCCCCATTTCTATGACAACAGTTGTACTTCGTGGTGGCGACGTGTTCATAAATAGCTCGCGAAGGCGGCTGCCAAAGCACACCACCAGCCCTGTTAGCTGTAGTGCTCTCTTGCTACCCATTGCACCTTTCCCTCCAGCAGAATCCCACACTGCTACTACGGTGACTCACAATGTGTGCTTTGCCACGCACAGTCTTTTTAAATATCACTTTTCTCCACTTCATTGGGCCAGGGGATCTAGAGAGTCTTCATCCACATTATCCTCATTTGTGTTTTTTCAGCACCACTTTTGACTGTTTCTCAATGAACCGAAGAAGACCTATCTAAATTTCTTACGGAATCAGGTCTCAGGTGATACTTTTAACAAACCCAAATCCTCTAAAAAAGTTTTAAAGTTGCTCCAGGATAGAGGGATTGGTGATGCTGACCCTACAGAACAACGGCACAGGATTTGAGAAAGAGGAGGGTAAAGGCAAAGTCCCCTAGAACAGGTCCCTGCCCCAGACAGGCCAGGAGGACAGAGGAGTTGTTTGAATCCCTTTCCCAAGTGTGAACCTGTGCTGGATTTGGAGTTAAGGGGATAAAGAGGTTCCGTTTCTGTCCATCCCCTCTGTTTCTCCTCTCAGTGTGGGCTCTCTGACAAACTTCTCTGTTCCATAGGAGGGGGTCAGAAGACAGCAGAGGCCTCGCTGACACCATCACCTTTTCCTAGCACAGCGCTAACCTCAAGGGAAGCCTCTGACTTCAGTCCAATGACTACTGCCATTCCTCAGACAAACCTGGAGAAAAACTTGACTGCTGCAACACTCGGTGCCACTGGGGCCCACGCTGCGGAGGAGGAGGATGCCTTCATCCCTACCACCCCCATGGCAGGCTCCAAGGCAGAGAGACTGCAGGCTTCTACCACTGCCAGTCCTGGGGACATTGCAGCTACACATCCTGAGCATGACAACATGAGCTTGTCAGTCAACAGCAGCACTGAAATCCCCTCCCCTACCTTGACTGCCAGCACTCTGGAAGAAAACCAGCCCAGCCACGAAGCCACAGAGCCTTTCAGCACAACTGAAGAAACGGATGATGCCAGCAGTGCAACCCCCATGCTTCCTCTGAACACTGTGCCAGGTGAGGTTTTGCCTTTACTGCCTGTGCACAAAGTCCTGCCTCAAGGATGCACAACCTGGAAACATCGGAGCACTCTCCTGGTAACTGGAGAGAGGGAGAAGAAGGGAATGAGACATTAAGCAGAGCCAGTTCAGTGCAACTTGTTTGCAGAGGTGTTAGTTCAGCATCCTCTTTGCAAGCCCCATTAATTTTGGTATTAATTGTGCTGGCTTTCTGATGAGGACATTGATTGTTTGCAGGGACATCCTTTACATATTTAATCTGAAACAACACGCCTTAGCTGTGCTGCTCAGCTGGGCCTTCCTGGCACCAGGGCTGGGGGCTCAATGGGAGCCTTCCTGGGGAAGCACACTCACCCTTAACACAAAACATGGAGATGGGCAAGCACAAGTGACAGCTCATCCATTCCTGGGCAACCATGGGAAACCCTACCCTACCTTCAGAACCCTCTGGGCAGCATGGGGACTGGCTATAGGATCTGCAATCCCAATTTTGAGGCCTGCCAGGCTGCCACACACCCCTATTGCAAGGCGGATACTGATTGATCACTGGTTTGTATGGTGTTCGTGCACAACTGCATCGTTTTCCCTGGCTTGTGTCACAAGGTCCTGCTGTTCTGTGACACACTGACACAGCCTCAGGGGATGCTGCTTCCCAGTCCCCGGGCAGCCCCCTTTGTGCTCCCTGTAAGGAGGGATGAGAGGCCTTTCCCAGTGTCTTGCTCTGGGGTGATCCCCAGCTGTGTGTAGAGTTGTTTGAGCTTGTTTGCCTGTCCTTTGTCCCCAAGGACAGGCCTTGTGGGCCCAGCTGAGGTTGGCTGACATTGCAGATTGGCACATATGAAAACTGAGAGGACTTTCTAAGCACTGTGGCTTATAGTGTGGCTCAGCTGTGGCTGTGCTAAAGGTTCTGCTTGTTTTCCAAAGGACTGACAATAAGCTGCTAGTCCTGTAGTCCTTACAGTCTTGCTTCCATCTTGTCTAGTCCCACAGACCAGTGTGGTTGCACTGGATCCTTTGAAATAACTGCTTGTTCCTATTTTGCAGCAACAACTAACAGCTCTCAGCCAGGGCTTTTCGATGGGCAGACCCTGGGGCCCACAGAAGCGAGGTCTGAAACCAAGCCAGGAACGAGCCCTGTGGGTGCCACAGAGGAGAGCACTGTGGAGCCCAGAACTTCCTCTGCTCCCATCTCCACTGTACGGAGCACGTCCTTTGCTGCTGCCTCCAGCACTGTGACAGTGAGACCCCTCACGACCAGCGCCACGTCTGCCAGCACAGCTGCCATCCCCACCAGCACATCTACACCGGCACAGTCATTGGAGCCCAGGCATGAGAAGGCTTCTGTGTTGGATATTGGTGATGATGACAATTCAGGTAAATGCTCTGCTTTTAATGGGCTGCCCAGGGAGGTGGTGGAGTCACCGTCCCTGGAGGTGTTTAAGGAAGACTGGACATGGCACTCAGTGCCGTGGTCTAATTGACCTGGCGGTGTTTGGTCATAGATTGGACTTGATAATCTCAAAGGTCTTTTCCACCCTAATAGATTCTGTAATTGTTTTTTCCCTGTTCTCACAAAACAGGGCAAAGGGCTGGGGCTACCTCAAATTGCCTCTTGGTTGTGCTGAGCAGAACCAGAAAAGACAAAGCTTTGCTGTTCCAGCCCTTGAAAGCTCTCTTTAGACCTCATTCCCTTGGTCTCCTTGCAGAGCTGCCCAATTTGGCTGGTGCAACAAGGGCTGATCCCTTGATAATCACTGTGATCTCCGTCTTCATTGTCATGGTGGGCATCCTGGGCCTGGTGGGCTTCTTGAGATACCGCCAGCACAACAACCGCATGGAGTTCCGGCGCCTGCAGGACCTGCCCATGGTGAGTTGCACCTTCAGCCCAGCCCCACGTGGGCTGGCTTGCTACTGACTGCTTTGCAGTTCTCCTTCTACTACATTAACAATGTTTCTGGTATTTGCAGCAGCACCAATGCTGATCACACACTCCTGTTCCTCCTTAGGTCCCTCTCCTTCCATCCAGGGTTTGAATCAAGACAGCAAGTCTCAAGGCTGGGCACTAAAGAAGCTCTCTGCCTTCCCCTCACTCTGCAGGGGAATGCTGAGAGGTTAAATAGAGAGAGGAAGGAGAGCTCCATCCAAACTTGTCCTGAAATGACACCTTCCTAACCTCTCCTCCTGTTTTCTGATACATTTGCTTTGTGACTATGACAAAGCAGATTCTATGCTCTGTTCCAGGGAGGTTATCTGACTGTCTGTCTGTCTGTCTGTCTGCGTTTGACCCTTTGGGAATATAAAAATATATGAGGGTTCCAGAGGCTGGACTAGCTCTGGGGAAGCTGCAAATAACTCCCTGCGCTTTCTGGGACAGCTAGCAAGGAAGCTGATGCTGTTGCAAGCAAGCTGAGTGGAGTTTTCAACAGCCAGGGTTCTCCACGTCCCTGCAGCAGGCAGGCAGTTCCTGCACACACCTCTTCTCTCCAAATGCTGCAGCAGCAGGGAGACTGACAGTCCAAAGATCCAGGAAGTGCACAGTGACAGCATTTAGGTGGATGGCTGGGCAGATGGCCACACTGTGGCCGTGTGGCTGAGAAGGCTGTGCTGCCTGCACAGCAGTCTCCCAGGCTGGGACCATGATGCCATCGTGCAGACATCTCATTAAAGCACCCTCTTCTCTGCTTCTAGGATGACATGATGGAGGACACCCCTCTCTCCCTCTACAGCTACTAGGCAACCAGGCTGTCCACTGCCTAGAGGAAAAGGCCTTGAGGACTTGGTCCCAGACGATCTGCTGAGGAATGAGGGGCTGTGATTTGCACACAACTGAAAGATCCTTTTCAGACGGTTTTGGTTTTAGACATTTTACATAGTTCAGTGTTGAAGTTTCTATGCTGCGAATCAGAGCCCAAGTCTGGCCCTTTTCTCCAGGCTCTCCTCAAAACAGTGCCCTGAAGAGGTGTCTCCTCCTTTTAGTGTGGCAACCAATTAGCCAAGACAACCTTTGCCATGGTGTTCTGCATGGATCTCTTCTGTTCATCTTGGTGGCTGCTGCTTTCAAAGGAGGTGGGCAAGTGATCCAGGCTAGGGCTCTTAACACTGGTGGTGTCAGCACAGTGCTAGCAAAGGAGACTGCTGTTTTCTGAGGAAGCCAAGGATGTGGAAATCAGTTCTCTTGGGCTCCCTCTTGTTCTGTATTTTTGAGGTTGTTTGTTTTGGGGGTTCTCTTGCACTTTTTTTGTTCCTGTTTCAGCTTTAGTCCCAGGACTGGCATTGCCCATCCTGAAACACCTATCAGGAGGATAAAAGACTACTCTGTTCCTTCCTACATGCATACTTTTTCTCTTTAACCAGGGAAAACAGTTTTGTGGCCACTGGAGAAGTGCCCCTGCTACTTGATGTTGCTTTGAAGTTGCTGGGAGGAAAATGAACATCATGTTAGCTTAACAGAGCTTGATAGGACTCAGTCCATTGCAAATTAGACACACTAATTTGGTCTCACCAAAATAAGGAAACCATGTCTCCTACACTTGACGCTTTTGGCATATGTGTAAACTCCTTTCCCAGGCTCAGTAAATGCTTTTAGTCCATTTCCCTGCAGACTAACACAAGCCTTTCCTCAGGTACCTCCCATTTTGCTTCTAGCATCTGGTTGCTGGAAGTTGTTGTACAAAACTGGTACTTCATTCTCCCTCCTGTGCTATGCAAGGTCAAAGCTCCTCTACTTTCTGATGTTGGTCTTTTGAGCCAGTTGGTGTCTTGTCATGAGGACAGATCCTAGATGTAGGTGCCTTCTTCCCCTTCCCTTTCTTGGTGTTAGGCTGATTGGATTCTGCACTTTTGCCTGAAAATATCACTGCTGTAGACTGCATCCAAGGCTCTTGAGGCCTCTCAAGGAAACCCACAGACCAGAGCCTCTGAGGGTAAGTCAGAGGATCTTTTGGTGCCCTTGCTTCAGAAAGACCAGAGTGTGTGTGTCATGTCAGTCTTCATGTAATTACACCTGCTCCCGTTTTCTAACTCGCATTCTACTGCAGGTAAATGGAAACACATGCCTTCTCTAGAGGGTTTGATTTCTGACTAAGCCAGTTGCTCCCTCAGGATACAGCAAGGGCTGGAGATTATCTGCCACATTGCTCTTACAAGCCTCAGTTTCTCCTCTCCTTTCAGTAGCAACATCACTGAACCCCACAAAGGACAGATACCAGGCCTCACTTGCAAAAGTACCTTTTTTTTCCCAGTGCTGTTATTGGTTGTTGTAGCAGGGAAGGGGGAATTTCCCCATCAGCTGAGCTCTGGAAAGCCCAAAGATGGAGCAGAACCGGTCTGGATCAAATAGATGACCTGGGTAATGCAGCCGTTCCTCCTCCCTGTGTTGCTGCTTCCAGAGTGGCTGACAAATGGCTGCAGTGCAGTTGAGGTTCAGCTGTTGGCTTTGGCCTTCCATCTGTGTATTGTAAGGAAGCCCAGTAAAACAGGGAAGAGAGGTTGGTTCTCTCCTATGATTGCATGAGAACTAAAGAGCAATTGTCACAACTCCAAAGCTTTTGTATCAAGCATTGTCTGCACAGAGCGATCTCCCTAGCTACAGACTTGTTTTCCCTGCCGGAGGGCAGGGTGCTACTGGTTTTCGGCACAAAGTTGGCAAGTTAGTGGTGGAAAATAGAACTCCATCCTGGCTGGAACTGGCGCAGGCTGGCATATCTGGGAAGTGTCTCTGTACACAATCAAAAGGGCAGGGGCTGGTTGTTCTGGTTTCCCATGCATCGCTGTCCAGGGGAAAGGGGTGAGGAAGAAAACTCGCCCAACACCAAAGTGCAACTTTCTTTGTGAAATATGTTGATAGTGGATTTTTTTTTTCTGCAATAAAGTTACAAATGCCAAAAGTGTCTCGGTCCTCATACTTTCATTGCAAACATCTAACTGAAAAGCTTTTATAGATCACAATGAATCCCGTGATAGATAAACAGCAGCAGTTTGGGGCAGAAAGACTCACAGAGCTGATAACTAGAAAATGCCAGACAGCTATGAACCATAGCTCTGACAGTTCAGAAGGACACCACCCCCTGCCTGTGTTCCTTCTTGTCAGGGTCATTCCTGGTCTGGGTTGACTGAGATTAATTTCTGTACAGTTAAATCAGATGAAATCTGTCTTAGAGAACCACACTAGACCAAATAATATAATCTACACCCTTAGAATCCTTCCTTTGCCTCTGATTGAAGATATTCTCGTGTTGTCAACTGTAACCCCCAATCTTATTTACAGAAATATCCTGAAAGCCAGCCTAATCCAAACCTAAGTAGCATCATCTGTCATGCTTCTTTCTGTAGTATAGCAGACAAAGCAAATTGAAAGGCACATACTTCTTTTTGTTTGGCTTTATAGCTGTTTTGAACTCTTCCCTTCAGAGCGCAGACCTGCAGGGAAGTGCATGCTCAAAAGCCCAGCTTCTGCTACAGACCTGGTAAGAGTCTCCTGAGCTAATAGTCTCTCCTAGCTGTTAGAATACTTTGGCAAAATCAGTCAGCTCACGTCATAGACTGTTTGTGTTAAAGATTTTCTATTGCAAAAGCAAAATGTGGTGAGTGAAACTACTTGGTAATTGGGCTTATGCTGTTTTCTAAAGAGTTCCCACAACAAATCTAGAAAAGCAAATCCTTGGAAGATCTAGAGCAAGGGGAGAGCAAACAAAGACTTGGTAGCCTAGCAAAGTGCTTGCTGAGTAATCTGAAGATATGAGGGTGAACTAAACCCTGCAGAGATTTCAGTCCTCTCCCAACATACTGTGAGGAAAATCCACCAACACCAGAGGTTTATGTCCAAAAAGGAGACAGAGGAGTCCTTCAACTTTATTCGAATAAAGGGAGAGAGGCCACTGGGGCACACGCCTGCGGGGTTTTCTCTCTCTCGAGGTTTCGGAGGCCACAGCCTCCCTTTTATCCCAAACTCCCAGCCGCATGCTGCCCTCTTCCTTTCCCCATTGCTGAGGTACTAGGAAGGAACAGCCTTCCCGAACCGCCTACCTCATATCCCCCCTTGAACCTAATGTTTTACCCCAAAGTTTGGAAGTTCAGGCTTGTGCAGAAACATGTCTATTTCATGAGCCAAGCTGTCTGGGCCCGGTAAGGAACCTGCTGCTCAAATTCAGTAGAGGCATCAAGACCCATTTCAAAGATGTTAATACCCATCAAATTGTTTATAAAGACATTGGCACACATCTTTCCTCTCAATACAACCATATGAAACAGAATAACTAAGTAACAGAACAAACATGCCACAACTAAGCCAGTCTTCTCAGGTCTGAAGTCAGCATTATTCTGGTGGTTTATGTTGGAGTTTTCTCTGTTCTGCCTTTTTACCACTCAGAGCTGATTCATTCTCTGCTGAACAAACTGCTGAACTGCCTTGTTGGAGAGGTAGCACAGAGCAGGGCTGTGTTAGCTGGAGAGGCAGCAGCAGGACAGGCTCGTGCAGGCAGCCACCCCTGGGACACAGGAAGCTTTGTGCCTTTGCCCAGCTGAGTTCTGACCTTCCAGCCAGATGATAGAGCCTCTGAGGTGGCCAAGTTTGGAGAAGGACCATGGGCCAGTTGTGTGGGCTTCACCTTTCCTGTGCAGCAAAGAGAACGGACAGAACCAGAAACCAACTGTTGCCAACTTCTGCATTTCTCCTTGAACGTAGCTGTTGCCTCTGATGGGGTTTAGTTTTAATGCCTCCTAGGCTAAGGCACAATTATATTATTAAGTAGCAAGGGACCAAGAATCTACTGAATCACTTAGGTTTAAAGTTAAATAGAAGGCAAAGAAACCCGGGTAAAAGAAAAGCAGAGTTTGAGACCCATCTACCTCCTCTGCCCTCCCCTCGTCCTCTCTCCAGACTCATGTTTTGAAGGGAAGGGGATGTGAGAGGCTGAAAAATGACAGTCCTAGAGCTGCTGGGCCATGGGTAAGGCTACCTGTGCTTCATGCCATTTCTCTGCCCACTCAGTTGTCCTTCATGGCTCAGTGTCTGTATTTTAGCTTCAGACACTGTGTATTTAACCATCATGTCACACTGCAAGTCTGTAAATAAGGCTACAGAGGGTGTTCAGAGACAGAGAAACTGCCACGAGGAGCACAGGAGTGGACAAGGCAGTGTGTGGGTCTTGTAAGACCAACCATCCCAGAAGGCTTTCCCGTGGATAATAGTCTCCTGTGCTTGCTACCACTTAAAGCAGAATGAAAAAGCTATTCCACTGATCCAGGGAGCAGGAGTGCAGAAGCAAGCCAGGGAGGCAGAGCAGTAAATTTTCAGTCATGAAGGCTATGAAATGATGTAGAACCTGGAAGCTTTTACTAGCCAGTGTTCTTCTTATACCCAGGGGAGAACCCCACAGTGACCGTCCATTTCCCAGACACCTGTGAAGCAAACAGGAGACTGCACACCTCCACATTATTTATACTTCATTTTCTATAGCATCAAATCAGGATAAATGTGGATTTGCCATGGGGGAAGGGAGGCAGTTTTTCTAAGCGTACCTCCTGAGCCTCTGGCCGTGATGTTCCCATGTACTTGCTACCTCTGCTTTGCTGCACAGCAGAAGTGAGACAGGAATCTTATTTCCAATATTCCCTTCCATCCCCCACAAAGAAAACAGAAATCATGCACTTACTGTCCATCAAACAGCCAAATTTTCAGTCCTACTGACACATACCTAAGTGATAAGCAAAGCTGGAAGACCACGACTGCAAATATAAATGTCTCCCAGCAGTTTCCCAAAATTGTTTGTGGTTTGGTTTGTTTTAATTCCCCAGAACTTTGTAACATAACAACGGGCTTCAAACTTCCCCACCCAAACACATTTGAATGAAGACTCTTCCTCACTTTAACGCTACAGGGGTCACGTTTCCTCACAGATCTGAGAAAAATCAGCCTTCATCCAGAGCACAACTTCAAAACAATCTCAGAAGATGAAGCACTTAGAACCTCCCAGAAGAGGACCTTCTAATTGTGCCTGGTGATACAGAGCTTGTGAACTAGATCCCCCACCACAGTTAATTCTGCAACATCATTAAGATTTTATAAGGAATCATTAACTATTACACAAAGGAAGGGTAGATAGGTTGACAAATTTGTGCATTTTAAATACAAAGGGATCGATTTATTCATCTGCTTGACAGCCTGCACAGTCTTCCTTGTGCTTGTTGCCACTTCCTGTCCATTATGTACACTTGAAAGACACACTCAACACAGGTCTGCTTCACATGCCCCAGCAGTTTAGCAGTGGTTAAAGCCTCAGTTCCTCTGTAATATTTTTTCTGTACAATGACCCATCAGCCAAATAAGCCCCTGAACCACAAAACCAGCTTGATCCTGATCAGACTGACAGTGGTCACAGCTGCAAGAAAACAAGTACATGTTTGTTCCTACTGTTCAGCTCCCTCTCTGTTCACAGGTAGACCAGATTCCCCACCCACAGTTCAAATAAAGAGCTAAGTAAGTTACCAGAGGTATCCTCCCAGTCATAAAACAGGTCTCCCTGTGATGAACTGCCCAGAATTAATATATCCCTGCAGCAGAAGCCTTTTGCTAGCTCTCTTTGAACTACAATGGAACATCTGTTGATAATCTCCCGCAGGGGTAACTTCTCTCCTCCCCTGTTTTAATCCTCTCTCTCTTTCAGAAGTACACATCAGTTGCCACAGGACAACAAGCATTAGAGTGTTTCCTTTCACTGGTCTCTCTTGGGACCAGTAGGAAGAGGGATGATCAGTCAGCCCTGTATTTTCAGTATTTTCTTAAAAATTTGCTGTTATGTCCAGACTCCTGAAGCTTTCAATGCTGAATTACAGGTTACGCTTGGGACGAGACAAGATTCATGGGTTCTTGAACATGACTTTCAGCCAGATTTAGACACTCATTTGATTCTGACTGAGAAGAGACTGGACAACTGCAAAATTAGCAAAATGTTTCTTTGTGCTAATCCTGGCTATGCCTTCTGATCACACAGGCAAATAAACACACTAACATGATCATTGCTTCAATTTCCCTTCTGATAAGCTTAGGGGCAGGATGAGAAATTTTGCCCACTTTTGAAAAAGGATCTCAATATTTTTAGGTGGAAAGCAACTGTGGACAACACTATGTGTGGCTGTCTAGCAGAAAGGGAACCTGTTTTCACAAAGGGCTTAGAGAAGCACTGGGAAAAGAGCTCCCTTTATTTTACAGAGTCTAAGCTGGTGTCATTCATTCACCTCTTCCCTTCTCCTTCACCAGACAGCAATTCTAAAATTAAGTTATCTCAGAGGGAAATGAAATAAAAAAATTCAAACCACATGAGGAAATTTCACAGGGCCCTTTTTTTTTGCCACCGTGGCACTCTATTCTCATAAAACAAACCAGCAACCTCCCCTTTATGGGCATCATGGAATTTTCTGTTCAAATAACAAGATTTCTCCACCTGTTTTGTGCCACACAAGAGGAAGCAATTTACCAGCACTTGTCAAGTCAGCTGCTCCATATCGGGCCTTGACAGGGTAAATCTGTGGTCATTCTATATCTGTTCTGTTCTTGCTGTGCATAGTCTCCCTTAAAGGAAAAATCCAAGCCCAGCTCTGCATCCCAGAGCTTTAGATAGCCAACAGTTTAAGCACAATCCAACATAACTCAAAACTTACAGTGTAACTGGGAGAAAAAGCTAAACATTTGAAGGCATTGGTAGAGAAAACACACTAAATTCTCTCCATTTGTTCTGGTCCACCAAGTGAGAGCTCAGAGGACAGGATCACACATCCCATCCCATGGGAGAGGGCTGAAGCAGAGGACTGCAGCGAGGAATTCTCTGACCTTGGAGGAACACCCCCATTGCAGCCAAGCACCACAGCATCTCTCCCTCTGCAAGCCAGCTGGCAGCTGCCAAAGCTGATTGACAAATCACAAATCAGGCCCTGCACCAGTGTCTGTCCCCTGCAGTGAAAGAGCAGAACACACAGCGTGGTGTTGAAAGGGTAGAAGGGGCAGGTCTGAGCAAGGGGGTGTGAGATGGCAAACAACAGCTCAGGTCTCTGCAGAGTGTGGAGCTGGGCAGGTCTGTGAATGATTTATCAAAATGGCTGTTTCCCTTCCTGGAGCTGCCTCCCTTGGGTCAGCCCCACACCTCACAGCTTCCATCTGTGGAAAATGCAGGGAACAAACAAGTCAAGAACAGTTTGCCTGCCCAGGGAAGCCAATATCCTTTCCAACTTGTAGTTGTTCCCGACAGTAAAGAGTGCATCTTTTAGTTAACATTAAAGGTCATGCAGCTCTAGCCCAGGCAGGTCACTGCTGAGATCATCACTCCAGCTATTTCTAGCCACTTCTCCAGCACTGCTTTCTGCAAAAACACAGCCTGGAGACATGTACAATCTACACCAAAAGACCAAAGAGTTATCCTTCCCCAGCCTTTTTACCCCGTATGTCAGACCTGAGAACAACAGCAGTCTATGTCTATCCCCTCTGGCACTGCTGGTCCAGTGTGGTCTGAAATCGTCTCAAACCCTGTTAAAAACATCCTCATTTATCTCCTACTGAAACAGAAACACCAACAAGCATCCTCACAAGCTATGTAAGCTCAAATAAAGACAGGTGCCCATGGTTCCAAGTGTCCTACACTAACAAGCTGCCAACACAGCTACCGGGTGCCCCTGCCATAATAACCCCTGCAGGGTTTCTGATGCTACTATCACATAAATATTCACTACTAATACTGCAGGTAATAGTGCAGCAACAGGTAACCAGCTGCTTATTATTAAATGAGGGGGTTTGCTTGAACATTTGATCAGTGAAGCTCTATGTAAGAGTCCCCACCTGGCATGTGCCTCAGAATAAATGTTAGAGAAAAGCTTAACCCTTTGATGGGACACGCAGGCTCCTCAGGCATTGCCCTAACAGCAACCTGACATGTTACAACTGCATCTACAAAGCAGTTAATTGTAGCAGGTTTGCTAGTAAAGTCTGAATCAGCAGGATTAGTAAATTGGAAAAACAGCGCACAGGGCAGTTAAACATGCCTTACAGCCTCCATTCACAAGAATCTTAAGCATCTTACTAAAGTAGGGCATGAATTTTTTTCTTTTAAAGGAACATTAGCCCTTTGTTCCTGATTTCTTTTAATGCTAAGTGTTAATGCAAACACAAGGGGGTTTTATATCCAAAAAGCAAGGCATAAATCCAAAAGGATGAAGAGGCTGAGAGGCAAACCTTCTTGAAGTGAGCAATTTTCACCTTCTCACTGGCTGTGTGTCAGCACCAAAACAAAAATGGAGCCACATTAAAAAATGGTATCTTGGCACTGTCAGAGGAAGTGATAAGTATCATAATTGGCCCTCACATGCAGCTTTTCATTACCCTGACACTACACGGGGAAGGAGGATGAAAGAACAGACAGGCACACACATGTTACCCCTGTCCTGGCATAGCAATACTGCTCTCAGAACTAAGTGTTAAGTCTGGCCCAAGTGCTAGGCCACTACTCCAAACTGTACTGTCTTCCTGCCTTGAGGTGCCTAATACTCAGCCCTACCAGTAAAACTGGGCCCAGCAAGAGCCTCTCATCCGTATGACCTCTGGAATGCCCTGAGCAGTAGAGCTTTGTCATCCACATTACAGCAGAAAACCCTCCCAGGTTCTTGAGATCCTGAGGGTGCAGGATCCAGCCACACTTACCTTCAGGCACCTCAGTCTCCATGGCACTGGAAAGCTCATCGGAGCTGAAATGCCTGGGGTGGGAACCTCAGCCAAAGATGGAGAAAACCACTCTGCCTCTCTCAGCAAATTCTTGCTTCTCCCTAAAAGAAATGAAAAAAGCAGCAGATTAGGCCAAAAGTTCAAGGATAAACTTGCTGAGTCTAAGCATCCTCTGTCTGCCTTTTGTGACACCTGTTACACATGGAGAAACTGCTGTTATTTCGATTTAATAACATTTTCTTATTCTTACATGGGTACAAGCAGACGCACAAGGCAGCCAAAACCAGGTTCCATGACAGGCAAGAAAACATATTGGCAAAAGTGTTCAGGCATTGGGTTTCACCTCCTTGGGGCACCAACAGCTCCAGCCAGCTCCACATCATTCAGGTTTAAAACACAAAGAATCAGCCACCTCGTTTCTGCCCAAAGCCATGGTCACAGTGCCAAACCCTACCCATACAGGGGTCAGTTCGTGTTGGAAAGGGACAACAGGACACCCGACCTGATCTCTAAACCAGAGGCTGGAAAACCATATCCCAGATTGTTAGTAAAACTGGGGTAAGTGTGAAATCGTTCCTATGATCTCTTCTTTCCCTGCAGGTGCCATGGATGTTACTTCCTTCCAGAAGAGACTTTTCACTTGATCTTTCAGATCAGAGACTGTAGATCTGATTGAAACACAACACTGACAGTCCCTTATGTTTAGCAATGCCGACTGGAACAGTCACTGGGGATGGGGATGGGCTGGGCACCACTTTGATGGGGTTTCCAGCAGTCCTGCAGCAGAAGGCAGCTCTGCTGAGCAATTCAGTGGTGTTTTCAGAGATGAACGGTCTGGCAGTAGAACCTCTGCCTCCCCACCTAGCCCTGATCACATTGTTCTCTCAGTTGTGCCAGCACAATTTTTTCCTGCAGCAGCACTGTGAACCACACCACTTCAGGGGAAAAAAAACCAAATCAACAAAAAAGCCCGAACAATGACGCACTTGTTAGAACCAGCT
Source organism: Mohoua ochrocephala (assembly GCA_013398855.1). Taxonomy (NCBI): domain Eukaryota; kingdom Metazoa; phylum Chordata; class Aves; order Passeriformes; family Acanthizidae; genus Mohoua; species Mohoua ochrocephala. The sequence continues at coordinate 377,627 of VZTA01008079.1, forward strand.
CGGCTCCCTGATCGGATTTACAGCACACCAACAACTGCAGCGGCAGAAATTCGGGAGGCAGTGTGCTGTGAGGCCAGGGCAGGAAAATGCAGAGAGATGGGAACATTTTAAGCTGATGTTGACAGCACAGACAGCATCTCATGAAATCAGAGCTTAACAGGTGGGAGAGTGACATAATAAGGGAAGGCATCAGGCTTTTATGGAAAGAAATAGGGAATCAATATTTAATTACAGGAGAACTGCAATGAAGTTCCACTATTGAAAACATCTCACCAAGTTGATACAATATTTTTTATCAAAGAAAACCTAATAATGAATCTACATTAACCTCCAGACTCAGTGCTCACCAATACCTCCCCACTAATAAAACCAGACATTTATTAACTTATGGTCAAGAGCTAGATAGATCAGAAAAACAGACAAGGAATGAAGACGTCCTTTAAGTCCATCTCAGTTACCAAATTGCCATGAGTGTTCAAACGATTTGTGAGTCTCTCTCTCTCACATTAGGTTCCTACCTAATGCAGAGCAATCGTTCTTTACCAGGGTCAGAAAAAGGTTTCAAGAGCTGTGGATGGAGAGCAGAAGGAAAATCCCTTCTGTTACAATCAGTACAACATTGTGTCTTTGTCATTTACTGTCGTGGAGAAAAATGAGAACTAATGATCCTTTTTGTATAAATGCTTCGTGATGACACCAAATCACATCGCATCCCACGTGACATCAGCATTAGCCTGAGGGGGATGAATGAGAGTGTTGTGTTTTTCCTAACAGTAGAAAAAACCCACAAAACCATACCTGGGACGCAGACACCTCACGGAGACATTGCTGCCTTCCCCCGGGGAAGGGATACACATTCGCTGGATGCTGTTTTACTGTAGCACAAAGCTGTTGGGGGCAGAGAATGCTGGAAACAGTGACATGAATTCTCAGCCAGACCTGTGACAGTTCGGACATCTGGCAGCTGTCCGAGGGCAGCTGGGGTTGGACAGAGGACATAATGAAACAGAGCCAGAAAGATCTAAGGGTCCTCAACAAGGAAGCCGAAATGTCACTCATTTCTCTCCAGGGAGCCGGTCAGAGCCCTCGGGTAGGGGTGGGGGAGAGCAAGGGCCATGCTAGGGGAGGTTTGAGGCACAAACAAAGCCAGTTCCCACCAGCCGAGCTCGGGGAGAAAGGAATGTGAGGGATGGGGAAACTGGGAAGGAATTAGAGCTCAGGCACTTCAAATGAGCACCTCTTCTTAAACGCACCAATTATTTCAGTCATTGCAGTAAAATGCAAGCAAAGCACTGTCCAAAGAGCAGCCAGGAGACTGCCCTGACAGAGGGCCTGGGTAGGAGACAGCAGCACTCCTGATTGACCAAGGCCGATGAGGTGGCTCAGGGAACAGCTCCAAGGACAGCTGTGAAGGGAACAGCAGGTACCCATTCTCCACGCCCACGCGGAATGAGCAGACGATGCCAACCCTCGGGACACAAACGTCTTGGTAACAGAGGCTGCCATTCAGAATCATAGAATATCCTGCGTCGGAAGGGACCCACAGTGACCGTCGAGTCCGACTCCTGGCTCTGCACAGGACAACCCCAAAAATCACCCGTGTGTCTGAGAGCTTTGTCCAAATGAAATCTGGCAGGCCCGGTGCTGTCACCCCTTCCCTGGGGGTCACCCCCTTCATGAGTTGCCTCAGAAGGACCGAACGCTCTGCCTGCACTTAGCCAGGGATCAGCTCCAGGAGAGGGCAGACATTTAAGCCATACCTGCCTCAAGCTTGGCCAGTTCAGGATTTAAATGGAAGACCCCACCTCACAAAGCTGGCAAATCTGCTGCCTTCTGCATCAGTAAAGCCAGAGCCACGTACGGAAATGAACTGTGCTCCACAGGCAGGGACAAAGGACAGCTAGCAAAGAGAACGGCAGGATGAGACATCAGTCTCCAGCATCTCTGAGCTTGCCGATCCGGTGCCTGTGGAAGCAATTGCCACAGCAAGAGCTGTCCTGCAGAGCTCTGAGCAGCCGCCAGCCAGCAGCACCCTCCTGTGACACATTCCTGCAGCTCGCAGGCAGCAGCCCGGGAGCTGCACTGTCCCTGCAGCAGCTCTTGTGGCACACGTGGACCTGGGCACCCCCCCCAGTTCCCTGAAGTGCTGCACACTTCCATCCCGAGTTTGTACAAACGGTAAGATCGTGCTCTGTCAGGCGGAGCTCTGGCAGATCAGCAGATCTAGCACCTGAGAGAGAGGGGACAACCACGTCCAAGCGTTTTCCAGAGGCAACCTCTGATCCAGCACAGCATTAAACCCTGCAGAAAAATCTCAGAACAACTGAGAAAAAGAAGGGAGCTGGATATATAACATGCCGCCATTGGCAAACACCTCGTATTTCCAGCACCAAAGGTGCAAAGCCCTTCCTGCCTCGTATCCAACACTTTCTACTCCCTTGTTGAGCAGGGAGATGGAGCTACCTTGTGCCAGGCTACACTCACAGCCTGCTGTTTCTTCAGCAGGACTTCAGAAATCTAGACAAGAAGTGAGCCGTGTAAGAGGCTTCTGCAGCTGCCAGTGCTTTGGTTCCACTGCCTTCACTTTCACTGCTTCCTAGCTTATGGATCTGCTCCTGCTGGAGCTCTTTCTCCTGTTTTAGTCAATTCACCAACCGAGATATTCAATGATGTGAGCAGATGGGCAGAAACAGATTTTGTATGAGGATTACTTATCATTTAGTCCAGGGAAGAACATAGTTAGTGGTCTGGTTCAACTTTACAAACTGGAAATAAAGAGAGATCTGAAAAGAACAAACCATAATTTAAACAAGACTGATGGGATCGTCCTGCCCTCCCAATACGGAAGGCATGGATACAATAAGGAAGAACTCTTGAGGTACTAGAACATATACGGAAACTCCACGAAGCAGTAAGTTTGCATATCTGAGGTAGCTCCGTCCCCAGGAACTTGCACATTTGGTGTCCTGAACTTCATAAAACCCAGGACTACAGGCTGGAGAACATTGCACAAGTTCTATAAAGATTATGATAAGCAGCTATAAAGATTAGGGTAAGGAGATCCAAACCTGAGGCTTGGTCTCCAGCATGACAAGTGCATTGGTAGGGAATAGGGAAGCCGCAAAGAACGTGTACTTTCAGACGGGGAAGGAGAAAGGACTGCCAGCACAGAGGCCTCACTGTGTCAGGGAGCAGCACCCACCCACAGGGACAGGTGGGGCTTTCCCACAGAGTGCGAGGACAGGAAAATACACCCTAAAATCCCTGGCGGTGCAAGAGGGACGGGCACAAGGCCGGGAACAGCGAGGAGACCCCGCCGGGTCGGCTGAGCATGCTGGGACGTGGAGTCCCTTCCGGGGGGGCCGGCGCGGAGGGGAGGGCTCTGCGCACTACAACTCCCGGAGTGCTTTGCGCACCGCACCGTCTCCTAGGAGACGCGGAGATGCGCGCCGGGGGTCCCCCCG
>VZTA01008079.1:390838-404932 GCA_013398855.1 Mohoua ochrocephala
ATTGTGCAACAACCTGCAACTGGCGAGAGGAGTGGGAGAACGTGAGAGAAACAGCTGTGCAGACACCAAGGTCAGTGAAGGAGGGGGAGGAGGTGCTCCAGAGCACAGATTCCTCTGCAGCCTCATTATTTCTCGTTATCCTACTCTGAGTTGATTGGTAATAAATTAAGCCAATTTCCCAAGCCAGTTTTGCCTGAGACAGTAACTGGTGAGTGATCTCTCCTTGTCCTTACCTCGACCCACGAGCCTTCCACTCTATTTTCTCTCCCCTGTCCATCTGAGGAGTGGTTACATAAATCCCCAGGAATCACAGCAATCAGCTACAAATTAAGAGATCTAGGACAGAGACACAGTAAGACTTATTTCAGTTTCCCTTCACCTGACTGTTCTAAGTTATTCTAAAGAAATGAATGAATAAACGTTACATTTATAATAAGCACCTGAATCAATAGAGAGTTTAAACAAGTAAATAAACTGAGACTCTTCTTGGTTTGAAGAAGTTTTGTGTTACCCATTTCTTGTGTGTCATGCTCTTGGAAATGTAAGTAGTGTGAACATTAAAAGGACAGCATGGCAAACTTTCCTGGGAATGACTCGTGTGGCTGAAGAATAAAAAAAAAAAAGGTTTAATTTCATTGATTCCCACTGTCAATCATTGGGTGCATGTAATGCAGTTCCTAATCCCCAGGGATTTTGTTTCTTGGCCGTTTCCAGTTTCCACAGTATCATCACTCACCTGTGACTGATGTTTAAGCAGGTACAGTTTGGAGCCTCTCAGTGTGGGAGCTCAAGGTGGGCAGCACACACGGGAAATTACAGCACACGAAGGAAAACTCCTCACACCAGAGGATGGGATGAAGGAATGAAGACAAGGGGTGTTTCTACAGGACACTCCTATGCCCAGATGTCCCATCACAGCAGCTCTGATCTCTCCTCCTGACAGCAGCCGCAGCAGGACACAGCAGCTGCTGGGGTTGGAGGCACCCTCAGACCCTCACCTTCCTCCCAGGGCCTGGGATGGGCACATAAAGATTCCCTTTTGGGAGAGAGGTTCAAGAGCAGAACGTCAGAGAACCCCTTTATCCTCTGTGTCCAGGGGAAGGTGACAGAGCAGCTGTGAAATCACTCGGTACAACTGCCTAAAAGGGGGTTGTAGTGAGGTGGGTTCAGTCTTCTCCCAAGTAACACACAATGAGACGAGGAAATGGCCTCAGTTTGCACCAGGGTAGGTTTGGATTCGATACTTGGAAAAATTTCTTCACTGCAAGGGTGGTTGGACACTGAAACAAGCTGCCCAGGGAAGTGGTGCAATTGTCATCCAGGAAGTATTAAAAAACCCCTGTAGATGTGACACCTGGGGACACAGTGAACACGGCTGTGCTGTGGTAACATTTGGGCTTGATGATCTTAGAGGTCTTTTCCCACATCAATGGTTCTATGATGTAATGGCCCAGTGGAATCAGGTGAAGCTTTACTTGTGAATAAGGGCAGAAGTCACTGGAGTCACATCACCAGGTTAAAGATCCCCATTCCACAGATCCAGGCCATGCTAGTACTGTACCCTCCAAGTAACTGCTGTAATCAATTTTACACTTCAAGGCTAATATAACAACTAATAAAGGTAAGTTTTACATTAGCTTAGCCCTAACTTTACTCCTTTTCACTTGCCAGAAAAGAAAAAGTTTGTAACTTCTTGCTCAGCCATACTCATTTAAATTCATTTTACTTTGAACCATATAAATGCTCCTGTTATTAATCAATGCCTTCCTGGGAAGCTGGCCTCGTTTGTTGTCTTGAGACTTTGGATTTTTTTTAAAAATTAAGCAAAAGTGATCCAGCTAAACATTACTTTAATGTATCTTCATGGGGATTAGCTATTTTAGTTGTTATTGAAGTATTTGGTACTAAGGCTTCCACCACATACTTTTTGCAGCTGTACAAAACAAGCTTACTACCCAAGGCCTACAACTTTCACTTCTGAGTGACAGAAGTAGCCCTGGGCCTCACCTTTGCTGTTGCTGACTTTAAGCAGGGCAGAACTTGTTTATGACTTGAGCTGAAGATGGTTACAAGGTCCGGTAAGAGTTTAATCTTTACAGGTACACAAAGATCACAGGGTTCTAACTCCCATACATTGTTAGGCAAGAGCTCATTACCCAAATCCTCAGCTCTGAAGTTCAGCACTGTCACAAGCCACCTTGAACTATGAAGCTACACAGCAGTCACAGCTTTGGTGTAACTTAAGGCCAGTCATGTGCTCTGAGTTTTACATAATCACTTGAAATACAAAGATTAAAGACAAGGCTGAGCACACCTGAGCACCAGATTTTATAATGCCACCCTTTTGATCTAGATCATATGACTACAAGCTGATGGGTAACTGGCATATTATCACCCCCATGACATGCAGTGGGAAAGACTGGGGATGAATGTTGTTTATCCAAGGAAGTTTGCTTTCCAGAAAGCCCAGTATTCCACTCCCATAGAGACAGCATTCAAACTCAATGCTTGATTCCCAAAAATTTAGCATGAACAGTCAGTTTTGCCTAAAGTAGATGCCAGAATGACCAAGTTGACATGGTGCATGAAAAGGTGCCCCACCTTTGTCAGCCACATTATGCTCCAAGCAACACTACAGTGCCCAGAGCCTAAGCCCGACAGCCTGATCCTCTGCCTAGCAGCAAAGTCACGAAGAGTGTGAGGAGGACTTTATTATTTCCACATGAAAACCACATCTTTTTCTCTCCATTCTAATGGAGCTGTAGCAAAAGGCCTTTAGGACTCAGGAGCTTTCAGAAGTGCAGCCTGCACTGCTCCCAGGTCTCCTGATGACTACACACAACGACAGCAGACGGCGTGCTCTTTTCACGAGTTTAATAGAGTTACAAAAGGATACCACTGCTCTATGTAACACATGGCTAACCACAGACACGGCATTGTCACTAAGGTCAACAGGGCTTGATGTACAGATACTGATCGTTAGGATTTGCTATGAAGGTACTGTCAACAGGACAAACTTTCCTTCAAGTAAAAAAGTTACTGTTTATAACTATAACATGATCCCTTGACTCAGATGCAATGACTTAATCAAAGTTCAGTAACTGATACTTGCTCTTTATGTAAGGCATACTAGTTTCCACTCAGGCTGAATGTTTATTTCTGCTTGGCGAAATACTCTTTACTTTTTTGAACATCAGGCTTGATTGTGTCACTCCCAGGCTTCCAGCCAGCTGGGCACACTGAAATGATAAGAATGTTTAGGTCTTACCAGCTGCTCCTGCAGAACATGTCTTACATAACATTAAAGCAAAGTAGCGACTCAGAACACACACAGATCTTTGCAACGTGGAGACAGTGCATTCAGTATCACATTATGCTCAGTTTGTTTTACTTGATTCTATTTGTTTACTGGAACTCAAGTAAACCCAGTAAACAAATAGTAACATCCAAGGAACCAGGTGTCTGCCCAGGCAACAGTGAGTCCTTTACACAAGCACCTCTCCCAGCCCCACTTAAAAGCTTCAAGGAAGTTTGACACCAAAGGTAACACCAACCCCAGCAGCCCAGGTCAGAAAGGCTCTACCACCACCCTACACTTATCTCCTTGGATCCAGCCAAGTCTGTATTCCCCCTATCTTTAATCCACCCTGGTCCAGCTCTCCAGTTGAATGGGGCAGGGGAAAAAGCGTTAAACTGTCACTGGTTCCCCCGCATGGCTATCAAGAAGCCACCATGATGCAGAGGTTGCACGGTCTGAAACTTGCAGCAGCTCCTTGAGCAGCATTTTTTGCACAGGGTTCCTTGGTTACAGCCATGGACTGCTGGATGCGATGCTTGCTCCACTCAGGACTGACAATTTTAGCCACAGAATGCTCAGCTTCTGAGTGTTGCTACACATCTTACTCTGGTCTGTCCTGGTTTAGATGTGACTGCAGTCCTAAAGTTCTAAAGTAAAACCTTTTGCCAGGTTTTGACTACTCAAAGGCACAGTAAACCCCAAAAGGCTTCATTTGTATGACATGTGACTGCTCCATCATCAAATGTTTGGGACATCTCCTCACATGACATATGTTCATATGCCACAGTCACGAGAGCAGTTTATTTTAATAAAACCTGCCATTGATTTACCACTTCTGAAGCACATTAAGTATGACCAGCAGCAGCACATGTCATTAGTTAATGACAAGTGAAGACTACTAACACCTGTGTAGCAATTTGAGTTTCCATAACTTGGTTCTAACTTTTCATCTGCAGTGCTTTTTGCTTTCGTTGCCACAGAAAAGCTGCCAGTCTCAAACACCTTATTACTCCTGAACTATGGGGACAGAGGCTCTCACCCATTTTCTCCTCACTATATACTGACAAAAAGATCAGCAGACTTTCCGGGAATTCAAGTACTTTGTCTAACAGACTGCATAAAACACTACATTAGCACTGATGGTCTCAACCCACCAAATCCGAGAGCAGAATCTAAATCATGCTTACCCTTGCAGGCTAAATTACATTACACGTTCTTAATTTCTGTCTCAAGTATTTTCTGTGTCTAATTGAAAGAGACAACTGCTATGTGCTTGACAAGACATCCATCACCAAATTGATTTAAGTGAAATCTCAACATGAGCAAGTACTCAAGGGACAATTAATTGGAATAGGATAAAGCATTATGGTGTCCTTCAACAAGCAGATTTACAGAACCAGCTGCATTTCAACAGGCACAATTACCTGCTGTGCACAGACTGATACCTGCACTATCTTTCAGGAACCCTTGATTTAACCTGCCTAGTTAATGCTGTTCTTTAGAGAAAACATTAAATTAAAAAGCACTCTTACCTTCTCCATGTTTATCTGTAAACTGGAAGGCCTGGACAAGTCTGAGGGTTTCATCAACAGAACGGCCAACAGGAAGATCATTGATTGTAATCTGCCTCAAGATCCCCTTGTCATCGATTATGAACAGACCCCTAAAAACAAACAAGAACCAGCCCTGAAGTTAAGCACAGCCTTTGGAAGGCTGATCAGACCGACGTGAGTTTCAAAAACTCAGGTTCAGTATTTGATTATGGCACCGTGCCATCCAATATTACTGTGACCTCTTCCTAGAAACAAACACCTTGGTGTGTGCACAGCAATGAAACAGTAGCAGCTGAAAGCCCAACAGGAACTAGGAGGGACAGGACACAAGTCAAAGCAGTGACACAGGAGAGAAGTGCTTCCTATTTAAGGAAGATACCAGCAGGGAAAAAAAAAAAAAAAGAAAGAAACTCAAGGAAAAAGCAAATACAAGGAGACATTCTCACATGAAAAAAACCTCGCTGTTCTCAAAAAAGACAACAAGCAACAGCTCATCGGTCCTCCAGCATCAGGTTAAGAGTTAGCAGAAGTTCAGCTCCCTCAGCAACTTTTATGAACAGTTGACTAAAGACTTGAGGTTTAATTAATCTGTACTTTGATCACTAGACTAAATACCTGTAATCGCTTTCATGACTACGTAGGTCTTGCATTACCAATGTCTGCAGCTCACCTGCATGAGACTCCTGCCCTGTGCAGCAGGCAATCAAAGGGAAGCAGAATTTAACTTAAAGGCACAGGAAGCCTAAGCACCACAGAGAACCAAGGAGTGCCTCCCCTCGTAGGAGTGTCTGACAGCTCGCAGGAGTTTACACCTCGAACAGCCAATAGCTTCAGCTGGCTGCAGGTGTTCAAGTGCACACAAGCTCTGTGTTCATCTGACACGTCCATGCATTGCAACACCACTTTAGCAGCTCGTTTACCTCTGGCACATTACCTGTATGCAATACCTTCGTCCTCCTTCAGCACTCCGTACTCTTTGGCAATGGCACGTTTCGTGTCAGAAACCAGGGGGATTTTCATAGTGCCCAAACCCCCTTGTTTCTTAGGAGTGTTGATCCTAAAAGTAGAAAAGTTTACACGTTAAAAATGTGGGCAGTTGGGAATGAAGGCCAAAGGTACAAGAGAAGCTGATCCTTTCTGCAATATCACCCTCAATCTGCCATGAGGCAACAAAAGGACTTGATGACCAGTGTGCTCAGTTCTGTTCAGAAGCACCTGGCACTAACGATACTCACCAAGTGCCTCTGAATACACTCAGGATTCAGTTCCTGCAAGAACTGAGGCCAGGCAGAACAGTCTGTTGGGTTAAAAGGCTGATTCTTACCAGGCAAGGTGACAGAAGTGAGAGTCAACAGAAGCTCCAATTACTTCACAGTTGATTTTCTTGAATTCATCAGCTCTGTCACTGTAGGCAATGATTTCAGTTGGACAGACAAAAGTGAAGTCCAGGGGGTAGAAGAAGAACACAACATATTTTCCTAGAAAAGCAGTACAACCAGTTAATCTCCCTTAGTTTTTTAAGAAAACACAAAACAAACAAAAAACCCCATCAAAACACCAGAACAAAAACAACCACCCACCTTAAAACCCTACCCAAGTTAAGCCCCCAAACCCAGGATGTCAAATTTAACAAGGAATGCCCGTTTGCTGGGTCTACTCCCATAAGCCTGCCCCAAGTACACCTCTGGGTGTGCTACACCAGAAGACCCCATGGCTGACCCCTAACAGAGAAATGCCACAGATCTGAAAGGCTACCAGCCAAGGAGACATTTTAACTGAGCAGGTGAGTAGTCTATACCTACTCATCAACCTCATGCAGCCTGCAGCATCATTAGAAATGTATTTCTAAAGCTGTCAACGTGAGTACTTGATTACTTCAGGCTTTCCCTTTGCTTTTAGTCAAGCTTTTTTTTGACAAAGCAAACATATTGCCAGCACTCTAGAGAAAGGGATTTTGTTGGTTAAATGGAAGAATTTATTTTCCATTGACAAAGAAAGGACAGAAGATGTTGCTGTTCCAGAGTCTGGTAATGTTACACCAGTCTCAGTATGATAAGCAGGGCAGTGAGCCTGATGCAAGATAACAGTTTAGAGGAGTTTTATGCTCATGGTAACAGTTATCACAGCTGCTGACAGCCTTCTAAGCATACTCCAGCCACCACTGCACGAGTTCTGATCTTTAGTCCACTGCCAAGTGGTCACTATTATTTCAAAACCAAATCAAGATGTATCTTCAGATATCCTCCACTCCTTCCCATGGCCAGACTATCTGTGTAATTAGAGAAGCACATGGACTCACCTCTGTAGTCAGAGAGTTTGATGTCTTTGAACTGTCCATCTGGCATTACAGCCGTGGCAGTAAAGTCAGGGGCTGGTTTTCCAATGAAAGCCTTTCCTGAAGACATCTTGATTTAACCTAGACAGGAGTTAACACCAGTACAGTTTAGATGGTAGTACATTTGCACCTGGAAGTAAGGATTTATTCAAAGTATCTTATCAACCCAGACTGAACACCAAAGACAGTTTATCAGCACTTGGTCTTGCAGCAAGGCTTAGGTGTTAAATGAGTTTTGTCACCCGGGTAGTTGAGCCACTATAGAGATTGCCAGCACTTCAAAATGTATGGCTCATGGCCTCCTAAAGATACAGTAATGGTTATCTAACCAGGAACAGCTCAGCGTCTGGGAAAGGGCTAGCCTAGAGCTTTAGTACTCAGAAAACCATCCCATTCCACTTGGTGGAGGAGTAGAAAGTCTGGTTTTTTAGAACTTTCAATGAGAAGAACCTTGTTCAATTTTACAAGGGAATTTAAGACCTCAAACTTGATCTTCCTGTTGATTCTGAAAGAAAATAACTTCTGTTAATCCCCAGGAAACAGTGCTCTGCATAGCTACACTTTAACCTTTTGAACAATTCAACCCTTTTTGATTTGCAACCAGAAAGACTCGTGGTATACATGGAAATCCCATTCCATGTTAATTACAATTTCACCAAGTCTAATTTAGTACAGCCAGGTTGTTTCCCCTTTAAGTCTATTGAAAAGGAATAAAAGGGTACACAAGGGCAAGAGAACTCTCCTTCTGGCTGTCTGCCCCAAAAGCTTGTCATCTGTAATACACCCTTATTTTTGCTCAGTCTGGGAATGCAGTGTAACACTTTAGACTGCCAGAGCATAATCTTTCCAATAGGCAACTCTATAAACCTAATTTCTGCAGATCACAAAATATTCTTAAAAGTGATTTCACTTCATTCTACACGCTGCAGCACTGGCTGCCTCGGAGATAAAAAACACCTCAAAGGTTAGCGTGAGTCTCATGTTGCTAAGGGAAGCCAAGAGCCAAGGATTGTTCCAAGTTATGCCTGCAAGGAACTTAGTCCATTCTAAAAAAGGTTGGGAGCACCTCATTTCTTGGCTCCTTCCCCCTTGCCAGCCACTTTTTTCCTGGAGAACCAGCCCACAAGTCAAACATTTAGCTTTGAACCCACACCTAGCCTTTTTAGCAACGGTTTTGCTTTTGAAAGTTTCTCTTTCACATCCTGACAGCAACGATCCACCTCTCAGTTTTCATTTTGAGAAGTGCCCACACATTCAGCGTTTCTCACTGCCTTGTGCAACAAAGCTCCTTATCTCCATGTTCGCCCAAGGGTTTTTAGTCTTTAATTGCAGCAGACTGGAGGACAGTGTGGTAGCCAGGACTAGAGAGCATTTGTAGGATGCACTGAAGCAGCCTGGCAGGAGGACATCGAGAATCCTGCACCCACAAATGCAGCTGTGGTTCTCAATGTGCAATTCTGCAAGAGGGATGTGGGAACAGCCATTGCACAGTATTTATCTGAGATGCCTCCAACTAGTGAGTTTTATTTTACGAGCAAGAGCTGCTCGGCCTGGAGTGCATGACCCCACATTTTTATCACTGAATTACATTCTCTTCTGTTACCCAAGCTCAAGGTCATCCTTTTGCTCAGTACTACGCCAGTCCTTCTATATTTGCTCCATCAGCAATCCTCTGGAGGATTTCACTAGGTATTCAAGGTCAGACTGCTCTTTGATACTTCCCCTTTCTAAACTACAAGTTATTGCCCCTTTTCTGGTAACATTCAAATCTTTTCATATTGGCAGGAGACCTTGGTTGCCTCACACTGCAAGAGAACCGTGTGCTTTCCTCAGGGCACCCACTGCGACCTGCCAACCCTTCTGCTTTTCCGTGCGGGGTCAGCGCGTGTTCTGCTCGGATTTTTAGCCACAGCATTTCCTAACCCGCAGAGGAGCAGACAGACCACAGAATCATTGTTACTTCCTTTCATTCTGGAGGAAAGTAGAATGAGCACCGTAAATCAAATACGCTCGAATCCGGCCAGAGTATCTTTGTTGCTCATAGGGGCAGACGGCCTCAATTATCTTCAAACTGCAATTATAATGAGCCAGGCCTGCTCTCTTGAACGAGCAATTTCATACCTTTAGGGTGCACTGAACAAAAGCGAAAGGCCGTCTCAAGACACACCATCAGCCTCCCACTCTGCCACCTTCAGACCGTCACAAAAATGCGGTCAGGCCACCGCAGCCGCGGTCGGAGGGCGAGACCGAACCGCGTGGTGCCCGAGGGGCTCCGAGGCGACCTCCGACCCTCGCCCCGCGCCCAGGCCGCCACTACGCTGCCCTAGGACAGGGGCACCCGCCCCTTGCATGCTCCCGAGCCGCATCCAGCGCTCGGGTTTGGGGATATTTAAGGCTTAGAAGCGAGATGCCGCCTTCCCTTCTCGGGGGAAGGGGCCGCCCGGCTCCGGCAGGCGCCCTGCGCGCTCCCCCCGAGGGCTCCCCCCGCGGCTCCTCCCCGCGCAGCGCTGATAAAGGCCGGAGCGTTGGAAGTACTTATCTGCCCGCTCTCCCCGCCAAAAAAACCCAAACAAAACCCAAACCAGGGAAAACCGAATACGGGAAGCAGGCGGCAGCCGCAGCAATGCGATCCTTCTGGAGCGGGACGCGGGGAGCAAGGGCTCGCCCTGCGCGCCTCGCTGAAGGGCGCATCTGCGCAGAGGGGGAGGGGAAAGCAAACAAAAAACCCACCCAAAACAGTAAGAAAAAAACCACATAAAAATAAACCGAAATTTTAAAAATAAAAAAAAAAAATTAAAAGAAGCACTGTGCAAAGTCCCCGGCGATCCCCGCGGCCCCGCACACTCACTCGGAGCGCCGACCCGGTGGCACACACGCAGCAGCGACAACACCGCGACCGAGACTGCGGCAGCCCCGCCGCACCACCCCCTTTATAGCAGCGCGGATCTCGCGAGCAGACGCGGCGGGGAGGGGAGGGCGGCCGCGCCTGCAAGGGCAGCATGACTCGGCAGATCCGGGGCCGTCGGGGCGCGAACGAACGCCGATCGTTTCCTGGAGAGGGTCCCGGGAGGTGCCGTGGAAATACCCAATGCCGCGGCTATAAACGATTTATGGGCTTGGTGCGAGAAGCGATTGCTTTTTTAGTGCCTTAATTGACCGATTGTGATTGTTCGAAGTCCTCAGATGGCACGCAGGACTTTGAGGGAGAGTAAGGGATGACTGGCGTGTCATTCATGTGAATTAAGTGTTGTCCATTGACAGAAGTAAAACGAAACCTCCCACGAACAGAGCAATGTGTGTTTGCAGTGTTAAAAAGGTGCGGTGTCAAATCTCCATCCTCTCTCTCTGCATTACCCACTGCCCCCTCTCCCTGATACTCGTTCCCAAGGCTTTCATTGACTCTTCTCCATCAATGGGAACACTGATCCAAGTCATGCAAGTCAGCAAAAGAAAGACGAAAACTACATATAAAGTCTAATCGTTGAGCTTCAGTGGCAGGATGGGAACCCTTGGAAGATACAGTTACTTCGGGGAGTTCTGCATCATTCGCGACTGAAGGGACGTTTAACCTCGGTGATTCCTCTTAAGCACTGTCTTTGAATCCAAGAGTGAACAAGCAGTATGGGACTTTTTGAGGGCCAAATTCTGAATTTAAATGTGAAAGATTTATTAATTAGTGAATACTAAAGGCCATTAAGCCATATCAAGGACAAAAATACTTGCTTTTGTCAAAAGTGATGTGTTCACCAACTGATTTTTACTCATCTGTTTTGCAGTTTACAGTTGTGTTTCTTATACCTGTTAAAACTTGATTACAAATTGTAATGAGGAGAAAACCACAAAGGATTAACAAACTTTAAATGTTTATAATCAAGATCACTGTGTAGTGTTGCTGGGTGACCATACCCACATGGTGGTTTACCCAGAGACAACTTGTTTTGGGACCAGATGAAATTAATCCTTAAATAATGAAAGCAAATGACATGCATATGTGTACTCAAGAAAAAAAATCTGCACTCACTTTCATGCAACTAACTTACCTACTTCTATTTCTGTTGCTATAGCACGCTTAATCTTTTACAGGAAGATGTTTGCTACTTTCTTAACGTCAATGTTGCCATGAGAATTGAGGTCTATATATTGAGACATGAATGTACCCCCCCATCACCTCAGGCCAATGAACCTGTGAACAGATTAACCCCTGAAAGGTCAGGCAGTCCTAATTAAAACCTCTAGAACAATGTAGTCCCACTGCAACTCTGGCATGCTTACCAATGGACAAAGCAGTAATGACTTTCTCATGGTTCCTGACTCCTTTAATGCTTGTCGTGGTCATTTCTCAAACCTTCAGATGAGCAATATGGTCTGCATGTTGTCAGACAGTACGGTCTGCAGTTCCTTCCAGGTTTGTGCCGTAAGCATTGCCTTTCCATTCATATCTCTGTGACCTCATTACTTTTGATTAATTTCTGAGCTTGTCTTTCCAGACATCAATTTTTGGAGGGTTTGGAATAATAAATTGTTAGGGCCACTCCTTGTTCAGTGAGCACCTGGGTTTCCGTAGCCTTTTTCAATCTTTAGCTGTAAGACGCTACTTAGATTAAAACAATTACGTTTTCCAGGAAAGAAAGGGCACGGCTACCCCCACAGGTGCTGGAAGGATGGAGTTCTCTCCCCACCTCGTTTCTCCACGCAGCAGTGTAACCGTGGTGTCGCGTTCTGCTAAAATAGCTGCCACACAGGACCAGCTTGTACCTGATCAGCACGGAGCACCAGAGCCCAGCGCGGGCCTCCCTGCACCCATCCACACAGACAGGGACACAATAAGTACTTCATCTATCAACAAAGAAGAGCTGGCAGGCCCTGCAGTGCCAGAGCGCTGAAACTGCCCAAACTGGGAGCCAAGCTAGCTTTTACATCCATCATTTTGATCACAGTATCTCCCATGTATCTTGGTTGGGAATGGGCCCCTGATGTGAAAAACAAACGCCCTGCTGTGTGTAAAGAGAAAGGCAGAGAAATGGGACCCGTTTCAGAACGTTACCACACATTTGGGTTTCCATGCATTCGAGAATGGCGTTGTGTAAGTGTATCGAAGATTTCCAGAGGAAGATAAACTTAGCTGGAATAGTAATGGATTTGGCAACACTGTGATGCCCCTGGCGCACGCAGCAGAGGTATTCCCTGCACGCCCTCAAACGCCAGCGCGTTGGGACAGCCCCACACGTTCCCTGTGGAGCTCATCACCGCACGTGCCAAAAGCCCACTGAGTCCTGAACATACCAAACCTCCTGTGTACACATGGTACTACCGCAGACACAGTCAGAGTCGAGTCCTGGCCATGTGGGGACAACTTAATTCAATGTATGCAGAAAGTCAACAACAGACAAGTTCCCAAGCCATGGGGCATTCATGTACAAGCAGCTGGTGCACAATCATTTTAATGAAAACAACTGCAGATCATTAAATATACAATGCACGTATTTGCTTTCCTTGTTTGAATCTAGTGAAGACTGTATTTCTAGGTCAAAATATCTTGCATTACCTCTTCTTTCTCTGCATATCTTTTTTTTTTTTTTTTTTCAGTTAGCAAGCTATTACTGCATGGTTTGGTAATCACTGCCTTTTGATGACAAAAAGCTTTAGTCTTCCTTACCTTTTACTTGCTGTTACATTACTTGAGGGTGAGGTTTTTCCTATGTGACATTTATATAATTCAAGCATCTTCTTTTGCTTGAAGATTGTGGATTTTCAAATGGATTTGTGATTGACAGAGTCTCCATAAAAATAAATCAAACTCAACAGTGATTTCTCCCCCTTTATCCTACTTCCTGTTACTTATAATTGTTGTCTTGTCCTTGCACTTTTCTTCCACTTTCCTTTATTTTGTCAAAACAGCCTGTGCAACAGAAAAATCTGGTCACATGCATGCCCAAGAGATTAACTGACCTTTGTGCCTTTAAGCCTCCTGAGCAGTTCCAGTCAGAACAGCAAAGACAGAATCTGCAGCAGATTTATCTTTCTGGAAATAAGTAACAGGCTCTTCAAAGCCCCACCAGAGGTATCTATTGCCTTACTAAGGCAATAGATCTAATCTAGTAGTAAGATCTAAGCTTACTCTGAGTTCTGAATGTTTATGAATTGTCTATAAAGACGAAAGCCTGCAGTAAAAGTCAAAACTGGTTAACTTCTTTTAGTTGCGTTTAAGATTAGGTGCACAGTCATTTCTCGATTACAGGCCAAAGTCTGCTCCAGGGGAAAGCTTTAACTTACCAGTAGCAGGGCTGTCCCTGCCCAGCAGGAAAAGCACTCAGCTGAACGAGCCTGCTTTAATCTCACTGCGATCCCGAGCAAACAAGGAAATGCATTCCAGGCCATCTGCAAGGAGAGGAGCCCCAGCCTTCTCGGGAAGTGCCACTTCTTCCCCTTTACGCACCTTTCAGCACAAAAGCTGAAGCAAAATGAGTGCAATCGGCCTTGCACTTTCCCTGGATTCCCGTTATTTAGGCCTGCAAATAAAACTGGGTATATTCGGTCTTCCTACAAGTACAAACGGCTGCGAGAGGCCACGACAAACAGCAGTCGGGAAATGCAAACGCTTCTTGTCGAATTTATGGGCCGAGGGTCGCTTTTTGTCGCTTCCCCCCGTGTGATGCAGCCCATGGTGTTTATCACCTCACCGCTCGGCGGGACCGGCGAGGCTGGGCTGCCTGAGCTTCCCGACGGGAACGGGGCCGGGAGGGCACGAAAGATCAGCGGGGCAAACCCCATGAGGGGGCCCGATGAGTTACGGGGAGCGGGTCGGTGGCGGGGCCCGATGAGTTACGGGGAGCGGGTCGGTGGCGGGGGCCCGATGAGTTACGGGGAGCGGGTCGGTGGCGGGGGCCCGATGAGTTACGGGGAGCGGG
>VZTA01008079.1:405191-424338 GCA_013398855.1 Mohoua ochrocephala
GGGAGCGCGGTGGAACTGCGGGGGCTGTGGAGCCGCCTTATCGCCCCCCTGCCGCCCCCCGCGCCGGGCGGGCCCGCCCTGCGCCGCCCCGATAAGGGGCAGGTGGGCGCGCTCGGTGCCTCCGGCGGAGCAGAAATAGAAGGGTTACCCCTGGTCTGTGTGGCAGAAGCGGTTCAGTAGCAGTGACTTAAACATTGCTAATATGTACCTATTTGCATATCTATACATATTGATGAATGCATAGCTATGGGTGTTTTGTTGTTGGAAGGCTCCTTGCTTTAGGTTAAAAATGAGTTGTAGCTGTGGGTTAATGAACAGGGATGGTTTGCATTACTCCGGTTATTGATGCATCCTCCCAGCCTTACACTGTCCTTGAATTACTCTGAGCTTTAATTCTCGTATGTGAATGTGGCAGTAGGTTGGTGATACTAAGCCATAACCACATCTTACTTGTCCAGAATTAGTTTGCTTTTATGTTTGTTTTTGTCTTTGCCCTTCTAAGAAGAGGCTTCCAGCTTTTTAATGAACTGAATAATTATGGCTAGCATCATAAATGTGGTTCTCCTAAATCCCCTATTTTAGGGAAGAATCTGAGTGGAAAGTATTAATTAATGTATTTTTTTCCAGTGTCTGCCATTCTGATGTGTTCCATTCTTCCAGAGGCTGTAGTTCAAATTTCTCTGCAGCGTTAATATGCAATGTTACGTGAAACAAGATGTTCTTAAAAAATGTGCTGATGGTAGTTATTGATTAAACGTGTACCTTGTCTTCTGGGCTGAACTCTTACCTTTAAGATGATTGCATAACATGGTTGTGTAAAGCATATGGTTGGTATCTTATTTGTATTATAGGCCAAAGTGAATCAAAAAGCCTGAAGTTTTTAGCTGTGTTGCAGGTTGTCTGTAAGAAGACATCTTTATTTAGGCACCTAAATTCAGGTGAACAGCACCCACTTGCATGTAGCTGGCTACAAAATGGCTATGCAAGCTCAGAGGGGAAGAGAATACTGTTGGCACTGTCATTCTGCCTTCTCTGACCTCCTACCCCAATAAAACAGGTGTACACCTGCAGTTTGGTTCACCAGTGATTGTCTTCAGCACCAAGAGCTGGACTTAGCTCAGTGCAGATACAGGGCTATTAGTTTGGTGTAATTGCTTTCTTGCACCAAGAGGTGCTGGCCCATTACAATCCTGATAAGAAAGGCACTCAGGCTCTAAAGTATCATCTCGAATGCTGGTTTTTAGAGCTGACCCTTTAAAGAAAGAGGACGGTGTTGATGATTGTGCGTCCCTTCAAGTGCTGAGAGCCCCAGGTTGTGCAGCATTGAGCAGAGCTCACACAGCACAGTGTGCAGACCCTGTCCAAAGTAGGGGTTACCTTGTTTTGGTCACTTGAACTGTTAGGGATTCTTTTACAAGAAGACACCTCTATTCATCACTTCTACTGTCAAACAGAAGGAATGCTTGCAGGAGAACTTCCTGCTTTTTTAGGTAAAGGCAAGGACACCTAGGTGGCATAACTGCAGGTACCAAGTGCGAGCTGCCTGCAGACTCTCCTGTTACAGGGCACTGCTGGGCTTATCCTGCAGCTTGTGCATCCCACAGCACGAGGCTGTGCATGAAGTGCAGCACAAGACAAGCCTGGACCTGCTCAGGTTAACTGTTACAGGGATTCCCAGCTCCTTGGTGTATAATGGCCTTCAAGTCAGGATCATTCCAACTGCTCTTGTATGTCTCTCTGAAAGACAAGTGTGCTGTTTGGTGTCTGCTGTTAAATCTACAAAAGTTTGGCTTGAAAAGTTAAGCAAGAAATTGAAAGCATAAACTCTGTGTGAACACATCCATCAGTTGGGACCCAATTATGCGAGGAAAATTACAACGCTGAGAAGGCAAGCCTATTTTGGGATAGTATGCTGTGTGAATGCTCTACTTTGGAAACATCCATTCCTCCTACATAGTCAGATATTCAACCAACATTGCGTGCTTCTACTCTTGGTTATTTTTGTTGGGGTTGTTTTTTTTTTTAACAGATAACAGTAATGATTTTGGATGCAGCAGAGCTTGGGAAGTAACTGAAATCAGCTACTCAGCCTTGGAGCTCATCCTGAATGCAGTTTCTTTTTAACTGTTTGAGCAGAAACATAGGTTGTGAGGCTGTTGGGACACGCTGTAAGCCCTTCCTTTTCGATAGAAAAGCTTTGCTATTGTGAGCAGAAAAGGTAAATGATTGCAACTTAAAGAATTGCTGCAAATCTGTTTGTTCTTTTTATTCTCTAGGCAAAAATGCCTGCAACATGCGACTTCGTTACACTCCACACTGGGCAGAAGATGCCTCTCGTGGGACTGGGAACTTGGAAAAGTGACCGTGGCCAGGTGAGCAGGGAACAGTAGGATACTGTGCTCTCAACTCGTATGTGCGTTTGTGCACCTTTATTTGAAGATCCCAGATCTGAGGCCTGGATCCGTTGCTTGAGTTGTTCTAGTCTTGAGTCCACTGAAGTCGAGTGTGTGTGTGTGTGTATTTGCATGACTAAGGCCTTAAGGCACACAGACAGCAGATCCTTCCAGAAAGGAAGATCCCTTCAGACTTGTTAACCCTGGCCTCAGGCAGTGGTGCTCTGGGACATAAATCCAGAAAGAGACCAATGAATGTTGTTTCTGTCATATGGTGCCAGACTCTTCCACTGGTAAGTCCTCAGGCTGCCAGTGTGACCAGACACTCCTCTGGCTTAGGCTGATGACTCAGCAGGAAACATTATTTTGGGAGGCAGAAACTCAAGTTGTTCTTGCAATAAGTCCTGTTCTAGCAGCCAGCCAATGGTTAGCAGGAAAACAAAGAACTTGCTTGGGTCAGCCTGCTTTCAGAACAAGACAACTCATGTATCATTAGACATTCACTCTGCTTCTGAATGCAGTGAATTGGCAAACACCACACTTGGAAACAATTCTTTGCATTACTACAAACAGTCTGTGGGAATGTTTGTGTGCTCTGTGGTGTGCCTGCTACTGTAATGCTTCTCCCCCTTGTCTGTCTTTTCCTTTTTCTTTCATTTAGGCAAAAGATACGTTTTTGGGGGAAGAAATTGTATGTACTTCCTGTGAAAGGCGATGTCCACTGCTTGGTGGAATTCCTAGCTGATATTCAAAGAATTGTAGAATCACAGAATGGTTTGGGTTGGAAGAAACCTTAAAGACCATCTAGTTCCAACTCCCTGCTGTGGGCAGGGACACCCTTCCACTAGACCGGGTTGTTTAGAGGTCAATCCACCATAGCCTTGAACATTTCCAGGGATGGGGCATCCACAGCTTCTCTGGATTATGCACCCCACTGCACGTCTGTGCAGTAAATGGACGTTTCACTGCTACTCTTGTGTGAGCTTCATGATGGTTTTTGCAGTATGTTGGATGACACTGTGCTCATGAGTGAGAGGGAAAGTTAAAACCCTTCTCAAGACGTGCTATTCTCTCATGCCAGCTAGAGGAAAAGGTGGGAAACAAGCTATGAAAATTAAATCTATTCAGAGCCATTTTGCTGTGGGTTTTCCTGTCCAAACAACTGTCAGGACAGTGGATCTGTTGGGAATAGAAGTTGTACTAACGTGGAAGCTGAGTTGGTGTGAGCTCAGTCAACCTCTTAAATGAGGAAAAGGGTGAATGTGCAGCTTTGCCACTTAAAACATCAAGTGACAGCTGAATTAAGTTTATTAACATGCACAAACTTAATGGATGAATTTCTGTGCACTCAAAGCAGTTAAATGTGCTTTGTCTAAAGCAAATGTCTGAAACTAAACAAGCAAAATCTGAATGTGTTGTTTATTCTGTGAAATAATTGTTCTGAGAAATGTGTGGCCTTAGAAAGGAACCGGGACAGATCCTATTTGTGCATAATTTAAACATAATTCAGTTGGATTTTGCTGTAATAAGCAGTGCTGCTGGCAGCTGAACCCCACACAGGATCCAGCCATCTTCTCTGAGTTTCCTTGGAAGTCATTGGGAGTCACTTCTTTGGAATATCTGCTGTCTTCAAAGACTTCCTTGTAGAATGTATTGAAGGCAGAATCTAGGCAGTGCAGTGAAAAGGGCCAGAAAAGTTACGAAAGTTGCTGCTATTCCTGTGGAATAAATTAATTTCCGCTTATCACTTTTGGAAATTCAGGGGCATAGCAGCAATTTGGCAGTGTCCAGATGATTTACCCTTAAAAGGACATGATGTAGTTCAGGGATAATAATTGCTGTTATGAATGAAAGACTAGGGGCCAAAAACCCAGAGAGGCAGAAGAATTAGCATTGATTCAATTTGGTTTAGCTGTCTCCTGAGTAGAAGCTGTTTATCAAAAGCTCTTTTGTTCGAGGGCTGCATTAGAAGCAAGTGTGGAAATGGATGGCTTTTAAAGTATTTCAGGTAAATATTTTGCAGATTGTAATTCTTTCCCTTGCCAAGCTTGAGTAATTTCTTTATTACTGCTGTTACTGTTCCTGGTTGTAAACAAGCCTTGACCTTGTAGACAGATCTTAGCAGTCCAGTACAAAGGTGTCATTGCAGCCCTAGTTTCCTAGATATTAATAGGGGGAAAATAATCGAATCTAAATCCATGTTGAAAGACTATAGGATTTTATAGGATTGACGCCATAGAAAATAATAGGATGTTTTGTGTTTTGCATGATCAAATGCTAGAAGAGAAATTTGTTTTGTGTGTTTCCATAAGAATATGATGGAGGGCTGTTGAATGGAAGGGAGCACAGTACAGAAGTTTATGAACTGGCAGCATGAATGAGTTCAAAGAGAAATCCATTCAGACAGGAGCATCAAGAATATCAGTAGCATGGCTTTTTGATATTGCAGCTGGATTATCTGTAATCCTTTAATGCTTTGTTCTCTTCTCTCAAGTGAGCCCTGCTTTCAACCTGGAGGATTGATCCCCACCTGATGAGCAGCCTGACCTGCAGTGGCAGAGGCTGGTTCTATGGGAGAGGGAGAGACAGGGCTTGGGGAAGTCGTATTTCTGTGTGAAACCTTGGAAAAGCTGAAGAGGAAATGTGCGCCTCGGAAAACCAGACAGGGTGTCTTGTGACAGGATTGCAGCTTCGGGGGAGAATGTTTGGTTCTTAAAATCTGTTAGACAATATAGAGAATCCTATATGAGCACAAAAGAATTCACTACTGTTAAGGAAGAGAGTTTAATTCAACATTTGAAGGATAAAGAGGCAAACCCCTTTATTTTAGGGAACACCAGCCGTTAAGCTGGCATTACTTATCTGGTGGTGTAAGTTCCTTTTCAGCAAATTTTAGTGCAATATTTAGAAAGTGTGATATAGCAACACTTGAGTTCTGGTCATAGTGCATCTGAATATCACATGGACTGATTATCTGGGTTTTTCCTATTTCCTGTCAGCAAAAGAACTTGGACTGCTAAAATGTGTCAACTTTGCAGGAAGCAGGGGAGGCTTGTCAGAGCCTTTTCTTTCCCAGTGATATTGAACTGTTGGAGTGCAAATCTCTTCATAATGGCTTGGGGCTGTGCATGAGAGGCTCCTGGGTCACTTGAACTCTGTGTTACCTGGAAGTATAAAGATGGCTTGTTAGTTTTTTAACCTTGTGAGAGGCAAACTGAAGAACTGTTCTATCTGGTGCATGCTGGCCCTGGGTGCATGATCCATTTTCTTGTTCCTCTTGGAGTGTCTGCCAGCAGTTAGCTCTTCCCCCCTAAGGACCGTGCCACAGAGACCCTGGATCGTCCCGTTTGGATCTTATAACTTTATGCAGATCTGTGTTTTTTGGGGGCTGTTCCTCACTAAGTCTCTTAGCGTTTTTTAACTTTTCCCCAGTGCCACATCCCTTTCCAGTGACTGCATGGGGCACTGTGTTTCTGGTTGCAGGTGAAGGAGGCAGTGAAACACGCCCTCAGCGTGGGCTATCGCCACATCGACTGCGCGGCCGCCTACAGCAACGAAGCCGAGGTCGGGGAGGCCTTCCAGGAATGTGTTGGGCCCAACAAGGTAAAAACACAGGACCTGTCCTGCTGACTGTGTGTTGTGCCAAAACTCACAGCTGTCACCTGTGAAGTTAACATTTGTGGCTTTTCCTGCTGGTCTGCCCCAGCTGTTTGCTATTTATCAGGAGAAGGCATGAAGGAGGGCTTTCTCTCCTCTTAGAACCCTCCTGGCTGTCGTGGGGAGGAAAGATTGTCAGGGATATTTGGATGGAAGCTACAGAAAATGCCTTTGTTGCTGGTGGTGGTTTTTTTTTTCTTCCTGCCTCTTTTCCCCTCATAAAGTATTCCAATTTGGATACTTTGGAGTTCCCAGAATCAGTAGTTAGAACGTAAAATATTTGTCATGATTTATATGAAAAGTTACTCTGACTTTCCAGTCTAGCATGCAATGGTGGATAGCCACAGCAAATTTAGTTTTTTGGTTATAGATAAAATATGCGTGAGTAAATGAGGTGAATTTAATTTTTTTTTTTTAAACAGTGATTGCATATGAAAGGTTCATAACTGTGGCTCCAGAGTCTGCACCTGAGAGTTTGAGGCCTAACTATAATGTAATGTGACAGGCATTCCTATAGATGAGCTGAGGTGGAATGTTAAATTTATTCCCCAAAGGGGCCAAAAGGATAACCTGTACAGCCTCAGCAGCCCATGGAAAGAAAGTTTTCCTGTTCTTGCTTTCCTGCTGCTCTTGCCTTGGCTTTAGGGCAGTCTCTTTGTTATGTGATGTGCTTGAGAGAGGCTGTTTTCAGCTTGCCCCAGGGATTCCTCCCTACTAGACAGTGGTAGCTAACAAAGGGAAGCATAGTCCTTTTGTTCAGTTCGTATTAGCTCACTAACTTAGAACTAGAATTTGAATTTAAATTCTTTTAAAAAGAATTTTTAAGTATCTTCCTTTTAAACACAACGTTCTTGTGTGAAACACAGAAATAATTGAATGGTTGGAAGAGAGAAACGAAGGAGTTAATCGTTCCAAATTCTTCAAAATACAGACTTGAGTGAAGTTTTGTCAGACGTATGACAGTGAGAAGCATCCTTTCTGATGGAATTCTGTGCTTCAGTTTGCCCAATGTGATCTCCCTTTTGTGTTTTACACTTTCTAGTTAATCAGTTCTCCATTGTTTTATTTCTGGTTCTTACCCTTCCAACACAGGGTACGGGGCTCTCAATTCTTAGTGTGTTCCTTCCACAGCCTAGAAACTCAAATGCAGAGGTTTGGGGAGTCTTCTGTTTATTTTCCCACGCTCTTTCTAGAAGAAGCAATCTTGGTTTATAGTATGTGATGAGTAAAGTAAGTTAGCTGGTTGAGCCCGGAATATGTGAATTGTTAAATAGAAATTTCAAAATTTACATATGAATAAGCTGAGTAATCTTTCTTTTGGCCACATCACACTTGGTAATGGCTTTAACCCTTGAATTGGAAGGTTTGGAAGAGTGTGTATGTGAAAGGGATTGTTTTGTTTTTCAAAACTTCTAATAAGTTGCTAAAGTATTTGATATATTTTAGGACTTGCCACTGTGTGTATTTCAGTATATTTTTGAAAGGTTTAATTTGTAGGTTCCATGTGTTACTTTATTTAAAAAAACCCAAAACAAACCACAAAACTTCAGTTGTTCTCTTTGTTTTAAAACTAGGCGGGGAATTGTTTCCATTCTCTTTTTGAACTTGCTCCAACAAATTATGCTCTCTTTCCTTTCTTAAAGATTATTAAAAGGGAGGACCTGTTTGTAACATCAAAGCTCTGGAATACCAAGCACCACCCAGAAGATGTAGAGCCAGCGCTGAGGAAAACACTTGGAGATATGAAACTGGATTACCTGGACCTGTACCTCATGCACTGGCCTCATGCCTTTGAGTAAGTTCTGGATGGAGAGGGCACAGAATGCAGAAACACCAGTTTTACACGAGTGGCTTACGTTATATCCTGAGGACCTTCTTTCTGAACTGTGAATTTCTTCCTGTTTATGCTGCCTGCAAGGTGTTTTTTGGTGTTTAAATTAGCCTAGTGTCTTCATCTAGGCATTGGGGAAGTGTGGCAGCTATTCTTCGTTCTGCCACCGGCCTACATGGTAACCCTGAGGAAATACCAGAACTGCTTTGTGCCTTAGTTGTACTGATCTGTAAAATGGGAATGAAGTGCTTCATAAAGAAGACAACACTTTTCACTTGTGGTTATTAACTATACTGGAGTGGACAGAGCACATGCAGTATCATGGTGGTGTCTGTATGAGGAGGAAGTGAATTGACTTCTTGTGACACAAATTGCAGTAATTCTACGATCCGAGGAAATAGGAGACAAGAAAGTTTTCCAGTTAAGTGCTAAATGCACTTATCCTACAATCCCATGAGAAGCACAGTTCCATACTTTTATTTCCTTGTAGATGTGGAAGCAGTTGTTTCCCCACCCAGCTACAATCAGCAAAAAGGCAAGGGGAATAAATCTCCTGACCAGATGTTTGCTTGGAATCTTCACTCAAGCCCTGTCAGCTTAAGGGGCCTCTGTTCTGCAAATCTGAGAATGTTTGTTCTCCTTCTGTTCATATGAACTGAATTTTACAAATGTCATACACTAATGATAAGATGATAGATGCTCAAAGTATGAATATATTCCTCAGCATAACAGCATGAGGAAGTGCTTTTAACTAGAACCGGTCTGTTACAAATTCCCCCTGTTGTGCAACAGGTTCGCTTTTCATTTGCTTGGAAAAAAACCACCCCATCAAACATTGCTTTGATAATGACACATGACACAAATAATGCTATATGTTTAGATACTACTGATATTTAACTTTAGATAATATTGTGACACTGTTGACAAAACTGACAGTCTAATAAAGCAATTTCATTTCTTTTCTCATTGGAAACTGTGTACTCTGCAGTTTTCCATTATTTCTGCTTAACTGTTTTAATGCATGCTTATCTATAATGCCTGTTGCATTGGGAAGCTGAGCTAAGGAATGTTACTTACACAGAAATTAAAACAGACTTCCAGATGAGAATCACAGTGCCTCTAGGTCTTGAGAATTACTCTCACTTAATACAGTCCTCTTGACATAGGAGGGTGCTCTTCTGACTTGGGAGCTCATAAGGCTTTCAGAGTTACTTTGGTTCTAGATTTATCAATGACATGAAGAACCATCTCCCCTCGTCCCCAGGTACTGCCATTTCTCCCACCATTCACTGCTTAGCTGGAGCAGTGTAAGAGTCTGTAAGTGCTGAGCTAGCAGAGTCCTGTGGTGATTATGGAGCAGTGTTCTTCTAAGGGGATTGCTTGTACCTTTCCAAGCATGGACTGCTCAGAGACCAGTCATAGCCCTTTGGCTGGGGGAGTGTCACCTGGCACAACTGGGTACTTTGTGTCTGTTTGGGAGGGTTTTTTTGGTTTGGTTTTTTTTTTAATGTGTTGGTATGACTAATTGGAAGGAAACACACCCAACCTATGAACAACATGTACATATTAAGAATCTGTGCTTGTATTGAGTACTGACACAGCTACAGAATGCAGAGGGAGTGGGAAGGCCAGTGTCCTTTGAATACATTTTCTCCTAGACAGCTCTTAAACCCATATCCCTTTGGTGGCAACTCCAAGCCACCCTCTGAGTTGCTGCTCCCTAAATCAGCTGTTTTGTTGGGATCAAAGTGTGCAAGGACCTGCTGCTGTGTGTACAGTGGTTTATCAGTTCTGTGTAGTCACTGCTGTGCAGGTAAGTACTTCAAAGTGCTGTGTAACAACTTGACGTAGTAAAGACTGTCTTGTGTAATAACTGCTTATAGGTTCAGTCATGTAATGGAATTGAGCAGATTCATTCAGTTTGTACTCTGCCTTTCAGACTATGTACAGACCTTTAAGGCTACTTTGAGGAAAGTTTCTTTAAGTGAAGAATTAACATAATGTGAATAATATGGTATATGTACTTAACACTTCACCTTTGATGCTGTAGACGTGGGGACAATCTCTTCCCCAAGAATCCTGATAACACGATGCGTTACGATTACATCGATTACAAGGATACCTGGAAGGCTATGGAGAAACTGGTGGAAAAAGGTCTTGTGAAAGCCATTGGCCTGTCAAACTTCAACAGTCGTCAGATCGATGATGTACTAAGCGTGGCTACTGTGAAGCCAGCTGTGCTCCAGGTAGGATGGATAGAGACAAATACCTTTCCTATTTGTCCATAAGAGTGAAGAATTTGCAAGCCAATGTTATGTGTTTAGCACAAGTGGTGCAGCTTCTTATTTGCAGGGAAGAATATAGCCAGCTCTGCAGGAGCAGGCACACAGAGGCTGTCTTTCCAGGCAGATGAATTTATTGGGAAGGAGGCCTACACCCGTGTTCTGTGGGCATTTATACCTCCTTAGTTGAACAGGTCTGTGGAAGAGTTCATCTTCCCTGTGAGGAACAATTTAGTCTGTAAGAAGGAAAGATTGTGAGGGAATAACTTGAATCCCTACTGCAGAGAAGTTTCTTGCTTGGATGATGTGTTTGGTACCAAGGGAAAGTTCAGCACCAAGCTTAGGTGATCTGTTCTCTGTTTCCTGTAAGCTTAGCCTACCAGACACTTCTTCCTTCTCCTGGCAGTGACTTGAGTTACTAAGGTTAACTTAAACCTTGTTCTCATAAGGTTTTCTGGAATCCCAAATGAGATCCTGTGACATGTTTGGTTCTCTTGTGCTTGACTTCCCGTTTGTTTCATGGTGTGTTGATACCTGTTCTGTAGCCACTCATTGTGGGTTATTTCCATAGGTGGAATGCCATCCTTACCTAGCTCAGAACGAGCTGATCGCTCACTGCCAGAAACGAGGCCTGGTGGTCACTGCCTACAGTCCCCTCGGCTCCCCGGATCGCATGTGGAAACACCCAGATGAGCCGGTGCTTCTCGAGGAACCTGGGGTCAAAAAGATTGCAGAAAAATACAGCAAGTCACCTGCACAGATCATCCTCAGGTACAGAACAATTGTGAGAGAAGTGGTGTTTGGGACCCAGCCTTCAATAAAGCAAAACATACAAGCTAGAAGGAATCCACTTAAAGTGTGTCAGGGAGAGGTTAAAATCACAGGGAGTGCCAAGAGTACACCCCACTTGGTGCTTGTTTGACAAAGCTGGTAGAGTTGGTCCTGCCTTAGGGCAGGTAGACTAGATCAGAGGGGTCCATTCAGGGCCTGGATCCACGTCTGGGACAGTTCCCATGGACGGTTCCCGTGCCTGGGACAGTACCTTTTCTGCTGGGAAATAGCAGTAGGACAATTAAGGCAGCAGTGTACCACATCTGAGTGCTGCCCACTGAATGTGCATGTGGCCAGTTCCTTGATGCCTCTAGTGCTTGCTGCTGCACTCAGGTGGGCTCCGAGGAAGAGGGGCTGAGGAAAAGACCTGCCTCCTTTGCACCGAAGAACTGTTTGCTGTTTTGTTTTTCTATAGCCAGGTACTGGATATTGGGAAATAAGGTGACCGATTGATACCCAGAATGTGATCAGCACCTTGTAAACTAGAATTGGATTTCTGTCCTCATTTTTCTTGACTGGCTTTGTATCCATCAGCATCACTACCACAGTCTTGGGCAGTAGCAGGTTACCCAGAGAGCTGAATATGTTTGAGATTTTGTGCTCCAGCCACTAGACAGGCACTTCAGGGATATCTGGGTTTTCATCTAGTTACTGAGTGGTTGTCAGGTTAGAACTTGCTTGAAATGCTGAAGTATGTTTTTCTGACTGTTTCTTGGGTTTTTAGCTTAAAACACTTGAAACCTGGGTGCTTGTTCCAAGGCATGAACATCTTCTGATTAACTCAGTTGTTACTGTCTTGCTTGAGCTTGGACACATCGGGTCCTAATACAATACAGGGCACTCCTCCTGTGGGTTTTTGTATTTCACAGAGTGGCATCTCTGCTGCCACAGATTACTACTCAACCAAAATAAATACTTATTGTTCTTGGACTGCATGCACAGACAAAGTCTCTCACCTCCTCTTTCAGGTGGCAAGTGCAGCGTAAAGTGGTTGTCATTCCCAAGAGTGTCACTCCTGCTCGCATTCAGCAGAATCTCCAGGTAAGCTGAAGTAGAGGCGTTTCAGAAATGCCCTTTTCATGTGAGTAATTGCTGTACTGTCCTACAACTCGCAGAGCAGCAAGCTGAAGCATTTGGTTCGTACTTGTTCATCAACGTATGCACACGCAGGGGAGGGAGGGTAAAGATTCTTTCTGAAGACAAGGGATGTGTTTTAAGCAGCTCAGTGTGTGAGTGTGTGCAGATGTGCACGTGCACAGTCTTGTTAGCAGAAGGTAAGGAATGTACTTTGTAGAGGTCTAAATGAAAAATCTGTACTTAAATGTTTTTGAGACACAAATTTATTGAAATAGGGAGTCTTCTAAATATGCTCAGTGGTTCTTATTTATGAGTAATAGTGCTCCATCCTGCAAGTGAGGGCTGGTGATTACTTCTACAGCAAACTGCCATCTGAGCGATGCTGAAGGAGTAGGTGTGGTTCAGTTCTGCTCTGAAGTAGAGACTTTAGAAATTAATTGAAAACTCTTGATTTTAAATAATCTTGAGGGCTGTTTCTAAATGACCTCCTGGGATCTTTTTTCATAGAGATTGGCTGGTTACATTCTTGTTTTTAAGTCAGGAGTTGTTTCTGTAATTGTTACTCCCATTAATCCGATTTCTGCCATGTAGTGTGCTGCTAGAAGTCTCAAGAAATTCCCATAAATTCTGCAGTCAGTCGAGGTTTAGATCTACATGGAAACAGAATATTTATTGACTAGGCAGCACTTACTGTGAGGAACAGTCCCACTGCTTTCTATCTTAGTGGCAGGGCACTCTGCAGTGCCAGCGTAGGCTTAGAGCTGGCAGGTGTGCGAACAGCTCAGACTTTAAGCCTTTGCTTTGGTGTTCGTTATGAGTTCAATTGCAACTTCATATTTATAAGCAGAAGACAAACTGATGGCAGCCTATGGTTATTGAGTAAAGCCTCTGGCTTTTGTTTTCAGGTGTTTGATTTCAGCCTCACAGAAGAGGAGATGAGCCAGATTGGAAGGCTGAATAAAAACTGGCGTTACATCGTGCCAATGATCACGGTAAATTTCTCGTGTTTCTGGTAGTTTCTGTTAATTGTGCATATGGCCACCACTTGGGGTTTTTACAGTTTTGTTTCTTTAGTGTTCCCATCAGAACTACTTACTCCTAAGAACACTGCATCTTCTTAGGGTGTCTAAGATGAAAGAATTTTTCAAAAGCTGGGTACAGAAAAGGCAGCTTATTGAAAACTTTTGCCCTCTGTTTTGGACACTGGTGGCCCTCTCTTGAGGTCTCATTACTGACTCATCCATGGGTCTTTAAGTCAGAGTCCCATCTTAATTCAAATCCCACCAAACTCCTGCTGATTTGTTCTTCTCAAGTCCAGGCAGGCTAAGCTCCATGGCTTTCCTCCAGAAGTATTCCTTGTGCCAGCTGTCACTGTCTACTTTGTACCATAAACCTTTAAGGTCAGTGAAGACTCAGGGTGCTGCTGCTTCTCCACATCCATTGTGGAAGTCACATCAGGGAATTTGTCCCCTCCCCTCCGCTGCATGTCCCCCTTTTCAGAATCTGTTGTAATGACCTTCCTCCAATGTAAGGAGTTTGGATTAGGCGGTTGTATTTTTCTTCCCAAGTCCATTAGCTGCAGCATCTTTTAGCATCAGTAATTTACTGTGTCACACAAACCCTTACCTTGTGTGCTAGATGCCAGTTTGTTTTTAGAGAAATCGGTGCCTTGTAAGTGTTCAAGTCCTCTTGGGCTTTCTTTTAGTATATTAAAGGACATAAACTTGTTCCTTTTCCCTCACTGCAAAAAAAAACTAGTCAATACCTTGTTGTCTCCTGTCTTTATAGTGTTTCTCATTTCTTCTTGTCCTGCTTCTGCCTGTACAACAGAGAGCTGTTGCCATTCCCTGGTGCATCACTGGCCAGGATATGGCAACTGTAACGAGTTGCTGTAGTTGTGCTATAATGAATCTGAAGCGATTTATCCCTTCTCTGCCATACAGTACACTGCACAGATACAGGAAATCTCAGTAAATTTGGGAGCTGTCAAGCATAGCCTGGCCTCTTCAGCACTTTGCCTGTAAATTATCCTTCAGTAGTGGCTGCTGGCTCTAGGAATTCCTTGGGGAAAGCTTTTCTCCAGGATTTATTATTGTGGGGTTTTTGAATACTTGGGAGTGTATCAGTGACCAGCCTGAGTTAGAAAAGAGAAGCTGTGAACGTGTGGGAAACGACTGTCTCCTATCAAGGGTAGATACGTGTTACAGCTTTCACTGTTTGTCATGCTTGCACGAGCCTCAAGGCCACCCTTTTAACTGTTTGTGTGTGTAAATATAAACCCCCACATCCCTGCAGCCAAGATTCTCTCTGTGTTTATGGATCAGGAGTCTGTATGCCAAACAAGCTTAGCTGCTGCTCTGTGTGAATGGGGTAGTGACAAGCACACCTGCTGCTGACAATATGTTTCTTTCAAGTGTTTTGCTACCCACGATGCAAACAAAGTTGTTTTGTTAATGAAACTGCAAAATACATTAAAATGTAGCCTGGCTTGAATGAGCCAGGGATAATTCATGTGCTTTTGTTACCTGGGACACCTGATCAGATCACAGGGATTCACAAAGGAGAGATGAAATACAGTTCAAAGTGGCAGCCCATGCAGCTTGAGAAAGGGTGAATGTGATGCAGCTGGGCTTCAAAAATATTGCCATATTGTCAGATAACAAGACAGGAAGAAGCAAGATGAGGAGAGTTAAATCATGGCTCTGTAGCTCTAAGATCTCTAGTGGAACCTTTTGTCTCCTGCCCATCCCTTCTGGGCTTATTGGAAAGAATTTTCATCGACTGTGAATTAAAATTCCTGTCTAACCTTTCATGCCTATCTCCCCTATGAATCTGACGTAGAGTCTGGATTTCAAAGTGTGACATGGCAGTGACATGAGAGCTCCTATCATAACTGATGAGACAGTTCTTCCTTGCTTTACTTCATTGATCTATAGCACAAGTTCTTATAATTGTGCCACTCTCTTCCTCCTTGTGTTTTGTTTAAAGCCTGAGGGGAGGCTATTACATTGCATGTAGGCAATTAAAGTTGCTTTATACTTTTAACTGTTCATTATCTGGATAGAGTTTTGAAATTACCTTGCCACCAGTCTGAAATCCAAACTTTTGGAAACACATAATTGGCCAAGGAGTATACTTAAGTGAAACTTAAATGAGTGTCAAGCCAGGAGAGGAGGAGTGTGGTGTGCACATCATGATCTATTTTTGACAGTTAGCTGCTGTTGATCTGCAGGTGTGTTCATTGCTGATTTTATCCCCCCTCCTCCTTCTCTCAAATTCCTGGAGCAGACTGGAATCAGTGATGTGAAACATTGCTTCTGGCAGCGGCTGTCTTGGCCTGCTGTGAACAAGAATGCTTGCCTGTTCTGTGTGGAGAAATATGCAGGGGGATGGAACAGGGGGGAAAGTGAGGAATATGAATTCTAGGAACATGAGGAAGCTGTTGGCTTTCAAGAGAACTTGAGGAAATCTGAAGCAACTTTGACCCTTCTGTCCACAGTTTTAAGGTTTGCCTTCAGCTGACAGCTTCATTTCAGGTTTATTTTAATGGGAGCATTAGTCGAATGTTACACCCTAACATCTTCGTTCTGTGCTCGGCAGTGCCCCCAGGTGACTCATTTCGTGTACACAGCTTATTGCAGGAATTCCAGTCGCTTGGAAATGCAGGTTTTATATTCAAAGCTGATGGGGCACTTGCTGGCGGATACTTGGTTTGAAAGTCCCGGCGATTTCCTCTGTGCCCGTAACATTTTGAGTGATCACTACCATCACGTTTATATGTAAAAAAAATGAATGATTTCTCTAACATAACTTTTATTCGGACGTTGGTTGTTTAACGTAAGTTTTATCTGAATGATGCTCGCCTGGCACATGGGGGGGTGTGTGCTCCGGGCCAGTGCTGCACCAACACTTCCCCAAACGTTACAGATGAGGTGTTACCTCAGCTATGCAGAAGTTGGGGGTGTTGCAATGGGCTTGGTGCAACTGGAAATGCAACTTGTGCGTCTGAATGCTTCGAGGTGGGATGTAGGAACTGAGACTCTGTCTGGTTTTGTGCCAGCCTGAACCTCTGGTTATCTGTGAATATTGGTCTCGGTGCTCCCATTTTTACAGCTGGACAAGCTGGTCTTCTGTGGAAATGTTCCTAAAAAGGAGTTCAGTGACACTACTACTGCCTCAGTATATGACCCTGAACAAGCCTCTCCACGTGTTTCATCTTAGCCATGTCTAAAACTGGCAGCCCAGCAATTCTCCATCATGGAAACATGGACAAAGGCTCCAACTCCAATAAAGTGGTTGGAAGTGTGCATGTTACAACACTTACTCAATAACAGCTACAAGGCAAAAGGCTTTTAACTATTCTTAATCTAATTCTTCAAGTCTCTGCAGCTTGGGAGACTCTCGCTCTAGGCTACAGAAGTCTGTCTTTTCTTTCAAGAAAGGCTAAGAGGACTTGGGAGTAGAGGGAAGAGCTCTTGTTTAAACTGAAAAATATACTCCCAGATGTTTGGGATACAAAGGTTTAGAAATCTAAATCGTGGAGAACTTGAAACTGAGAGGAAGACTGGATTTTTAACTTTCTAACTTGAGTCTGTCTTGTTTACTTCACAGGTGGATGGAAAGCTCGTAGCCAGAGACGCTGGACACCCCCACTACCCCTTCAATGACCCCTATTAACTACTAGAAAATAAGGTGTTAAAAGTAACACGCTCCTGTGCGTGCCCTTCCACAAAGTAATTTTTGCCACAATTTGTCAAAAGCACTGTCCAAATTGAAACCTTCCTTCCCAAGTAGGTTTTCTTACAATGTACTACTTGTAATCGACCTCCTTCCTGGAGATCCTGTAGCTTCTGTGCCAAAGTTTGAGGATTTATTACAATGACTGCAAGCTGGCTCCTGGAAGCAGCAGATCTTTTGGAGATTAGATAAAGAGTGATGGAGTCTAAGTCAAGTTCCAAGCACATCGTTATCAGACTAGGGCATTAATTTGGGTAATTACTTTGGTCACTACTGTGAAACGGTTTTGAAAACTTTAGTTACAACCATGATGAGGGAAAAAAAAGAAGGATGAAGGCATGAAAGTTTTTTAAGGCTAAAGAATTGCTCAGCCATCAACTTTGATATCTTTATTAATAATTTTTTACACAGGAATAAAGTGAAATGTGCTACAGTTGCACTATGTCCATAAACCATTCATTAAAACCCAAGTAATCAGCCATGCCCAGTGCTTTTATCCACTTCATAGTACTTGTGGGACCTAGAATTCTCAATTTTCTCTTTCTTTTAATTTGCCTGTAGATTTGAGCAGAATAAAAGCAGAGCCTGGAGCAGGCCTTCAGGGCAGTCCTCTCTTGCTTGTCACAGTGCTGGGTTTCAGCCCTGACAGTAGCTCTGATCCTGTCACAAAAGCCACAAGAGCTTTTCAGCAAGTCTTGCAGAAAAACACCCTGCTTTTCCCGTGAAGTTGTCCAGTGTTTCTTTACCAAAGATGTCCATTTTGAGTTCTGGAAGGTCACAAAATTAGTTCCTGATTGTACAGTAAGACCAAAGACCTTTCAGAGCTGCCTGTTTTAATGTTGCATTTTTGGCTGTTGCCAAAAAATGTCTTAAGTTGATGCTTGGGAGAGCTGCTCCTGTGTCCTGCTGTACCACCGACCTGCTGGTAACATGGGGTGAGTCATTTGCCTTCTGTGCCTCTGTGTTCCTACTTGCCATGTCTGTGTTCCCCCTGGCAGGGACTGATTTGCTGAGTGCTGATGCACCCTTGGACTGGAACTCCAGCTCTAAGCAGAGTTTTATTTTGTTTCAGTCTCTTAATGAATGAATGGCCTGGTCATCTGGGCACCAAGGGCATGAGGTGTTCATACCTACCTGTGCTCTGGTGGTGATACCTTATGTGGCCTTAGCAACATCAACGCCTTATTTTGGTCCTCTCTCCCTGTTAAATAGGATTAATTGTTTCCCACACTAGTAGCAAACAATTAGAAAAATAATCTTGTATATCAAATAGTTCAGAAGGTAAAGAATTAGACACTTTAATTTGGATAACTTCATTTGCAGTAGGTCTATAGCAGATGTATGTGTTCATCTTGAGTGTAAAGCCTTCTCAGGTAATTCCTCCCCTGGGCCTCACAGTGTGCAGCTGAACTGCAGAGAAAAGAGGGACACCTATTTATCACTCCTTGTAAACCGCAGGCAAAATTTCAGGAACGTCTGTTCCTTGGTAAAATGTTTCCTAATTCCTGATGAATATGCCTCAGTGGAGGAAGCTATTGCACCTCATTTAGGATTCTTTACTAGACTGGACATTTTCTCCTAAGGAAAATGAGATTCCTGTTGGTTTTTTAAATTGTTCTAATCAAACACAGTGACTCTGAATACGGTTCTTGTTGCAATCGTTCGGGAAGCAATTGTACTTTGAAGGCACTGTGTTGACTGCAGTCATCCTGCCAAGTACAGTGGCTTTTCTTGCTTGTTTCACTTGCATGTTTGCTTCTTTTAAATAAATTCTGTACTCATTGTATGACTTCGAGACTTTTTTCCCCCCCTCTTATCTGAAGGTCCCAATTAACTTTCTCGAGTTATTTCTCCGAGCAAGAGTACCTAAGTGGGATGAGAGAATTTCCAAGAAAAGCAGATTGATACTGTAGCTCTGTGAACCCCACGCTTCCCAGCTTTCACTTCCTCCTGCAGGGAGGGACAGAGCGGGGTTGAAGCTGGAGAACTTTTACCTTGAAATAGCAGAGCCTGAAGGTCTCGGTGCTGAGCTGTTTTGTGACAGGGCAGCAGCCATGTCAGCGCTGCCTGCTCGTGTATATGTGCCAGGGGAGAGCCGAGCATCTGCGTGAGCCGGGCCGAAGCCCAGGGCCTGCTCGCCTGGAAGAGGCCGAGGGCCGATGCAGAGCCCGGGCCGCCAGAGCCGCCAGAGCCTCCCGGGCCCCAGGCTGGGGCTGAGGGGCTCCGGCGGCCGGGCTCTGGGGGAGCGGGACTGCACCTCCCGGCATGCCCCGCGGGACCCCGCCTCCCTCGCTGGCACTACACTTCCCAGCGCGCCCCGCGCGGCGGCGCCCCCGGCG
>VZTA01008079.1:424930-438393 GCA_013398855.1 Mohoua ochrocephala
GGCCGGGCGGGGGCTGGCAGAGCCCCTCGCCGCCCCCCTTCGAACAATAAGCACCGAGCTGAGGAGCCTAGGCCCCCTCTGGGTGGATGGGCACCTCTAATCCAGGGCTCCCGGTTCTGGTTTCGCACCCCCGAGAGCTCAGCTCGTGCCGTGAAATGGGTGGCCGGTGCTAAACGTGAATTAAAAAAAACCATTCGATTTTCTGTTTGCAGGATGGAAGAGGAACTGGCAGCTCCTTCCACATCCACAGACAAGACAGACAGGTGAGATGGGAGTCGGAACTGTCCATTAGCAATTAACACGAAGTCCCGGAGTTACTGAGTGAAACACAAAGGTCACCCTTCGCATCAGTTATTAGGCTTGGAGTGTAGCTCACATGGGTGCTGCAGGTGCTGAAAACTTTTGTTCACCAGTGGTTTGCACAAATCTAGTGTAGCAAAGCCCTTTCAAGGACTGATACGTACACCAATAGCAGCTGTCCTTGCACTTCTTGGGTTTTGAATTAGTGCTGGCGAGGCACAAGTATGCAGCTGGCATGTGGTAGATGGTATTCCCCTGTGGGCAGCTCCTCTTGTCCCAGTCTGAGATGCTGGGCTGGACCTTCTGGAAAGGAAGTTGTGCGAGATGCACTGAATTGAAACTGACACTTGCATCTATTATTCTTCTCAGATGCACCACGCTGTGCTATGAAAAGTTTAAACTTGGGTTTATTCTTCTTTTTCCTGATTTAGCATTGGAGTCTGAAGCACTGATGCTCAGTGGTGTGTTGGTGTGCAACTCCTCCAGTATATTCTTTAGCAGCCTTTTTCATAGCAGATTCTGATGCTGCAGTGATTGGATGAAATTTGCCTGTCTTCCCTTGGTTATTGGAATTATCAGTTGCTCAGATTTACACAAACAAAACCAAACAAATCCTGCCTACCCTGGTAGTTCCAACCACTGTGATGTATGCAACTCACTATTCCATAAAGCTTACTAGGTTTTGAAAGCTGAAGTTACTGTGAAAGCTAACAGAATCCTGCATTTGATTTATTTCCCCTTCCTCCAGTATGGATGTGGATGGAGAATCAAAGAAACTGTTGGGTTTGGGACAGAAGCACTTGGTAATGGGAAATATTCCAGCTGCTGTGAATGCATTCCAGGAAGCTGCGAGCTTGCTGTGAGTAGTAGAATGTTCTGTGTGTTTTTGCTGGGCTTGGGCTTCAGCTTGGTTGTTCTGATGTGGATTATGCAAGAAAGATTGGGGTTTTTACCTAACATGTTTATAATTTATAATGCAAGTGAGGAGAGGACAAACTATTTAAAGTCACCCAAGAGCTGGACAGTGCTGCAGTTGGTGTGCAGTTTAGATGGCTTTTTGGATGGCTGGTGATAGGCATTACCAGTACAGCTCCCTAAGGAGGGAAAGGGACTCGATCATTTATTATGCAGGTGTCTTTTCTAGTAACTTGTTCACTAGTCTTGATCAGTCTTTGAGAATAGTGCTTTTTGGGTTATAGATTGGTGTCTGAGAGCCATATCTGAGAGAAGCATTCATTATTTGTTTGAAGCAATGGCAGATGAGCCAAGAAAGTGATCCTTTCAGCTAGGAATATTTAGCGTTCAAAGTCACATATCCAAATCTAAAGTAGGCCCGGGCAAATAATTCTTTATTATTTTTGTAGGGGTAAAAAGTACGGTGAGACAGCGGATGAGTGCGCAGAAGCTTTTTTTTATTACGGAAAATCTCTCCTGGAGCTGGCAAGGTACGGTGACAGTTTGTCATTTGGTGAAGGCTGTCTGACGTAACAGGATTTCACTCCTTTGTGGACAGAGTTGCCCTGGGTGGGATGGGCTGTGGCATTGCAGCTCGTGCAGTTCAAATGATGGTATTAAAAGATCCAAGGGATAACAAACCTCTGTTCCCTTTAGAATGGAAAATGGTGTGCTGGGAAATGCCTTAGAAGGGGTGCAGGTGGAAGAGGAAGGAGAAAAAGCAGAAGATGACTCTGCATTGCCAACTGCTGATGGTATGTAAAGCTGCCTGCCCTGCCGTGGAGGCACCAGGCTGCGTTTTCTTGTTGGAATGATCCAAGTTTAGTCCATTGGTATCTTGGGTAGCCTGAATCATTCTGTTGAAACTCTTGGCAGTCTGAATGGACTCTGTTTCTGTTTGGTTTTTTTTAGTCTTGCTTAAAGATGAGCAAAACTGTAAAACATCTGCAAGGAGTTGGTCACTGAAAGCATGTGTAAAGGGTCACCAGGTGTCTGTGTCCTGGAACACTGCATTCAAACTTGCTTTCTTAAGCTTCACCGCTGACTCCAACTGCTTTGTAACCCTGTAGCAGTACAGTGTGTGTAGTCCCACAGGTCAGAGTCTCTGTAAAGAGTCCCAAGGACAGTGGCTATTTTACGCTGCCCGCAGCTGGAGAGGATACAGGAATTCCTGTCCATCCAGACTGTTAAAGCACTGGCGCCTCTTGCTTAGCCGTGACTAAAATCGCTGCACAACCGCACACTGCTTGAGCGGCCGCTTGCAATGCTGCAGTCTGGGGAAGGGGAAGGGACTCGCTTAGATCGAGTGGCTATGTTGGTTGTCTCCTAATTCCTTGTACTTGGAAAATGAAGCTTTTAGGAATGTCATCCAACTTGGTAACAAGCCAACACACTGGAGGGTCTGAGGGTGGTGTTGTCAGTGCCCGTTAATGTCTTTATCACTAAACTCGAAGAAATGTTTATGCTTCCTCAATCATGTAGAAGAAGCAAGGGAGGAGTTGAGAGAACAGGTTTATAACGCCATGGGGGAAAAGGAAGAGGCCAAAAAGTCCACGGAAGAGTCTCCGGTACTATCTGAGAAGGAAATCAAAGAAGAGGATGTTGAAATGAAAGAGATTACAGAAGAAAAACCCAAAGAAGCAGCTGCTGACAAGGATGCAAAGCCTGAAGAGAAGACTGAGGTTTCTGAGGGAAAAAAAGAAACTTCAGAAGAGCAGGAGAAGCAGGTGCCTGTGGAAAAGGAGGCTGTGAAAGAGGAGGCAGCTGTGGAAGAGAAGGAGGTAGACAAAGAGCAGGAGACGGTGCCTGAGGACAAGGTAGAGAAGGCAGCTGAGGAGAAGGAGAGAACGACAGAAGTGTCGGACAAGGAGGCAAAGGCAGCTGGGGAAGAGGCTGAAGCGGGAGAAGTGGCTGTGGAAGAGAAGGAAGCGGCAGGAGAACAGGCAGCAGAAGCAACAGAGAAAGAGCCAGCTGTGGAGAAGGGAGAGGCTGTAGAAGGGCAGGCAGAGACAGCTGTGGAAGAGAAGGCAGAAGCAGAAGAGAAGGCAGAAGCACAGGCAGCAGGTGCTGTGGAACAGAAAGAAGCTGCAGAGGGGGAAGCAGAGACAGGTGAACAGAAGAAGGCAGAAGAGAAACAAGAGACAGTTACAGAAGAGAAACCAGGTGAATCTAAAGAGACAGAGTCCTCAAAGGAACCTGTGCCCACAGAGGGCAAAGAGCCACCTAATGACACAGAAGAAAAGGCTGAAGTTGCTGCTAAGGTAGAGAAAGAGGAAAAGAAAGATGACCTGATGGAAGAGGGTGAAGGTGCTAAGGTAGAAAAAGAAGAGAAAGATGACCTGATGGAAGAGGGAGAAGGTAACACTGAGAGGAGAAAAGTACTTGTGGGTGGATGACTTGATGGATTTGGCTAACAATGGGTAAAAAGTGTTCCATTCAGAATTTTCTGTTTGCCTTAGAATAAGGAAAAGGCACAGTAAAAGGGGCTCTTGAAGGACTTTACATCCAAGTAAAGTTTCAAGGAATAGTGAATAGTCTCAGTTTCTCTAGACTAACGCTTAACTAACTGCAAAGCAAATCTTACTTGAAAGCAAACTGACAGCCCTGTGAAATGTGTAAGTAATGGCTAGGCTGGTGGAGAATACTGAATGGATGTTCACTTGCATGCGTCTGGGTGTATTGCACTAACCTTCACATGACTTGAAGCACAAATTGCCTCTGGTTTTAGCTGTATTTTTAAATGGTGGTGAAAAAAACAAGAACAGCTGAACACATAACAAAGTAGTAAATTTACTTTCAGTGGAGGAAAGGAGCTCTTCATTTGAGTCTTTCTGATGGTCATTGCTAGTGGGAGTTTAGTTGGAAAATCTAAACTTGATTTGCTAAAGGCTTATTGCTGCTCTGGCACAGTCTTCTGACTGTCTAGCTTCTGCCCTTCTGCTTCCCTGCTTTATTATGGCTGTTTCCAGGACTCTGTTGAAGCAAGCCTTGCACCCTTTGCTGCAGTAGTACTTCGTGGCCTTAGTGGGCCTGTGCCTTCTCTTGCACAGGTTAATTGAGGAGCTGTAATTGCAACTTGCTTGTCAGTAACTCATCTTCACAGGCAGTGCCTTACTTCAGGAGTGGCAAATGTTCAGACTAAACAGTTCTGGACCCTGGAAAGATTTGTTCTGCCAAGCACAGTGAACACTCAGTGGTGGAACAGTGGCCTAACAGGGTGTCTGTGTGGAGAGAGGATGACCAAAAATAAGCTAAGAGTAGTTACCTGCTCCTCATCCTCAGCAGTGAAAGGCTGCTTATGCACACATACTGCTGCTTTTTGTCCCAACTCTGGTAGCGTGAGGACCCTCTTGAACATCCTGATCTGGTGCTGTGCCATTCCAAACTCCTCCCACTACTTAAATTTTAGCGTCCTGGCATCTCTTCTGTTTTACCTTTATACAAGGTGTCTTCATGTTTACAGCTTTGGCCCTCTCAGTGGTAGGTGTGTGCTTTTTTGGGAGTTAGACTAGTGAGTTCACAGGCTCTCTAGTCCCCACCCAATCAAGTTCCTGTTCTGGAATTAGCCAGAGGGTCTGATGTAGGAATTAAGTGTGTGACTTAAGCCTGGAGACCAGCCCGTGCTCTGAAGTTACTAGCCATATTCCTTCACAGCACATTTTCCCAAAATGTCTTCGGCTGGTGGAACAGAAGATGTGATGCTCCTGCACAGTGTCAGAAGTCAAATTAGTACTACACAAGAGGAGGTTCGTTAACATTGACGTTTAAATGCCTGACATGAGGAACATGGCCTCAGAAACAGACTAATTTGTGTGCAGCTTGGCAGCTATCTTGCTGAAAACACTTGTTTTCCATAGCACGAAGGTCAGCAGCTGGCCAGTGCCTCTAGGGCTGCTCAGGATCTTGTTGCTTCAGTGGGAGCTCACAACAGATGTGTGAGAACTAAATTCTGTGTAAGTTTCTGTTGCAGATAGTAAGAAGTTGAACTTATGGACTACTTCAGTCTACAGTGCTGAACAGTTTCAGCAAGATGGCTGCTGATGCTGAGAATTTAATGTATCTGCTCTTCTTACATCACACCTCTAACCTGTTACTGGAAGGATAAGGGTTGGATATAACATTTTCTGCCTGACTCCATGTCTGGTAAGCACAGTAACAAGAAGTGTGCTGCTCATCCATCTACTTGCCTTCTAGAAACGGAAGAATCTGAAGAGGAAGATAAAGAAAATGATAAAGCCGAAGATGATAAGGAGAATGAATTGACA
Source organism: Mohoua ochrocephala (assembly GCA_013398855.1). Lineage (NCBI taxonomy): Eukaryota > Metazoa > Chordata > Aves > Passeriformes > Acanthizidae > Mohoua > Mohoua ochrocephala. Next base: position 430,450 of record VZTA01008079.1, read on the forward strand.
GTGGAAGACAAGGTGAGGTTGCTGAGCTCTGACACCAGTGCTTGTGGAAGGGTGCAGTACAGGCCTAAATATCATGTTGATGGTCCTTCTGAAAGCTGATTTATGTTCCTTTTAGTTCTATGTAGGAAAATACTTCTGAAAGCCAATATTGCCTAGGAATGGCCAGAGTTAGGCCTAGTCTGCGTTGTAGCATCTTGCTCAGCTGTGTCTGTAAACTTGGGTTTGTTCAGCTGCTCTGACACAAATGCTTGTGGTGTGCTGAGCTAACGTGGCCTGGTAGTGCAGGGGCAGGCAGGGAGAGCTGCTCCAGCCTGTCTCTGGAGTTCCTTGGAACAGTTAATTCTCTGCTTGTCTTCTTGTTTCACTGTACATGTTGAATGCTCCTGGTCCAGTAAGCTTGTGGTTAGGATGGGAATTGTTTGAGAAATGTGGTGCTCCTCAAACCTGAGATGTACATTGATGTAGCAGTGAAAATGCCTGGAAAAATCTGCAGCCTTGTAGAGTGGCACTAAGCATTCTAGATAACTGTCTGCCCCTTCCTCAGACTATTCTCACAAAGCTCAAAGGCTCATGAAAAACAGCTGGACCATCAACTTTATTTGGTTCATCCGAAGAGCACCTTAACTAAGATCTTGCTCTTGAGATAATATTGGTGCTTGGTGTCCTGTTATTTCTGGAAAAAAAGTTAAGGCAAATCACAAAACAATGTGAGTTTATGTTCCGTTGAAACATCTTTACTCCAGGCAAAATCTTGGTTGATGCAGTAACCTCTTCTGCATATTCTTTCTTTTTTTTTTTTCTTCTAGTGGTGAATGGTTTGCTTCTTGCAGAAATGGATTCCTTGACAACACTGATTAGGAATTTAGTGGTGGTGTTTGATGTGATCTGTGACCAAGTCACTTAATCTCTCATGCACTTCTGGTCTTTACAGGAAAGTGAGGAGGATGAAATTGGCAATCTCGAGCTAGCCTGGGACATGCTGGAGTTAGCAAAAGTCATTTACAAGAGGTAAAGACTAAAGTTCTAATTTGGGTATATGCCACAGGAACGCAGTGTGAAGTGGAGGGTGGCATAGCCAGTTAGTGAATGTGGCATACTCTGATCAGGAATTGAATTTTTTTTTTTTTTCTTCTTGCTCTAGACAAGAAACAAAAGAAGCTCAGCTCCATGCAGCTCAAGCTCATCTGAAGTTAGGAGAAGTTAGCATTGAATCTGGTAAGTAATGTTAATTCTCGTGTGCAAAGTGTTTGGTTCCACTTTCTGTCACTGAGTTTTGTACTTTAACATGAGCAGATGTGAGTTAAGACTGTCGGGATGAGAACAAATGAGACTGATCGTGATGGTTGCAGCCATGTGAGAGGCTTTGGAATTAATGGTTGGTGCCTTAAATAGGATAGTCTGTGCTTTTGCAGAGCAGGGGAAAAAAAAGTTTGAGTAAGAAGTAATGTGTTGCCAGATCAAAACCAGCCTTGTGTTCTGCTTTCTGAAGGGACCAAACTTTGCTTATGAACTTGAGAGACTTCTTGAAATTGTCACTGAGCTTGAGGTGTCAGTGCCATGCCACTGTCAGAACATAAAGACTGCAGATGAAAAACAGTTGACTCTCTTAGCCCTTCCCAAATCCTAGGCTATAGTCAGGAAAGACTCTTGTGTTACACAGCAGAAAAAAGGAGTGGGAAGCAAGCCCCAGGTTTGTGCCTTGTAATGTCTTGCTTGCCTTTCATTTAAAAACTTACTTTAATCTTGTTAAATCTAAATGTACTCTTTCTCTGGGGCAGGCATTGGAAATAATCCAACAGCTTTCTGGGCCAGGGCTACAGAACAGGGGTTGTGTCTTATGTCACTAGAACACATTCAGTGGAGAGCTTGACAGGAAGGTGGCAGGGGACTGTGCTTAACTCCAGATTCTGTGTGGCAGTTGTGACCAGTTACAGTCAGTTCCTGCTAGCAGGTAAAGCAGGAGGATTTGGTGCCTGCTTTGACTGGACTGCTCAGTTTTCTGTGCTGAGATTAGACAATTGTGAGAGAACCAGAGGAACTGGCCTAGACGGTCTCTGAGGGGAGGCAGAGTTGTCCCCTGATGGTCTGAAAGCAGCCCAGCACTGCTGTGTTCAGTGGCGGTTCTGTTTGCAGACTGTGTCATGTGTAACAAAACACGGAGTAACCAAACCAGGGTTTAGATTGTGCTGCTGTGGATAATTACTGAGGTTTGTAAAGATCTTGGGGCTTTCTCCTGTAGAAAACTACACGCAGGCGATCGAGGAGTTCCAGGCCTGCCTGGCCCTGCAGCAGAAGTACCTGGAGGCTCACGACCGGCTGCTGGCCGAGAGCCACTACCAGCTGGCCCTGGCCTACCACTACAACAGCGACTTCGACGAGGCCGTCCTGCAGTTCGGGAAGTCCATGGAGGTCATCGACAAGAGACTGGGTACGTGGAATTCTGAAGCTGCCTAGTGAGTTTTCACAAGGCAAAGTAGTGAGGTGTGCTCATTGTCTGCTGTGTGGTGTTTTATCTGAAAGCACTGACAGACAGACTACACCAAGGGCAGAATTGGTAAAACTGTTTGTTAGCAGATAGTTGCCTCTGGATGTTGGTAACTGGACAGTTACTTTGTCTCGAGGTGTTTTGCCCTGATAACTGTTTCACCCCAGCAATACTGACCGAGCGAATAAAGAAGGCAGACTCTGGGTCCCCTGAGGACGAGAAGGAGATTGAAGAACTGAAGGGGTTGCTTCCTGAAATTAAAGAGAAGATAGAAGATTCAAAGGAGTCACAGAAGAGTGCAAGAGTAGCTGAGCTGGGACTGAAAGCAACTCTGGTGAGTGTGTCCTGTGGTTTCCTTTTGACCCAGTCCTTCTTCAGTGGAACTCGAAGTAAATCAGTAATGGGAGGAGCTCAGAGTTGATATGGGGCTGGTGGTTGCTCACAGGTGCTACCAGTAGGCTGTGGTTGTGAGAATGAAACTGAGACAGCTGACATCTAAAGATGATATTTACTAAGTAGCCTGATGCTAATTGTTCCAAACTAAACAGGAATGTGATAGGCTTCTGTGGTATTTAATGTATCGGGGCTCGAAATGATGGGCCAGGCAAATGTGGAGCACCTGTCCTGTGCAGAACTGCAGAACCCAGTGCTGGGACTTGAAAAGACTTGAGCTTTCTGTATCTCACTAAGTTCACAGGTATGGTCTGCCACAGTCTGTTTTTTCTGCTTTTCCTAAGGTTGGAACCACATCTGGCTTTGCACAAAGTGAAGACAGTGGTTCTGTTTCCACAGTAAGTTAATCTAAAATGAACATTGTTAATTCTCGTCTGCTCTAAGGGTTACTAGTTGCATTTGCTCATGTGTCAATGTCTGTCTTGTAACAGATTCCAGTAAGGAAAGCAGCTGATGGTGCATCTCAGTGTGTAACAGACATCTCTCATCTAGTCAGGAAAAAGGTGAGTCCAGAAGTGACTCGTTAAACAAGCAGTTTGTTGAAGTACCACTGGCTTGCTCTGTGTAATTAGTTTTTTTTTTTTTTGTCTTAAAAGTTTTTTTCTTAACTTAGTTGTATAATGGGAATACACTCCAAAAGTAAAACCAGTAGTGTATGAAACTCCTTTCCACTGGGAGCCAATCAGTCTGGGAACCATCTGGCCTCCAGGAGACCGTTCTTAGTGGCTCAGCACCCTGCCTGACACACACTGATGTAAATCTGACCCAGTTGTGTGGCTTCTGCAGGTGTTCCCTGAACAAGAGCTTCCTCTGCTGAGGACCCTCAAGAGCAGCAGGGTCACCTGCAGATCCCAAAGAAAAGGCAGGCAACCAGGCTGGGCTGGGTTCCCTTCTTTCCAAAAGGAAGTGGGGACTTGGACTTAGTAAAGCCACACTGGTGGTAATGATAAACTGCCCCTTACAGGTACTGAACACTTCAGGGGTTCCTTTAAGTGTTGTCTAGAAGTGTTTGCTGATAAAAACTAAGATCTTGTAGGGGATACTCTCAGTTTTATGTTGCCTCTGTTCCATTGGCCTGTCAGTTCAAGTGTGCCTGGAGTGATTTGGAGCTGCTTTAGGTGATTTCAAGTGTTGTAGATGCCCTAAGTCTACCCTTGAGCTCTGTTACAGGCTCAGTGGTTGCACCTTTCCTTGCCAGACTACAACTGAGGATACCTTAGGTCTGGAGATCCTGGCACCCAGACGGTGTCACTGTGGTCCTGACCTCGGTGCCAGAGCCTCAGAGCTCTGGCTAAACCCCAGCACTGGGGAGTCTGTCCTGAGCCTGGCAAGCAGAGGTTGGGTAGATGATGTGCAATGACATCTAGTGCTAAATTTCTCAACAAGATTTAAACTTTGATTTGTACTTACTGGAGATTATAAACAATTCTGTTTTCAGAGGAAACCGGAGGAGGAGACTCATCAGGGAGACAATGAAGCCAAGAAATCTAAACCAGAACCGGCTGTCAATGGTGGTGGTGGGGATACTGTCCCCAGTGGAAATGAGGTTGCAGAAAAAATGGAAGAGGAGGTGGGCAGCTGAGCCAGGAGTCTGGGCCGTGCTTTTTGTTTTATTTCCCCTCCTCTCTGTTCAGGGATGGTTGTGTGCCTGGTAGATGTCCTGGTTTTATTGCCTGCTGGCCTTCACAAGGTTTCCCAGATGAGATGAAGAATATTCCTAGTGGGCAGGATGCATGCTGTACTGTGGTGCTGACCCTCTGTGGAGCCTTGTCACCTTTGGGGTGGGACAGAGACAGGTTCTGGGTGGTTTTTTGCTGGGCTCAACTCCAGCACAGGGTCTTCCCCCAATTTTTAATGTTCCTGGGTTTTATTACTTACCCCTGGGCTGCACTTGTTACTGTCAATGCTTTAGGGTAGTGCTGGGCTCCGGAGACCAGCAAAGCTCACATAGTCAGTTAAATCTCCAAATTACAGAACTCTTGGGCTGCTGCATGAGTTGGTGCTGTAAGACTGTGTCTTGTCTTTTAAAAACAAACCCTTATCTTCTCTTTTAGACAGAGAAAAGGCCACAAGCAGAATCAGGGGCTGCAGTTGAAAGCACAGTATGATAATTCTTTAACCTTGGACACTCCTCTCCTTACAAGGAAAATGGTTTTGTATATAGTGTATTTTTTCACTTTTTGGCAACTTTTGTATGACTTCAATAAAGATTGTAAGCAAATGGTCCCTTGTCTTGACATTCCTCCTGTGACAGGTTCCTCCAGCCTCTGCTCCTGGCTGTCCCTCTGGGCTGTAGGTCTCAGCCCTGGCCCACTGCTGGGCTTGTGCTCCCTTTAGCTTCAGCATTTCCACCCCCATCTGCCTCCTGAGGCAGGAGCAGAGGGCCGGGTGGGCCAGGCAGGGCTAGCTGCCGCAGGGAAGAAGAGCATTGTGTGGAATTCACTGTGGTCTTGGCCAGGGATCTGCCCTTTTTTCCTTCTGGAGCCTTATCACAGCTGGGGCTGTGTTTTGTTCCTTCAAGGCTGAGCCCGAAGGGGGTTCTGGTGGTGCCTCCCTCAACTTTGAGCAGCCTAAAGATAGTGGGGAAGGCTGATAAAGTGCTTTGTAACATCCGGGGCTTTGTTGCTTTTGTGTATTTTTAGCTCTGCTCAACCTCCCCTTTGCACCCAGGAGGGGGTGCAGGAATAGGTGCTGATGGTTTGAGGCAGGGGCATGGCTGTCCCCTGAGCCTGCTTGAGTCCCCAGCTGGGGCTGGGAGCCTGCCCTGGGATGTGTGTGTGTATAAAAAAAGGCCAAGAAATGAAGAGCAGTGAGCTGAAGCTATTTATTAAACACAGCACATGGCCTTGATGCTTTGGAAGGCTGGCCGTGGGTTTTGCTGGTTCCCAGGGCTGAGCTGTGCATGCCCTGGGTTCGGCTTTCCCTCCCGCGGGCCGGATGTGGGGATGTGCCTGAGGGAAAGGAATTTATTGTGCCCCTCTGTGCCCTCTGCCTGTCCCTAAACCACCATTGTGAGCAGGGCAAAACACTCCTCTGGCTGTGGGCTCAGCCCTGAGGTGGAGGCTGAGCTGTGTAACTCGGTTTGCTGCTGGCTTGGGGGTTTGCCTGACACTGCCTCTCCTCTTCCTGCTGCCATGCCCAGAGCCTCTTTGGTCCCAGCAGTGATCCCGTACACTTTCCCCCTCCCCAGCACTGTGGGATCCTGGTACCAACTGCACCACTGGTCCCAAAACCCACCCCTGCAGCTTGAACGCAGATTTTGCCATCCCTTCATCACCCTAACAGTTACTAAAGTCCCAATTTGCCACTCCAGGGTGATGGGGGTGTGGCAAGGCAGTCCCGTGGGGCCATGGCCCATTCCTGGCTCACCTTTAGGGAGCCCTGTCCTGTGCCGGGGGCTCCTGAGCAGGAGGAGGGTCCTCCAGGGCCATAAAGGGGGTGAGGGGGAGTCCAGGGGACACATGGGCTGTGGGGCTGCTGGGCCCCAGTGCCAGCCCGGGGGGCTCCTGGGAAAGGAAAAAAGCGTCAAGGGGAGGAGGGTCCTGGCACTGTCCTGTTCAGGCAGGGGCAGGAGCTGCCCAGCCCTCCCCTCACACCTGGCACTGGGTGTGCAGAGCAAATCCCACCCCTGGTCCAGCACTGGAGGGACTCACCTCCTGCCCCAGCGGCCCTATCCCCAACTGCAGCAAAGAGAGCAGTTCCCAAATGTTCCCAAGCTTGTACCTCCACACCCATCATCCCATCCCAGTCAGCAGCCCAACCCCATCTCCCCTCTCCCCTCCTTGGAGAGCTGGAAATCGCCCTGGGCTGAGGCTCTTACCATAAAAAGGTCTGGCACAGCCAGGGCTGGTGGCAATGGAGGGGCTATGGGGGGTGGGAGGACGCGGGGGTGCAGCCATGGCCTCGTCTGCTCCGCGTGGCATCGCAGCATTCCCACCTCTGCCTGGAGCTGGGCCAGCTCCTCCGTGTGCCGCTGGGCCGCCCGCGAGCCTGGGCGGCAGGATTTGGTCACCGTGGGCTTTACAGCAGCCATTTCCCCGGCACCTCACCAGGCTGGCGTTCAGGGCCACTGGGGGCCGGGACTCTCCCTGCTCACTGCAGAGAGCCCACCCCGAGCTGCAGCTGCCCTCCCCTTGCCCATATTCCCAGGAGCCATGTCCAGCCCAGGGCTCTGATGCTGCAGCCCCAGAGGCAGCCGGGGGATGTGGGGGGCAGAAGGGGGACCCCCTTCTCTGGGACCCATCACCTACCAGCGTCTGCTCTCCTCTCCCTTCTGACCTTCAGTGCCAACAGTTCATCTTCCAGACGCCGGTTCTCCAGCTCCACGGCCAGCAGTGCCGCATCCAGACCGTGTGTGCCAGTGCCGGGGGGCTCTGCCGGCACAGCCGGGGGCGCCTCAGGTGCCGCCTGTGGGGCCACGGTCCCTGTGGGGGGACAGGCCTGGGCCTGGTGTTGGCGCTTACCCATCCGCCTGCCCCTGCCCAGCCCCGCGGGTCCTTTCTCCAGCACCGTGGCCTCCAGCTGGAGGTGGAGGAGCTGGTCCAGGACAGCCGGGTCGTGTCCCCCGGAGCGCAGGTAGGACAGCCGCAGCGCCCTGCCGGAGCCCTGGATCAGCCATCTCCACGGCTCGGCGGGGCGCTCCGCTCCGAGCCGCCATCGCCCACAGAGCCTCACCTGGCCTCGGCCGCGAGCGGCCCCGCGGGCGGCAGGAGGGTGTCGAGGCGGAGGGTGGCCCTGGGGAGGAGACGGGCAAATGGGGGGTGAGGGGGACAACGGGTCCCTTGATGGAGAGCACCCCACAGGGCCAGGGCTCTGGGCAGTGACCCCCCGGGCCAGGGCTCACTTGTGCTGTGCTGTTCGATCCTGTCCGGCCTGGTCCCGCGGGGCCTGGCTCGGCTCCGGCTCCTCCGGCTCGGGCTGGGGGCCCGGAGCTGCCCCGGTCCCCAGTGCCGCCAGCCGCCGGCACAGCCCTGCGGGACGGTGAGGGCCCGGGGGGCTCAGCACGG
>VZTA01008079.1:438447-472537 GCA_013398855.1 Mohoua ochrocephala
GGGGGACTCAGCACGGCCCCCACAGCCCCACTCCCTGCATCCCACAGGTTCCTCCCCATCGGCCCAAAACCGCTGCCAGCGCCTACCCTCCCTCTGCCGCTCCAGCTGCTGGGTCCTGGCCCGGATCTCGGCCACGTAGCGTTCGTGGGCTTCCAGCAGCTCCTGCGGCGGCTGCCGGTGCCCCTGCAGTGGGAGCGGCTGCCGGGGGGACTCTCCCTGCTGCACACGGGGTACACCGGGCAGGAGGGGCTGGACCGCCAGCCCTGGGGAGCTGTAGGGCTGCTGATGCCCACCCTGGGATTCGGGATTCACCGTACCTCCTCTGTCAGCCTCCTGGAAGTGGGGTCGGCCGTGCGGAGCAGGGCCCTCTCGCGGGGGGTGAGCACGTCCCCCAGGGGAGCCCCTCTTGCCCGCCCTGGTCCCTGCTGTCCCCGCACAGCTGGTGGGATCCCAGGAAGCACAAAGTGCTGGCGTGGCACAGCATCGTCTGTATTTTGGGACACCCCAACCTTGCAGACACAAAGAAAAGGGTGACACACCCTCCCACTCCCCCCTTACCAATATACTTTTCTGTCTTTGGCGAAATAAGCACCAAGGGCTGCCTGTGTGGTGCAGGGATGGAAGGATGGAGACCTACCCCAGCTCAGGCCAAGCTGAATCCAGGATGCGATGCCCTGTTTCCGGGCCCAGCACCTGTCCCTGTCCCCCTCCCTCCTACCCATCCCCGTTCTGTGCCAGACTCAGCTCCATACTTCCGAGGTGTCCTGTGGTTTCCTTGCCGTGCCCTGTGCTCCCTCCACAGGCAGGGGATCCCCCCCATGGAGGCAGGAGCTGCTGGGTGCCGGGGGGCCGAGGCACAGCTTCTCCAGGTGCACCCGCAGGAGCGGTCGGGATCTGAACGCCAAGCGGCAGCGGGGGCAGAGGAAGCCCCCCATGCCCAACACCCTGGAAAGCAGAGCGGGTGGGGGTCACTCGGGGGGGCCACCCTGCCAGGGAGAGAGAGTCTCCCCGCGGGGCCGGCACCCCGGGACGGGCCGAACGCATGCACAGACCTGCTGGCGGCGGTGGCTGCAGTGTTTGAAGACACTGTTGCTATGCCGGACGCTGGGTTGGGCAGGGAGGGCCACGCCTCCGACCCTGGACATTCCCACTGTTTACCACGGGCACTGGAACGGGGGAAGAAATGTCGCTGAGCCACCTGAGCGAACCACAGAGAACAAGGCGAGGGAGGCCGCGCTGCCCCGTGCCCACAGTGCTCCCACTCCGTGGTTACCAAGTGCTCACTGACGGACATGCAGGGCCTGAGGCCGAGGGGTGCCCCTTTCCCACCGTGCAGCAGCTCCCACTGAGCTGCTCCTTAGCAGACTTAAAGCTAAGAGGGAACCTCCACACTGAGGTGAAACAGCATGGATTTGAGGTGAAGGGGTTTTTAAACTTACCCCGTTTCCTGAGATCAGTGCACACAGATCTGCATACCTTGATTTAAATGGATGTGGGAAGTTAAACTTTGGATAGACTTTCCCAGACGAAAGCAGTTGTTCGATGGGACCAAAACACGAGGATATTCAAAAGCAAACGAGATGGTTTGTGCAATGTCCTACAGGAGCCCCAGCACTTCCCAAGCATTCCCCGGCAGCCTCAGCCCCCGGAGCCTGGTTTCCAGAGCACAGGGATGAAGAAATGCCCCACTGCCTCGCTCATGTGGGGTTCACCGCAGAGCCAGCGGGAGCTGGAGGCAGAGGTAACAGAGTCACACCTGATAATGCTGAGCACGTGCCCTTGAATCCAGACGCAAAGATTCAGGGCTAACCATCATTATTTTCTTACACCTCTGTCCTCTCTGCCTGGCCAGGAGCGGATTAAAAACACACAGGCACAACCTTGGGACAAACCCCCTCAGGTCAGCATGACCAGGTTTCGTGTGACTCCATCCAACCCCCTTGCAAACAATGCACAACCCCCGAGCACTTTCCGATCCAAAACCTTTGTGCACAAGCTGAACTTACACCAGACACTAAAATAGCTTAGGCCACACCTGAGTTGTTTGTAAAATTCTTTTTAATCTAATAGAAATGTTTTCATGAATTTTTAAAAAAGATTTCAATGAAAACAGCTTTGGATTCAGACATTCCCTTGCCACGTTGTGAACATAAACAGCAGCATTGCACTAGGAACAAGTGACACCGACCGGTCGAGCTTCACCATTTTGTATGAAGCGGAAAAAAAAGCAAACTGCTTGAGTAGAAGATAATTTTGAATTATTTTCTTTTTAAAAAAAATCCCCAAACATGGACTGTCATCTCAGCATTGTTCTCCCTCTCCCTTCTTAAAGGAAGAGTTCGGCTCCTGCAGTCTGAGCACTACAGCAATGTTTGCCAAGTGGAAAAATAGAGCGGGAGAAGAAACTGTTTATCCCCAGTGCTACTGAACCCCCAAAGTTGCAGGTCCCTTAGAGGAAAGCTCTTCTTACATAAGAAAGACAATTAGAATTGGCAAACTGATGCAAAATATTTATTCCAAGTTAGTTATTTTTGATGCAGTAGTTTTTCCCCCTCATACAGACTCAATGTGATAGTCACTTTTTAAAATCTGTAAATAATGTTATCAAAATAATCTTAATCTTTGAAATCTCACAAAAAATTTATATTTTACAATCCACCCTGAATATCAAGGCTGCAAGAAGAAGAACACAAACAATTCCTATATCCAAATATTTTACAGCTGTACCCAAAAAAAAAAGAAAACCACAAACGCCTGGTTAAGTGATGAAGCTCCCCGAGCCGCCAAAAAGAAATAAAATAAAATAAAATATTCATGTTATTAGCATTAATTTAACATAATTAGAACTTCAAAAGCCATTTTGTCATCGACAATGATTGTTTTAGCACACCGTTACCGCGCGCTGGGCAATGCGGCGGCACTGTTAGAAGCTTGTTGTTGCAGAGATCAGTCAGCCACTTGTGTCCTGCTCACACGACTGAACTTGTGCACTGCCCCACAAGGGATTTTTGTCAAAATTTGCTAGCTGCACAAACTTCTAGTAAGCATTAGGGCAAAACCAAAAGAAAAAGCTAAAGAAGCCAATTTCTCTCTTCTTTGGGATACAATTATTTCCCTTGTGCATGAAGTATCAACAACAAAAGAAAAAACTGAACAGACTGGAGACAGAATAAACTCTGTTTAGTTTATACAACCCCAAACACGTGTTGAACTATGAACTGAGTTTATTGGGTTGGTTTTATTTATTTTAATTTTATTGTGCCCAGTTTCAGGCATCGTCATCTGACGTTTCGCTGCTACTTGTTTCTGTGTCTGAGTCCTCAATCTTTGTCTTAAAAGTGCTTCCCCAGTGGAACAACAGGCTGGAGCCACGGCCCTGAAGAAATCCATTCTTCCCAAATCCGTTTCTTCTTCGCTGTAGGAATGAAAGCAAGTTTTAAAACCAGCAAAAGTGTGGAGAGCAACTGTCACCAACAATCTGTGGACGTGAACTACACATTCGACTGTGTATACACACACAGATAATGCAGAATCATCCATTGTACTACAGCCTCACTTAAATTCTTTGCCCTTTTGAACACCCTTAGGAACAAGCCCTTGAGAAAGGAGAGGGAGAAGAGCAGTCACGAGTGGCAAGAGCTGTAAACATACCTGCTCTGATTTAATCTGGAACTCTTTGAGCTCATCCTCCGTGAGGGGAAGGTAGTTTTCATCATTTTCAGGATATTCCTGCCATCCCATTTCTTTCAATAACCTGATTGTGGAGAAAATAAAAGGGGCATGGGAACTAAAGCAAGGGAATAATGGCAAAGGAAAGAACACTTTGTCCATGAAGAACCACGTTTCGTACTAAATCACTCCAAATTCACCAGGGAATCTTCTCTCTCACAGACCACTTCAACAATCCTTTGTGTTTACCCAACATTTTTCAATGTCTTTTACAAATATTTAACCATCAGCAGTCCTGTACAATGGGTACATAACCAGCCTGGTGGAAGGCAGGGATTTGAAATTCTAACTCAAGGACACTGAAGGAGGACATGAGGCAACCAAACCAGTATCACAGCTCAGAATCTCCTAAACCTTACTATCTGCTTGCAACAGATGCTCACACTGCTTACTCACTGACATGAGATACAGCCTGAGATACCAGGTAAATATTTTCTCAACTCTCCTCCACTTTTATAGCATGCAAAGCAGCACAGGAGTATTCTAAGTGCAAACGAAGTGTGGTGTGTGTCTTCAAACCATTACATTTAGGATACCTGCTTGTAAATTAACCAGAATCACTCTGGGTTCATGCTGACTTCCAGTGTGGGCAGATAAATATCTCTAGGCAGCATTAACACTTGGGAATGTGGCACTAAAGCAGCACTGGAATTTAATTACAGACCTCGGTAAAGCCTTGGCTCACCTGTCATTGGTGTCTTGTTTTACTTTCAGTAAGACCCCACCCAGTCCAGCACTAGTCACACCACCTTCTCCGTACACACACAGTACTGCTGCTTCCCAAAACCAGTTTTCTTTGAAATCGTTTCCTTCTCCTCACACAGCCCAAGGACTTGCCCTCCTTTACTCCAGACACTTTATTCTGCCATTTACTCACCTGTGTTCTGCCTCCAATGAATGGGAGAGGTTTTCCCCCTCCTCCGGCAAAGGGAGAGAAAGGCCATTCTGATGGCAGTTCTCTTCCCAGTTTTCCTTTGGTTCTGGTGTGCTGTTGCTCTCCATCTAAAGAAAAATAAAACCATCAAAGTGTGCTCGCACAGACCGTGCCAACAGCACAGTTCCAAGTTCAAGCTTCTGCCTTTGAAAGCCCAGCCAAGCCTTTCACCTTGAGCCAGTGTTTTTTACAGAAGCTGCAGCAACGTGTACCTGGCTGTGACAGGACAAAGGACATTTGGTGGCCCGTGCCGCTGTGCCGAGGGAGTGAGTGCTGGCATTGCCAAGCCATCACCAGCGGCTCAGAGTGACAGACACGAGAATTAAATGCTCCTAAGGACACACTTTACATACACATTAAGGCACAGATTTATGCATTCGGGGGTATGGTCTTTCACAAGCACGAAATTCTACTTTTCTGTGAATGTAGTTTGACAAGCAAATTGGAAAGCAACTTAAGATATTAAAACACGATACTGTTCCTCTCCTAGAGAATCCTTGCAAAAATCTAGATTATCTTCAACATCTGAGACCTTCCCTTCCACCTCATTTATTACTTATCCATTTGCATTTCGCTGTGTTACGGATCTCCCTCCACCACCGTTGTGCACTACTTCCACTGACACATGTGCCAGAGCAGTGGGAGCCATTTCCTTCCTCTTCCAGAGCCTGAATTACATACACTGCTCAGGGCTGTTTCAGTCCCCGACTCCTTCAATAATAATGATCATATACACAGCAAGGACAGTGATCTTACATCATCCAGCTTGTCACATTCCCTGTTTTCTGTAATCTCCCCATTTCTATCATCCTTCAGTGCCTTCAGGAATTCGCTCTTTTTATCAGTGGTCCGGCGCATCAGCTTCGTCAGGCGCGAGGAGCAGATCTCGATGGGAGGGGTGGTGCTGGAAGGACTCTGCACGGGGGAGGGAGAACACAGAATTCAAACTGCGCTGCTGCAAACCAGGGGCCTCTTCAGTGGCTGTGCTTACACCTTTCAAACACTCATCAGTTCTTTAGGTGGCTCTTAACCCTTCAAAAGACCCCAACCTAATGTCAAATTCCCATCAAAACACTGATGGGTGTTGCGCATTCACTTCTCCCATCTATTATTATCAACTCAATTTCTTTTCTTCCCCTAGGAGTCAATTCACATGGCCATGAGTATGCTTATGTTGTTCCTTTGTAATGTAACTCTCTCAAGCAAACTGGTGCCTACAACAGAGTACAAGGGAAAAAACCTTCATGTAGGATTCCTGCCCTACAAAAATTTGCAAATTAAACAGATTAGACTCAGTTCAAATTTGTATTTCAAGTCATCCTGACAGACTCTACCCTGAAATTAAGCTATGGGGAGGTAATCTCCTTTCAGGGAGTGGTCACATCCTTAACTAACCACAACCGGGTGCGGAACAGGCAGCCACAGCCTTGGAATCCTCCTCTGGAGAGAACGCTGCCAACTGCTGGCTCTGTACACTCAGCCCAGATGGTTCAGTGTGGAGCCAGACACAGACAACCCTGGAGCCTGTGGGAAATCTGCTCAGCTCAATGCATGAACACAAGGAAACCTCCTGTGCTCTTCCAGAACATTTAAGCTTTCTTAATAATCTGGAATCTGTGAACCAGGCCCACTGGCAGTACCCAGCCATGATCCTGCAATAGCAGCATTGCTAACCAAGGTGAGCTTTCAATTTAATCTGTTCCATGTTTTGACTGGACACACAAAAGGAATCTAACAATGTGTTATGTGAAAGTTCCCAGTATCTTAACCTCCTGCTGGAGTTCATATCTGGCTACTCTAAAACAATGAGGCGTTTAATCATTATTATGGATGACTGACACCAGAATCTTGCAAAACTACTCTTTTTCTTCATGTACATGCTTTGATTTTTTAAAAAAAATCAGTATTGAACCAGTAAAATTTCCTGAAGCTTGTAGTGTTCTTCTCCCCACACACTTTTTTTAAGCTGGGGGGAAGGTTGCAAATTCAGGCTCTTCGAAATGAATCTCCTGTGCCAAAAATTTTTATCACACTTCAGTGCTCTGAGCAAAGATCAAGGGAACTAGAACAATAACAAGGCAGCAACTGCTGCTTATATTTCTAATACCTGTTGCATGTGAAACGCTGGTGTGAAATAATGCCTGCAAGGAAGTAAGTGCAGCCTGGAAGTAATTTCTCAGGTAGACTTTTCAGATTTTGCCTAATTCAATACAGTAAGAAACAAATCAGCAGTTGTAACAGACCTAACAAGTGACTGCAACTATCAGGATAAAAAGCCAACACAAGAATGAAATTAAGCTCTCAACATAACTACCAGTTTGACTGCAGTGACAGAAGGTAACAACCAACAAAGGAGACTAAAATTAGATGTCTTCTGGTAATATGAAATACTCAACTTGAACTCTTTGCTAGTGGCTGTTTTAATCTCTAATAAGCTACTGAGGTACTAAAACTTAATTTCTACACATTAGGGGAAGACAGTTACATCTAAAGTTTAGAAACAACAGATTTCTGAAAGGGAATTAAT
This sequence comes from Mohoua ochrocephala, assembly GCA_013398855.1. Taxonomy (NCBI): domain Eukaryota; kingdom Metazoa; phylum Chordata; class Aves; order Passeriformes; family Acanthizidae; genus Mohoua; species Mohoua ochrocephala. The sequence goes on from VZTA01008079.1 coordinate 445,638, forward strand.
TTCACCTCAATTCTGGTTTTATGCATAACTTTCTGTAGAAGGGTTATGTTTTACACAACTTTCTTCTTTAGCACTAAAATAGGACACTGGCATCTCTTCCAAAGTAAGCTTAGCCCTTTGACTGAAACATCGAGGCATCTCCATCTTTTGGTGTTGCCTTTTTTTTTTTTTTTTTTTTTTGGGCGTTTGGATTTTTTTTTAATGAGAGCACTATGCATCACCTCAGATTTGTTCTGCTGTCTATGTAACACAGATGGCTACTCTTACAGAAAAGTAATCCTGAATTCATTGTAAGAACTCAGGCTGTATTGTAGCTTGGTTGTCTCAGACTGGCTTGTGGGGACAGGGCCAGTGCTAGTTGGCACCCTTTTAGTTTTCAACACACTGTGGTCTCTCATGAATAAAGGTGCTATTTTTACCACTTCTGCAGGAAGTGCGTTATCCCCCTTTCAGAAACAAAAAGCCAGAGACTATTTGTAGCAGTCCTGGAGAACCAGGATTGCAGTACTATCTGCTGGCCACAGACCTGTGTTTTCGTATTGTAAGTCTCCAACAGATTCAAAGACAAACATATTACAAGTGTCCAGTTTAGTTGGAAGGAATTTTTAAGCCCTTTGTGTTTAACTCTCAGGTTAGTATCCAACACCTTCACTGACTGAAGTTTCACACAAAACCTTCCTGGGGGCAGGTGAAGGAAACACTTGCATTACTCCTGTATGATAAAAAGTGAATGCCCCTGTCCTGTCTGCTGAGGTGAGAGCCTATTTAAGGTTACATATTTACACTGTCCCTACTGTGCTGGGCATTACACAAAAGGAAGGCTTGTCAGCAGCACAAAGAACTTGGTCTAAAGAGAGACAAAAGCAAGTTAAGGGAAAGGAACAGAGTGCAGGATCTATTTGTCAAAGTGGCAGGTGCCTGTTTATTAACTATTGCCTTTAATGACTACCTGTACACTCAGCTGTGGCTAAGGCAGGAAAGCGCAGGCTGCTGCAAAGCAAAGCCCTCAAAGCAGAGAATCATAGAGATGACAAGGCCTTATTTTAAAAGTAATATCTATAAAGGAACAAGACAAATGCACAACTAGAAAAACTCCTCAATTCTACACTTAAAACATGAACAAGCTAATTTCAGATGTTGTGAATCACCATTTACAGAATCACAAAATCATTAAGGTTGGAAAAGACTTCCAAGATCATTAAGTCGAGCCTGTAAAGAGCAGCTGCATTGGCCAGGAATTTATCACAGTCTGTTCTATTTTTGTTCTTTTTTTCTTGGGCAATGTCACAGTTATTGCTGAAATATTAAGAGATTTATATTTCAAGGTTCTCTCTATACTTCAGATCAAAACTGAAGTCAGTTTCCATCTCAGCAGATTACCTCCTTCCAAGGTCAAAATTAAAAACAGATACTGTAGCTGAAAAGTCACATGTACACCTGTTAAACTCCTTCAAGCCCCTCAGAACCCAGTGCTTGTGCTGTTGTTCTAGAGAAAGGAAATTAGGCAGATCACCTTCCTTCCCTTTCCTTTCCTATACTGAAGAACATCATGGGAATCAATTGACCTACCTATTCACATCAGTTCTTGGTATCTGCACTCCCATAACACCAAGTTGACGCATGTCTCGTTACACAACACCATTTAAAGCATTAGACATTTTTTTTTTTACTGGAAGGAAATTCTAGTACAATTGAACAAACACCAATGGCTTTACAGCCAGACAAACCTCATTTTTATGAGGGTTTATTTTCTTTTAGTGTCTCATCGATGGGGCAGAATGTGCTAAGAATGTACAAGTGAGTCATCTGCCGAGGGTGCAAAGGTAGGTATCACATGCAGAGAGGGCCTTATCACGAATATGCTGGAGTAGGTGATAGTGACAGAAGCTCCCACCCTATACCCAAGCCCAACCCTTACCTCTTTGGGAGAGGTGAGGACTGAGCCACTTGCCAGTACCGCTGGTTTGGTTACAGACACTGGACTGGTAAAGGCAGAGTCACGGGTGGAGGACAGCGAGCCTGGTTTATGTTCATTTCTGTTGGCTTTCCATGGGCTTGGCTGTATTGAAGAGAACACAAAATACAGGGCAGTAAATGGTAAGGCCCGAGAAGGGGTTGCTTGCAAGTATTGAAATAAATAAACAACATTATGTTGGCTGTCGTATGGATTTTTTTCTTCCCTCTCCAAGAACGGTCTCAACAGGTTTATTTCAACAACCATCATTTTTCCCCTGGCATTGCTGTTTTCCCCAAATCACACACAATTCTGGTTCATGGGCACCACCCTTCAGTAAAACACCATTAAGAGCTCAAAGACAAAATCCAGCATTGCCCTTCGTTAATTGGAATCACCGCTGTGTAACGCAATTCATCTTACAGCTACCCACAGATAGGAAATTACAAAAAAATCCCAATTAAAATGACATTTCTTAGGGGGACACTGCATGCCACAAAGAAAGGCTTCCAATCACTTGACAGAAAATTTCCCTGTGTGAGGAAGAAGCACATCAAGGAATAGTTTGTTTAGGGTGAGAATGCAAATTATTTATTTCCTAGGGCTCTGAAAGTGTCCATCATTGCACCAACTCAGCAACAATAACAAGAAAAAGAAGCAAAAGCAGACGGTTTATTACACTGCAGGATCACTCGCTGTTTTGCCCTGGATACTCTCTGCAGTATCCCTTTGAATACACCGGCCATTTGGCTGAAGAGCAAAGACTTCAAGGTAAGTTTTTGTTACTTGGAATGTTGTTCTTGAAGCTCCCTTATCAGTCAGGGACAAACACTGCGAAGTGAGAGTCTTCACAAAAACAATCCTAAGAAGAAACTTGTATCAAGTAGCACTAGCAAGACACTATCAGAACATTAAAAATACAGGTTCCTTTGACCCACTGGACTTCTGAAGCCACCTTCAAGTCACTAGTAAAATAATTAATGCACAAATTCAGGATTCAGTTAAATCTGAGATGCAACAGATCTTGCAATCTGCCAGCAACGAGAACAGAGGCACTACTTCAGTATGTTGTCACTATCTACTGGGTTCTTCCATAAATTTTTAAATAAATAGATTGCATGGGGAGGCCATCAGCTTTACTCTTCCACTCAAAAATGAGCATCCCACATTATCAAATGGATTCTATGGCATTCACAGCACACATTAAAAACATCCCCTTCAAAACCCAGAAATATCCTAATCTGCGCAATACTTATTGCCTGTACTAAAATTAGGGTGCAGGATGACTCTGACACAAAGTTTCTCTCCGCAGCTCCAGGGTTGCACTGTTCCATTCCCAGCTCTCAGCTGCCCAGTGCTGTTCTCCAGGCTTCCACAAAGGGGCAGCTCAGACAGATCCAAAGACAGACCCCCACTGCTTTCCTGGGGAGGCTGAGTGTGACCTTCATGGACTGCTTGACTGTGAGCTATCAGCCATCTCAATTAGCCAGAAAGAACACACTTGTTTCACTGCCACCAGTTCTCTTCCTTTCTGAACTACTTGGTATGACGTAACAAAACCCATTTTTCATTCAGTTTTCCCGTGACAGCTTTCCAATACTGCTGACTTTGTGGAAAGGAATGTTTTGACTCCTCTACTACTTTATGCACTGCAATGCCTGGATGACTTTCTAGAAGTCTTCAGACTAATGCATCCTACCACAGCTGCTTTAAGGCTGTGACTTTAAAAAGGCGTCAATGCACACAGTTTCTCTGGCTAAGGATATGCTGATACCCCCCCACCTTTTGGTTTTGCTAATGGTCACCACTCATTAACAAAAGCACTGTTGATGACATCAGCAGATAATTCTTCTCACTGCAATCCCCAACACCTCGGAATATCACGCTGCCCCAGCAATCACTGCACCACGTCAGTGCATAAACACTTAGAAATTAGCAGCTAAATTACCAAGGACATATTTATAGCCTGCTCAATGTGACTGATCTCTTGGGCTACAGATCAAAAATGAATACCTTTTCCACTAGCCAGAGAACATTTCCCGTGTTATCAATACAGTAATATTTCAGGTATAAATCCAGGTGTAGTCCAGGCCTATTGGATTCAGTGAAGTAAAAACTTAATTAAAAGGAACTTAGGCAGGTACCACTACATATTGCCATAATCTCTGATTTAAATATAGATAAAGAATCTGGAATGCAAATGACCTATGTAACATGTAAAGCAAGCTTACAAAAAAAGTCCTAGCACTATTTTTGATGGATGCTGAACCTTCGGATCATAGTTTTATTCCAACTGTGAGCACTGAATAATGTGCTCTTCTTATCTAAGGAATCAAAACCTACATAGTCTAATTTCAGAATATGGTTAGGAAAAGCTTCAAGAGCAGCTCTCCTTGACTGAATAAATGAAAAACCTCTGTCCACGGGCTCCAGAAGCAGCTACAATAAATGCAACAGTAATTGCACAGCAAGTTGCAAGGAGCTTCTAAAGCTGCTCCATTAGCTAAGCAGATTTTTATGCCCAAATTCTACAATGTCAAGCAACTGGTATATCATGACCAGCAGTAACAACACACATTCCCATAACTTTGAGAAGCGCATTTTCACCTCTCAATCTCTACATTGGCACAGCATTAACTTTCAGACCTCAGAAATTACCTTTGCATATAACAGCCAGTAACACAGACAAGCTGTATGCATTGTAGTTCACTAAAATTCTCTTTACTTTGAAGCCAGAGATAATCGAACAGTCTGGTCAGAAACTGCACCTCTGGTCTTTTGCTTCAAAGAACACTCAAAACATCCAGACTGAACACAGGTCAGACTATATACACACATGTATCAATCAAGATGTAAAAGCAAAAATAAAAGCCACAGGAGGCTCCCTACCCATTAGAAGCTGCATTTTGTTTACCTATTCTAAACAAGAACATATATGGACTGAAAACTGTGTGGAATGAAAAACTCCTTATAAATAACCTTTCTAAAGGGTCAATTTATCCCATCTCCCCAAGAAGTAGATCAGCTGTCAAGTTAAGTGTTTAGACAAAATTATTTGATAATCATTTTAACCACTATGATTTTTTCTGTAGCTGGCAGAATTTAACCTGAATTAACAGACATTTACAAAAGGGAAAGAAGCTCAAAACTTGCTTTCTTACCAAAAAAAAAAACCTGTGTCTCTCCTATTTTGCTTTTATCTTTGAAAGGTATAAGAATAATCTATTGTAATCACAGGGAAGATTTTTTTGGAATGCTGCAGCCAGCATTAGTAATTAATATATTTTAGAAATAAAAGTATACATCTCTTTAAAGAATAATCTAGCTAACATTTTTTTTAGCTTTTTAAATACTTTCACTACTAATTCTTTGAAGTTTCTAAGGCATCTATACATGTTGGTTCTCCAGAAAAATGAGCAAGATTAAGCTTAGAACTAAGAAATTTAAAAAAAAAAAATTACTTGGTTTTTTTTAGCACTACTGTATTTGCTTCAGTAAAAGAACTATACCACAAACCCTATTGCTTTTCCAGGTTGTTTTTAAGGCTCAACTAAATTACACCTGAATTGCAGGATGTTACAATCTAATCTGATCTTAGCCTCAATTGTTCTGGACACATCAAAGTATTGTAACCCAATAAAGATTTTTCAAGGTAGTCACGTGAACAGTTCAAGCACATAGCAGCACACATTCCACCTCTCCAGCAGTGCTTGTTTTGTCTTATTAAGATAAGGATTTGTCTAATGCACGAGGACACACCCATTCGAATAGACCTCAGTGTAGCCAGGTTAGTTCTCCCTATGGACAAAACCAAAAGGCGTTTTAACAGAGAACAACTTTAGTAGTAAATAGACCTCTACTGTAAAAGCCACTGCCCCAGAAACTACTGGATTCCAACTCCTGCTACTTGTCAGGGGGTTGATTCCTTTGATCTGCAGTTCACTAATTTGGTTGGAACGCCCTGTACCTTGGAAGGAGGAGCTGCAGGTTTAGGAACCAGATTTTTGTAGACACTTGGGACAATGGTGGTGGCTTTGTTGCCATTTGCCAGGTGAGAAACAGGTGATGTAAATGCAGCTGAGAAGGCGGCAGAGGGATCCTCTTTTGAAACCTTTTTGATGACCAGCATCTTGGTAGGTTGCTTGGCACTAGGGGGGTTTTCTGTAAAAACAAAACAAGAGATTCTGAAATACAGATGTTCAGTTTCAGAAGAGCTTCAGTACACTGCTCCAGTTCCTCCATCTTTGACACTACACATCTGATTCCGAGACTGTCATCAGCTGCTCTTTCATTTCAGCTCTGAGCAAAGATACTGGATGTGGATATCTAAATACAATCTTTTCTAATTTAAACACAACAGCTCCCTTGATGGTGAAAGGAAAAACCTACAGTGACATCAGTTAACAGCCTTGCACCATTCTGCAGGAATCAGAACAGTTATGAGCATTTTTTTGAGCAATCATGGATCATCTTTGTTAGTTCACTAACATAGCAAAAATATTTACATAGCTTATACCTCAAAAGGCACAGTGCTTTTAAAAACAAGCATAGTTAGTATTTCTTAGGCCAGATAAACACATCTCCAGGAGCACAATTTTAAAAATACTAATAGTATAAACAGGTGAAAGCCCCATCAATGTTAATTCCCACTAGGTTTTGAGCAGAACAACAGCTATTTGACAAACAAGCAAAAAGAACACAACCCAACAGTATTGCAAGAAGGGTTTTTGAGTTTCTTTTGCATTTGTACTATTTCCAGTATCTAACCCAACTAATCCAACTAGATATCAACAAATCTGTGTTTAACTGCTAGAACTACCTTGTTTCACTTTTTTTTTAAAGACATAGATTCACAGAGTACATCGGGATCAAAAGCAAGGCTGTTCTGAGTTTAAAAAAATCAACTAAACTCAAACCACAGAATTATGACAGTTTTGCTGTATTTCCACTATGAAGATCCCAAGTCAGGAACTAATGTCGAGTTCACTCCAATCTGCTCTGCCCTTCAAGTGATGTCTGTGTGAAATTGTAACTGCAGCACGACAGGAAGCGAACACAGAACAGCGACATCACTGCCACTGGCTGTTTTTTTATGACAAGACAAGCAGAGTTTCAAGTAGACAAAAAGGCCAAGAGATTAGGGAAGATTGTGGGAGGAAAACAACAAAGGACAGAAAGCAGCCAACTGTCTCCTTCACTCAAGTCTTGAAAGTATTTCTGAGTGAAAAACACAGCATTTAAGCACCGGTTACAACTTTCTGCTCCATCATCAGCATTGTGTACAGTGACCTTTACCTACCCCATACTCCAGAAGGTGTCCCTAAAGGTTTGTTCTGGTTGTTTTGTCTTCCAGCTTCTGGATTCAAAGATGGCTGTAAAAAGACAATGCAAATGACTATGTTGTTATATCACACATAACAAAAAAATAATCAGTATTAACATAACATTTTGTTTCCAGGAACCCAGAGTATGGGTAGATTTCTCTGAACAGCACGTGAAGTGGAAGACAGTGCTTTGCCACAAAGACATCTAAAAATCGAGTTTGCATTCTCCCTGGTTTCTGTTGTATTTCCAGTGGAACTATCAGAGGGTCCAGGATAAGCCCTCTAGTCCTCTATTATGGTTAAGCAGATTCTACCAACCAGTATATGTATAAAAAATTAGGTATTTGGTCACCAGCTCACAAAATAAAATAGAGTCCACATCATCACTATATGAAGAATCTACTCTCATTTCACAAACATTTTAATACAATAATTATGCATCAGCCAATTCAAAGAAAACCACTCCAAAGCAATACTAGACTCATAATGTAGAGGAATCTATTTACTGACAAAAAAAAGAGCTACATTTAAATTTATATCAAACTTCACAGTCCACTTTTTAGGACAAGAGTGCATGCAGACCCTGTGCTCTCTGCAGACTTATCTGGGATTCAGTTTCAGAATTCAGCTCGGTGGAACAACTACAGACATGCCCGAGCTCAAAGCAGAGTGCAGAAAATCTAAGCATTCAATGACAAGTGTTCCTGATTAGCAGCTATTCCTCTTCCCCTGTCCCAAATAACCTCAGTTCAAAATACAGCCATCTTTTTCCTCTTTTTAATGGAATTCCTCATATGTCAGTTACTATGGTGACAGCATAACTCTCTAATAGTGAGCATCTGAAACAGGAGGTATTCCTGTTCTGTAAGAGTTAGGAAAAAATGTCACACCATAGCATAAATTCCTGACTCAGTCCCTAGAATTTCCTCTGTTTAAGTGCTTCAGTTTTTAGCTACAGGTCAGTTTTACAGCAGAGGTGCTCCCACTTAGACTAACAACCTGCTCTGCAGACCTTTCAGGAAAAGCGTTGCCAGCCACGCAGGCCTAACAGCTACACACTTAACCAGAGCATACATCAGTTTCACCACTATGGCAAACACAATTCAGGAGCTCCTAAACAAAGCTTGCTCCTAGCCAGCGTGTGGTATTATCATCTTAAAAATGAGGGAAGTAATTAGAGAAGAAACAGCCATGTAGTTGGGGAAGGCACTCATCAAGGCACTGGAGAATGAAGTACGTGGAATAAAGATTTAGACCGAGATAGACAACAACAGATTGCACGGTCACAATCATTGCAATACTTCTAGATTTCAAAAGACTTCTGACAGTCAAAAAACCAGGCTTGTAGAAATCCTGAATTACAGTATTCTTGAGGAATCAGGTAATAGAAATCCACACACAAGCTTTATCCCCGTTCTCCAGCTGTTAACCACTCTGTGATGCAGGCTCCTGCTCCAAGCAGCAGCAGCTGAACAAGAGCATGCAATCACTTCCCAGGCACTTCGCTGAAAAAACCCCAGCAGCTTAAATCAAACTGCCTCCTGCGGCCATTTAAGTGTAGGCTCTGGATTTTGGCCTGAAGCAGCTGGGGGCATTCATGTATTTCACTCTGACTCCTAAATTCCTGAGCAGAAGCCATCAAACTGCCACAACAATTTCAGTCGTGAACAGCCTTCCAGAGAGACAAATGCTGAAGAAGACAGCAAAAACCTCATGATGATGATACATGCAAGTGTGCACAGTATCACCAGAACCTCTCATTACAGGAGGCAGCAAAGGCTTTAGCACTGAAGACAAAGACAGAGGAATTGCTTTAGGGGAAAGGACAGAGTTACCAGAACCTTACAGATGATATTCTCCTCACTACACTGGTCAAGAAGAGCCTAGAGACAGCAAGAAATAGATGCAAAAAAGAAAAACACATGGTCTAATAATAAAACACTCTTCAGGGGTCAGGAGAAATAGAATTAAATTGAAAAGAGAAAGCAGAAAAGGTGTACATCTCTCGAAGCATTAGCATTAAGGAAGGCATTTGGTAAGGATGAAAGCCCTAAGTCCAAGTACTATTTGATAAAGTTTGAAAAACTAAATATATTCCAGTAAAAACAGAGCCAGGATGTAAGAGACTATCATACTGATACGACCATATGAATCAAAATGCTGAATAAGAAAGTTGGTGAACCGAAGATACTGATGAGAGAAATGGCTCAAGAAACCTCAATCCACAGATTAACAGAGAGAGAGAGAGGCAAACATCTCTGATAATACTATTCCAGAAGATTCAAGGCAGACAGTTGCAAAGGTCTGAGCATGTCATGAACAACATGAACCTTGGGAAGGTTATCACAAACACCAACACGTATCAGAGCGAAGGAGACAGGAAGACTGAAGCAGGCAGACTTCTTGAAGATAAGCCGAACAGATGTATTTCTAGGAGCGAAAACAAGGCCTTGTAAGCAAAGCCACAAAGTCAATACAACTACTCTTCCTCTGTCACCTTATGGGTTTCGCTGAAGATCTGGCTTGAATGTTACAATGCCTTCAATTCACAATAACCATTTTGCAAAACATATGAGCCAAACCCCATAATCCAACAGATCGCCAAGTCCTGAGGGCTCTGGGTACCCATCAGCATCCTATCAGTGCCAGAACAACTTTATTAAATTTGTTGTGTCTCAAACATGGAATGGAATGCAACTCTAGATCCTCATCACCTATCAATGCTAATACAAATGACATCTGAAAAGCCACTTCTCACACCTGCCGCTTCCAGTGAGAAGCTACACACTTACAAAGTCTTCCTCCTCAAACTGCAAATGCTCTTTATCTTCCTTCTTCTCTTCCCTGGATTCAACAGGCAGCTTTTCTTGAAAGGCGGAACTTTTCCGAGAATGGAAGTTGCCATTCCAGTGGCGATGAACTCCAGTTCCTCCTCCTCCACGCTGGCTCACACCATCATGGCCCCGTGAGGGACCATGCCAGCCAGGCTGACTGCCAGAAAGCCCAACATGAGCTCCTTTAGAAACACCAGAATCTACAGAATCATGGCGGAGAAGGGACGGCTGATGCCAGCAGTCTAAACAAAAGGAGATAAGGATGCAAATAAAAAAAAAAAAATCAACACAGTATGCAGAATACTGGAAATATCAGGGTGTTTTTCTTGTTGTTCAGCCAGTGTTCACTAAGTAACTGCTGAGCTGAACTTATTAAGTACTGTGTGATTATATCAGAAAACAAACCAAGCTACACAGTGCACATACAGCTACTATGAAAACTCCTTAAGGCCTGAGCACATTGCGTGGGAGAAGAGAGCAGTACAACTTCCTCACAAGATGTTTTGAGAAGGTACAGTTTGGGAAAACGTTTCTATTCTGCTGAATTCTTCATTCTGCAGAATATTTCAAAATGTTTGCTCTCAGGCTGCATTCTGATCCTCCTTACTCACCTCCCGCAGTTCGGAGGGGCCCATTATTGAAAAATCCATCGGAAGAGTTGTGTCTCCTGCGGCTCACGCCAAAGCGGCCCTCTCCCCGTGGAAGATGCTCTCCATGTTTCTCAAAGGTGGCTGCAGGGGACTGTGGAAGGTAAAAAGTCATGCAATGAAGCACTCACTTGGACTCTCCAGGAGCCTGTCAGTCCAGCAGTGACATGTGGCTAATTGAAAAAACCACCAACCCCCACATTCCTGTACGAGTTTTCAATACGGCGTCCGTATCTGCATTGATTAGCCAGCAGCGTCAATGAGCCTGGATCTAATCAGAACAGCTCACAAAGCCGCCTTTCTCACACAGAACCACAGAGAACCTAACACACTCATCTCACCCCTGGGCAGAGCTCTGGAAGGAGGTGATCTGTGTTACTGTTACCTTGGTTGACTGGGGTGTTGAGAAGTTAAGCCAGGCAGGAACAAAGTCATGCTGCGCCATTTAGGTCCAGTGTCTCCCTTCAATAAAATGAGGCATCAAACCTCATGGCCAGGATCTGTAAATGAAAAGAACACTCCCTGTCATCTTATCCAAACTGCAATAATAATACAATTTATCTCTCAAAGTTTGGCCTACACAAATAGGAGGGGAAAAGTGCTGAAGTTTTTAATAATTATACTTGGGGCATTTTTCTTCTTCTGCTGACTTTGTACCTCTGACTGAAACACCTAAGAGCTTCAACATTCCCAGTTACTTCCTGTTCACGATTAACACACCCATGAAGTTCATGATAGAATGGGCGTGGAGGGGGAAGAAAACAGAACGAGTGGCATAGAAAAGCCATGCAAGGCAGATGTAAATATTAAGACATGACAGAATTTGGGATACAAATCCTTCATTGCTCATTGTCTCACATTCTGCAAAGGGGTGATCACTGAATGTTTTATTCCAGAGGCTGTAAATCAAATGTGACCAATTGGTGATGTTGAGAGACATTCAGAGCAGATCAGAGACCTGAAAGATAACCATATGCCAGCTCCTGCACCCCTATGGTCTTTCCAACATATCGTAGCAATTTTTACTGCTCAAAATGACGAACATTTCCCTATTGCTCCATATAACTGAATTCCACCTTTTTTTTGTGGAAGGTTCTCCAATTTACCATTTTGCTTTATTTTTCAACTTAAATTTATCTAGAAACAAGTCAACACAGTATAAACAAAGCAGTAAGTACATAGGATCCCTTACTTACCCTGAGTTTGGCCTCTGCAGTCCAATGTCCTCAGTTTGTGTGCTTCAGTGACCTTCGGGTTCCTTCCTTCTCCAGAATTCTGGAAGGCCAGCCTTGAGGCAATAGTGCGTCTCGAAGCAGAGCACGAGAGGCCGCACTTCGTGCCAACTGTGCCCTTCACCCCCTCAGCTGCTCATTTTACCCTCTCTTTGCACTCTCACTACAAAAAAAAGATACCTAAGAAGGTAATTTATATTTAAAAAAGCCACGCCCACGTTCACCTCATTAAATTTCCTCTGGTCGTGGTAGTACAGAAGTCAGCCTTTACATTACAAAAAGGTGTGTCAAGTCTGCATGACAACATTCAGAGCAACATCATGGTTAATACTGAACAGATACACTCAAGGCTGCTGGACAGTTCATGATCTGCAGCAGATCAACCTAAACACTCTGGAAAAAAGATGTTACATAAAAAGGTTTGCCCTAAATGCTGAGATCTAAACAAGAAGCATCTGCCCAAGTACTCTTAAAATATAAATTTCATTTTTATCACATACATCTGCTAAAAAAAGGTAAAATATCTTAAAAAATGAATGTTAGGATATACTCTAATTTTCACGTAACTTGGCTAATGCTCCACAGAGCTAAGCACTACTTGATATAAAGCTCAGAAGCAGGCACAAATGTTCTCCCTGTTTTTCACCATTTACATGCTGAAACATAGGTCACATGAACAAAAAAAGCCAGGTCCAAAAATAATCTCTTCTACTCTATTTTTTGTAGTCTGGGTGCTGCTTTTAAAGGGACACAATTAATCCACAAGAGCTTCTTGTTCTACAGTGAAGAGTTCACTTCTGGGTCATAGTCCTCTTCCATCAAAGAGGTGAGACAGGAACTGTCGTCACTGTAAAAAACCAAACAAAACTCCATCAATACAAGTGGCATAAACACGACAAAGTATGACTAAAGAGAAGAACAGAAAGGGAAATTGAGCAACTACAGCGCAAGTGCCAAAAGCTATCTGATCTCTGATCAAAACAAAACCTGAAATAATCTAATTAAGAGTCCCTGAAAAGGGCATTTTTACTTTTAAATGATCACTTCCCAGATTTAGTCCACAAAAGGGCAACAAAAACAATCAGAATAAAGGGAAGAGTGGAGAAACTGCATGCAGCTGATGAAAGCGATTCCACACTTCATAGCAATTTTAAAACCTGCTGCTAAAATAATGAGACTCTGGGCTGCAGGTAGGCCTGGCCATTCCAAATGCCTCATCTCTACCTGACCACGTCACTCCTCACCTGCTCCAGTACAGCCAGGCTCCCCTCTCAAGAGGATGATGACAGTAATACAAACGCTATTTCATTAATTTCCCCACAGAAAATACCACCACCACCTGAGTTATTCTGCTATGATCTCTTTTTCCTTGAACCATCCTACCTAACCAGAAGCAAATAGATAGTTTAGTGATCTCGAAACAACTGAGAAGTTTTATTACTGTTTTGATGCCATCAGCTGTTTCTCAGGATGCCTTTAGGTGTGCCTTAGTATGCTTTTATATTTGACTTATCAGAGTTTGTTTCCTTTGTTTGCATATGGTTCCATTCTTTGAACAGTTTTGGTTTTCATTGCCTATGTTGTATCATTCTTTACTCTAAGCATGTGGATTTTTAAAAAAAAATTTTAAGGTGATTTTCATCAAGGCTCAAAATAAATACACACTGGGAATAGTAAAAGAACGACCACCTTTTATCTTCTGGGTCACTCCTTTAATAAATCCCTTCATTTTTATGTTTTTTTTTTTTTTTCTTTCTGGAACTGTTACTGTTGTATAGAGGAGTTTGGAAAGATGGAAACACTTCTGCACTTAAGCTCTGAGCCACAATCACATTTCTGCAGACAAAGTAAGAACAAGCAGCCTCACAACACATATCAACTACCAGCCAAGATGAGGAAAAACCAGAGTGGTCATGGCCACACACAGTATTGACCTGGGAACTCTCTGAGCGCTCTACCCTGTGCTGCAATCTACTGAGCATTACACACTGCAAACAGCTAATCTATAAAGACACGTTCTTATATTAAAGGGTAATTTTTCAGTGTGCATAATGGACATAATGGAACATCTGCTGCAGACAGAACAGACTTCCCATCATGCTGAACTCGTACAGGTACAGAACTCCTTCAGATGTGACCTTCTAAGTCTACTACCAAACGTTTGAGCAGTAAGTGAAAGATAAAACAGGGACAAAGTCAAGGCAGTTGACGGTATTTAAACAAGATTCATTACCTTCTGAATAAATATGCTTTTCAGAATGAACAGTATAGCAATTAAGCTATGTCAAGCTATTGATAGAAGTTAAAAAATTTAAGAAGTTGATTTAATGAACCTTGAGAATGGTTCACAGCAATGTGAAAAATGGACCTAAAGAAAGCCCACAGAGAACTGTTCTCTGGATTTAAGGTATCTAAATAAATGAACACCACAGAACTGCAGTTTTGAAGTAAGAACCAGGTCTGAGTACAAAACAAAAATAAAAACACCACAGAAGTACAATACCCAGGTTCCATTCACCAAAAAGGTTCCCAGGACCTTTGGAAAAGGCAAGGGAAAAGAAAAGCATATGAACGGTTCATGTTGCTGCGAGGCTTCCTTTCATATTTCAGCACAATTAAAGTGAAGGTGAAACATTTTGCAAAACTCCAAACACCAATTTCTGGATATCTTGCAGAGATTTGGGTCTCCTAAGCTGCTATTTTGATATTACTGTTAATATGAGTGACCAGGGCAGTTCATTAAGCAGTGCCCAACATGCAGGTAGACAGTCTGGTACAACTCCTAGACTTCAAAATTTGGTAGGGACATACACAACTCTTCAGTCATTGCCTTCCTGGGCACGTCCCAGCACAAAAAGAACAAGGGATGCAACATTTAAACTGAATACTATTTGCTAAAGCAAAAACCTTGTTAGATGAAGTGCTGTAAATTACAGTAGCACCGAAACCCTTCTGTCTCCAGGATTAGCCCACGTGCTGGGCTTTACAGCCCCCTCTCACACACACTCTGGATCCTGTCCAACAGCACCTCCACAACCTACCTGAGACCCCTTCCACAACCTACCACTCTACTGACAACAGTAACATCACAAAATCCTAACGGGCAAGACCCAAAGTCTCTCCATTACTCTCTCTGACAGCAACCTATAATAAATTCTTGAAAAAAAAAGTGCAAGACCAAGAACAAATAGCAGCAGGACCCAGAATACTTTCTCAGACTTTTAAGCCAGAGTCTGTATTACAATTTATTACCAGTCAGAGCTTCTATGCAAATCTGTTCAGTTGCTTTGTTTTCAGCCACATTTATACATTTTTGCCTCCCAAATGAGAGTGGGCACAGTTTACTTGTGCTTCGTGTAGAAGTCAACTTGTAGCTGTTAAAAAATGCCAGCCTCAATTCAACTGGATATCTTCTTGTGCTACCAAAGAGCCCAACCACATTCTATTGAGTTTTTCACGCTACTCACAACTTTACACAAGATGTATCGACTCAAGTCATGCCTCTTCCAAACTAAGACTATTCATGGAAGCCTTCTGAGTACCTCTAATTATTCTTATTAGCCTTTACCCTATTCTTCAGGTAGAACGTCACCAAAACTGCATAAAATGTTCAAGGTTTGGGAGCATAGCCCATTTACACAGTGGCAAAACTGTGCATTTGAAAAATTTTCTTCCTAATATCTAACAGGTTTTTTTTTCCCTATTACTACACAGAACTGGAATGACCTTTGACAACTACTTAGTTCTTCTAATATTGCAGTTACAGTTCAATCAAACTGATCTCTGCTTCACTATGGAAAATACAAGGACAAAGATCATCAGTGGCCACTCCCAAGTCCAGAAAAAAAGCAAACAAAAGTGCCTGTCAATGCAAATTTAATTAATTCTCGGTTTCCTTTTAAATGAATTAAAATGTGAATTATTTCTGGTAATACAAATCAGAAAAAGAGAAAATAATAGTAATATCACTAAATGAAATGTTCTCTAAAGGCATACCTCCTTTCAGAACAATGAAATCTGCATTAATGAGCTTTGGTGCAGAAAAAAAAAGGTTGTCTGTCAACTATCCCAAAATATTATTTCACCCATCAAAATGAACAAGTCTTTGGCAAGTAATCTAAGTGCGAAAAAAAAATTAAACTCTGTATTAGCCCCTGGATTCCACTTATTTTTAAAGGTTAATTAGAACTGTTAACAATTTATATTATCATTTTTACATGTAACATTAAAAATGTCTTAACTGTTACTTCATAGCAACCTATTTTGGAACAACAAGTTTTTGTTGTTCCAAAAGTACTTTTTTCCCTTGGTAAGTGCTTAAGTTTCACAACTAAATACCCTTCACTGTGTCATTTTACATGCAAGTAGAAGTGGTATTTATCACTGAGTCAAACAAAATTGTCAGATGCTCTTTTATACACCAGATTTTATAGTGTATTTGTCTAAACAAATATTAAAAACTGGCATGAAAGCAGAAGGAACAGACAAGCACAATTTAAAGAGACATGGACTACTGTAAGAAACATCTGCAGTCAGAGACAAACCCCCATGCTCCAACACCCCTTCCATAAAGTTCTTGCTGTACCACAGTTGAATGGAGTTGCCTGGTTGTTTTCAGCCTTCTGTTTACTTTCATTTCTGCTCCTAACACACATGATCAGAGTTTCTAAAGCTTTGACTCTCAAGCTGAGCTTTTCAGATATACCTGACAGTGGGAACCAAGGAGTGTTCAATATGTAAAGACCTACATTGACCAGAACGTGAGCCTAGAGAGATGAGCTAAAGATAATCAGAGCCACTGAGCTATGAAATTATTCACTGGAAATGGATCAAGATATTTCAGAAGTCCTAAGGAACAGAACAGATGAGCCTTAGCAGCAGTGCATTTTTCCTATTACTTCCTCTTCCATCTCCTGCCTTGGCCCACAAGGCTGTAGAAACTCAACGGGAAGCAGAGTCTCCCCTGAGAACAACTGCCTGCTGTGCCATGACACGCTGTTCCAGCACACCCCCTCTCTGGGAATACCTGGAACTAGGGCTTCCAACCTTTGCCCACGTTAGGTACTGCAGTGCACATTTCTGAAACGGACACATTTTTACTGGGTGTTTTTTCTGCTTCGCTGTACCCTGCAAATGTCCCCAGGTCCCTTCAGCACCGCTGTCTACCACAAATCCTATTAATTGCAGCCTCTAATTCAGTTTCTCCTCTCCTGTGACAGCAAATCACAAAGGCATGGAGCCTCTAGCAGAAAACCAGCATAAAAGTAAACTTTTACCCTTCATTACACATTTATCAATCCAGTTAACAGCAGCTGTAAAAGGTCACAAGGACAACACCTGTCTATCCCTGCCACAATTTCAGTTCACTGCATTTCTATCTATTACTCTAAATAAAACATGTTTACTTAAAAAAAGTAAAGATTTGTTTTTCTAACCAGCCAAGTCAATTGGGATTTCAGTAATACTCCTAAAGATCAGATGTCAGCTGGGTTGCAAACGCATTCAGAAAAATTAGTGAACACTTTCATGGACGCAGAAGGCAGAACAGAATTTACTTCCCTCATCAGTTTCCTTTCTGTGAGGCTCTTTTAAAGTTATTTAATCAAGCAGATATGCCTAAATATTCAGAACAGACCACTTTCTACTTAGCTACTTTTCGGAGTAGTGTCACTGAATAGGTGCATGTCAGTTTATGATAAGGAATTAACACAATATGCATTCACTAAACTAGCTCTTTCTAATAACCTCCAATTCCTCCAATACATTCACAGAAATAGGGAGCCACAGCCTGGAGCCCGACTCGGGAAGAGCCAAAAGCATGCTACCGATTTCCTTAAGGATATCAAAAAGCCTTACGTGAAATTTCACCATCCTGTTTTCCAGGAAAAAACCCAAACTGAACATGGCTTGGTCTTACTATCAAAAACATTTTATTAAGATAATCCTACTTGGGCACATGGCCTTAAAGAACATCTAGTTAGAGCCCCCCTGCCACAGGCAGAGACACCTTCCACTTGACCAGGTTGCTCGCTTCCAGTGATGGGGCATCCACAACTTCTCTGGGCAATCTGTGCCAGTGAATTACATTTATAATAGACTTATAAATCTTGCTTCAACCTTGCATGCATTATCAGGCCTTACTATAAAAGACACGAGTGCAGCATAACTCCTTCAACAGTTGTCATAACAACTGGTGAACCATGTCTTCACAAGTTGAGATCATTCATTTCCAGTTCACCTACAGAAAGTATCTACAAAACAAACTTACTTTCCTTTTGCTTTCACTTCCATGAATACAATTGTCTAGACACACCTTCACCCCGTCTGCACAACTGAAAAACAGCTCCCTTTGGAGAGGACAAATGCAGATGTTCCGGAATGGCACGTACAACTGGTAGAGCTCACACACCTGAGGTATTAGGAACCAGAAGAACTATCCCAGATACGCCATCACTACTCGTTTCTTCCCATTATATCCCACAGCCAGCCCTCCAAAATGGCTGCACAAACATAAAGGACAGCCCCATTAATTAAAAATACTGCAAAAAACATTGTTTAAATGGTATCTGGCTGCTAAAAAAAAATCTAGTATCTAAAAATGCAGAGCATCACTCATAACAGTTTTCTAGATTTATAGAAATATGAGCCCATTTTAAAACACCAAAGGATGGATTAAAATGTTAATCATGCACTAAACTAAAATCTTCCCAGATACAGATATTAAATGTTTTAGTGAAAAGGAGCCATTACAGAAAGATTAACACCTTGGTTTTCAAGTTTAAAGCAAATGAATCTATCTTGCAGAGTCATCAAAACTGTTTTGTATTCTAGACAGAACACTGCAAATCTATATTCCAAGATGAAAACATGCCAGAAGCTTGGCCATACAAAAGTTCTTCCAGAGTAACAGGCTAGGGGTGGGGGGAAATCATACCAGTTGTTACATACCTGACCGCTTACGCAAACCAGATGACCAACTCAAATGAACTGAAAATAGGTTAAGAAAGGTCCATACAGGCACAGCTATGTCCTAATGCCCTTTTCTCTACTGACAGTCCTTCCACCGACATCTCGCACAGCTCTGCTTCACAAACAACCTGTCCCTTCGCATACTTACTTTCCACTTCTCCAAGGTCACGCTGACCCAGTCTTACCTCCTTCAGAACTTCTGGACAAACACATACCCCCACAAAACCACATACCGAGCAAAGCTTCAACAGTCTGGCCTTGTGAATACACACTGAGATCTAGAGTGCAGGCGGTAAGGAGATGATTTTTTCTTTTGTGACAGCAATTAAAGATACAAGGGCATACAAGAGTAACAACCAAGTAACAGAGAAAAGTGACTTCTAGGACTGTAGGAAAGATTCTTCATTGAACAAGAAAACACCACTGACAAAACCACCTGCTATTGACTGATTGATAGCGGCCCTCCAAGCTTCCGAGGATCCAAGTTTCTGTGAGCAAGGTTACCACACAAAAGCCAGCTAACTTGTCTTTGGAAGCAAGTTGTACTTAACTCAAAAGCCCAAAGCACATTTTGGAAAAGGCAGCATCTGGCGAACCTGTACAGAAGCCTGTGTAAGACGATAAGTCTCTTGGACCTCAGCCATCAAGTGTGATACATCAAAAATGAACCCTTCCAAGGGGTTTTTGTGAGTTTACTCCTCAAAGCACCAAGAATACCAAGATAAGGCCATTTAAAACATGTAAATCTAAAAGGCCCAACTTCTCATAAGCACAAAACAGGAGAGCACAGACTTTCTAGATATTATGCCTAGCACCAGTTATTCCCAGATGTTTCATACTGTGCAGCCACCGACAATGCTGCCATCCCTTATGCCTCTCTCCTGTACCTGTTAAGATTCCACTTCCCTCCAATGCCCCTTTTACTGTCTTTCGTACTGTTTACATTAGAGAACTGCAGTATTTACCTGAAATATTAAAACCTGTTTACTGCTCTGCCCTGCTGCAGGAAGTAAGGTTTCAGGGATTGTACACCTCTCTTAAACAAGTGCATCTATTGACACTACTGATACAAACCAAAGAAATGCATTTTAAATAGTATTAG
Source organism: Mohoua ochrocephala (assembly GCA_013398855.1). Classification (NCBI taxonomy): domain Eukaryota; kingdom Metazoa; phylum Chordata; class Aves; order Passeriformes; family Acanthizidae; genus Mohoua; species Mohoua ochrocephala. The sequence continues at coordinate 465,700 of VZTA01008079.1, forward strand.
GCTTTAAATGTGATCAATGTTCTGAACTTCAAACAGCTTTAGCATTTTATTAAATAAGGTATTTTAAATCTGGAGAAGGTATTCTACCATTTTAATCAAATCCAAAGGTCTTTTTAGCTCTTGAAGAAACAAAATCAAACATCTATTTTGTACTGCACTTTGATCTACAGACCTTTTGCAAGTAAGTCAAGATAAGGCTCTGTTCTGCCCAGAACCTTACACAGCACAGCACCTTGTCATGGCTGCCCTTAAGGTGCCACGCTTGTCCCCAAACCCTTATGACAGAAGGAGTGAAAGGGCAATGAAGAGCCCGTCTGTATGGTCTGCCCAAAGCCATAGGGAACAAAGCCACTTGTACTGCACAGTAGCACACACCAGGATAATGTTCCATCATCAGGAAAGAATTGCAAATATGTAATTACTGGTTTATCCCTGCTGTATGCTACATACCTCCTGCCTACCTGTCTTCCAGAGATGTGGATGGAGCCTAAGCAGAAGTTAAGTAAGTAGTTCTCCAGTACCTTAAAAAAAAAATTCATGGGATAGGTATTTCCCACTAAGGGTATTTTATAACCCAGTATTTTACCAGGGTTATTATTGCTACTATAGCACATTTACATTTAAATATATTCCGTTTGGAGTGGAGAAAAACATATTTCCTTTGGAAAAGAGCCTCAAATGCAACCAGACTATTTATCAAATATTTGTGTCAAGGCAAGAGAGACTACAAATCAAGTACAGGGAAGTACAGATCTGCATTCCAGATGAAGGATAAGCAAGTAGAAGGCATGTCATTTGCAAAGAGGAAGGAGAATTGAAAGTCAACAAAACAGAGGACATTCAGAAATAGGAGACCATTCTCCTAACCAGTACTGCAGTAATTCTTCCCCTCAATACCATTACCTGGGTCCTACAAGACCAGTACTACAAACTGGGAAGGGAAGTGCATTCCAGTTATAGGTACTTCCTCTAAAGACAACCTGCCAAGACTGAGGGACAACTCATACCTTTTCTGCCCCTCCCTGCATCTGGATTATTTCCAAACCCTTTTACATCAAGACCAGGACAATATGATCAAACTCCACATTTATTTGTCCGTAACTAGGACATGACAAAGACATGTCCACTCAGCACTTTTCAGCATGTGTACAACACCTGCATTACAGTTTGTAAAGTTTACATTGTCTGCAATGGTTTTCATTTCACTGGTTTAACATTTTCAGCACTTTCTCTGATTGAGAAAGTATTAACAAACATCAATGCAGAAAAGTCACTGAACACAATTCAGTTTAAAACAACTCTTATACATATAAAATAAATTAAAAGTCATCTCTAATCCTGTGATCTAATGATTTGCTGCAGCTGGGACATATATCCTCTTTAGATTTTCACAGTGTTTTCCTGGAGTTCTATCTATGATCTAGTCCATGAAACCGAGTTAAAATAAAGCAAGGAGTTATGGACAAAATGTTGTCCAGCTGGTTTGAGCTTTCTCCTTAGATCTTGCAGAGAATTATTGTGCTGTTCTTCTGCAGGTAATCTGTGCAGGCCGAGACTACAACACTGTCATTCTTCTATCCTAGTGTCCTACAATAAATTAAGGAATACAAGCAAAACATCTGTGTGGAAAAAAAAAATCTTCATACATTGCATAGTTAAGCACCTTTTCCTGAGATTTAAAAGAATTTAGCTCTACCCTCTTCCATCAGATGTCTTTGAAAGTCAACTAAGCAACGCTCCCCCCTTCACCAATTGGTACAGTGATCTTCAGCCTGCAGAGGTCCAAAAATTAATCCTAAAATAAAGTATCTCAAAGTATCAGAAAAATGAGTTTGTCATCAGCAGACTGGAATTCATTATGCAGCTATACATATGTCCACTGGAATATTTTTTTGGAAGCTGTAAATCAAACCAGATTAGCACACCAGCATTCTCCAGTGTATCCCTACAATCTGTTTTGGTTATTCGTATGGCTTGAAAGCCTGTCCCCACATTTAACGCCTCACCTGAACGTATTCTGCTGCAATTTCAACTCATAACTACTTGTTCTATTCATGATGGATGTGGAAACCTGACTAAACTCTCCTTGCAGATAACTTTTAAGAAATCTTTTGTCCAGACCAAAACTTGAGTATTCTCTGACTGAAAGGCAACTTTAGCAGGTGGGTTTTTTTTTTCCTGGGGAAGTCCCACAGACCACCCTGTATCCCAGCACTATCTGGCAGCAGAAAAAGGATCTGCTATCATATTCTGGGATCAAATATAGCCATGCCTCTAAAAAGAAAAAAACAAACAACCCACCCTCAACCAGTCAAATTTTACTGGCAAAGATCAAGCTTTCAAGTTCAAAGCACCAATGATGAAAAAACTGACGTGACCCACCTACCAAGTGTGACAGCTCGCAGGCAGTGACAGGATGTCAGAGCTGCCTCCCAGTTATACCTGCAGGTAACTTTTTAAAGCTGCTTTATGTATCACCTGCTAATGTCTGATGAAACACGTTGTATAAAACCACTGTAGAGCTAACCAATCGATTTTTCCCCCCCAATCCTTAGTTATGGTTTCTCTCTTTCACAGACTTTGTTATTTTCTTTACGGATCTTGTTACACAGCCATAACTTTCCCAAGTACGACATTATCCCAAACTGAACAAGATAGTTCCTGCTGAAGACCTACCACTCCTTGGCAGAACGGAGAAACTGCTTCATTACCTTATTTAAGATGCTTCTATATGTTCCAGTATGACAAGTGAATTTTCATGACAGTGATGCTGCTGACTCACGATAATTTAGGAACCATTACAACCCCCAGATACTCCCCCACAAAACTGCTGCCCTGCCAGCTGCTACTTGTCTGTGTAGGCAATATACCAAAACACAGTAATTTGAGCCCATCTACACCAAAATGGCTGAATCCAAAGCTATTGTTTTCAGACCATTTATTGAATTTGTCAGGATCACATTATCTGTGTGTTCACTAAGAACATTACTGCAATACAGGGAAGTGAAACCACCAAAAAGTACGTGACTCAGGACAGACTCCCTGATGTGAACACTCTTCCCTTGGACATACCCAAGTCTTGCCTTTTCTTCTAGATGTTGTGAGGGAAAATGCTCCTCAACTCCTCAGCATCCTGGAACTTTTCCCACCCCCACAGGCTCTCGGCTCCCTAAATACTAGAGGATACATTCCAGAAGGCCCAGTCAACCTGAAGACATTAAAGCTGTCATTAACCCATTTCTCTACTTTTAACTGGAGTTCAAAGTAGAGGAAAGACAGTTTTCCCAAACTAACAGTCTAGATCATAACACATTCAACATCTTCAGGATGAGAGTTCCTTGCTGAGTTTTTTTAAGATTAACATCAAAGGTCTTTCCAGATCATCTCACGTGAGTCCTGATTAATCCCTTGATGATGGATGACGCATTGTAACACAATGGCAAAACACTCCTCTCTGCTGAAAGGCTGGAGACCTGTTGTAATCTTTACCATACAGCTTCACCAGCAACTTTGTGAATGCCAATAATTTCTGTGCCCAGAATAATACCATATACCTCCCTGGCAGACTCAGTCCTTTATTTACAAGTTAGTTGTTCGTCACAAACTGAAGATGACAAAATTCCAAGAGAGTGTCACTCGTTGCCACACACTCTCTATGTTGCAACTACGCTACGGGGAGGGGGTCACCCAGATATCCAGAACCTTAGAAGAGACACCAAAAATAAAACTGCTCTAAGGGAAATTAAATTAAAATTCCTAATTTCTTCTTGTGTTGAAAAAAGGAGATTCCTAAACCCAGGGACATTCAGATAACATTATACACATATTTTCTTATCAAGAGCCACTAACATCACACCACAGAGCTGTGATACTCCTTCCAGTGTGGAGGATAAAACTATGCAAAACACTGAACTGGAAACGATCACAAGATTCAAGGGAGAAAACAAACCAACACTGGCATTTTTGCTAGAATGTCTGTAAGTCCTAGAACTTCAGTTGCTCCTGGCGAACTCCCTAATGTACAACAGTCCCTGAGGCACAAGGTCACATGCTGCAAAATATTTCTTTCTGAGCATCATTTATTGCAGAAAACCTCAGTTATGTTTGGCTGCACGGGTTCAAAGCATTTTTGTTAAGCCAGACCTTGGAAGTGCAACTATTTCAGATTAGTCATATTATAGAACTGCATACACCAACACTTTGCAAAACTGTTTTGCTGTTTAATTATAGAAAGGTCTAAGTAGCATAAAGGGTGAAAATTTTTCTCCTGACTTTTGAAGACCAGCTAGAGAAGGAGCTGCATACTTTAATCGAGAATTTCCAGTTTGGAGTGATACAGCCTGATCACTAATATGCATGATCAATTAAGCCACAATGCTTCCCCTCCCTGCTTACTTGTCACGCTCACAGCCCTGTCTAACCTAGAACTTTTAGGTCTGCACAGTGTTTGCACATACACATATGGGGCAGTGGACACTTGGCCACTATTGATCTCTACCTAAATCCACTCCCAAAACCCTAAATTTATCTTCCGACCATACAGTAACTCATTAAAGTTTGGCACATTTTCACAGGAACGTATAAAGTTACAGCACACAAGTTAAACAACATCCTGGCTTTCACGAAGTATTCTGAGCAGGACCACGTTTCTGCCAACTTCACTGCTTTTCATCAAATCTGACGAGCAAAGAGAGCATGGGCTTCAATTCCTCTCGCTGAAACAAAAGCCACACATGATTTAGTTGGCATCCTGGTCACTACGTAAGTGACAGTAAAATGTCTACTTACATTGCTGAGTTTGCAGAACCAAAACTAAACCGCTCCTGCCTCTACAAATAAATTCACAGAAAACTTAAAAATCCCAGACAAACTTCCCGGTACACACACTACCTCATCAACTGCAAAATCCAGTAACCATGACCTTTCCCTGGATAAGTTAGAGCAACAGTCACCTCCTGGTCGTTTCTACGAAGCTGTAAGGAAAAGCTGTGCCCATGAAAGCACAGCCAGCACTCCGCTGGAGAGAGGTGCTTTAATGCTTCAGCTCTGCTGAACAAAGTCAGCCCTTTTCCAATCTCTTCGTACAGACAAACAAACAAAGCACACCCTGGAGTACACTTCATAGCTAAGTCAATTCAGCAGTTACACAACTAACTTCAAACAATTTGTAACACTGAAAAAAAAAAAGGTAACTTTAACTCCTAAGCCAATAGTTTTTCTTCACTTTGTAAGGGCCAAAACTACGTTATCTGACACCCCACACTCCCGAAGAAATTCACAGATCCAACCACAGCATTTTTCTGTATTAAAATAAGGATCCCACAACTCCTGAAATACTGTTTCCATTTAATGAAAATGCTAGTGAATATTATTTTTCCTGCAGTGACTTAATTTCCTAATTTAAAACAGGAATTTCAAGATTCAGTAACACCATGCAGCAGTCACACATGTGAGACAAGCTGACCATACCCTGTAGATATTCTCAAAGTAAAGTTTTTTCCTAACATTCACGAAGCTTGCACTTCCATTTGATTTGCTGTATTTCACATCTGCATTCTGCTCCTCATATTTCTGAGACGCTGCAGAAAAACCCAGGATTTGTGTTTTTTTAAAATGCCATCTGTTCCCTGCATATTTTCACTTTAGGTCCTCGTATGATATCTGCAATGGAAACTTCTGTGTCATATAGAATGAAGGCTATAAACCAGACGAATATAAAATGCAGAGGGCTGCACTTCCCTACAAATAGCTGTAAAAAAAACCCAACCAAAAACCATAAGGAAGTATCACCTGAAGCCTTTCTATTCTAAATACAAAACTTCAAGAAGTTCTTTTTTAAAGGGACTTTCCTCCAGAAATTATGTGAAAGAGTGTGAGAGGAAAAGCTGCTCCTCTTAAATCTGGGAATTTTATTTGTTCCTACCACTGCTCTACACCTGTTTCCTTCCTGAGTCAGAAACTGGAAGTCTGAAATACCGGTCTCCAAATGGATAAGCACGGGGAACCTTTCACTGAAATACCAGCCATATTCATTCACCAAGTAACATTTGCATAAGCTTTTTTCATAACCACCTAACATTTTTATAGAAGCTATGTCAACCCTACAGTAAACTCAGCTTTGATGGCGCTCCAATTATCTCAGCTGTTATCTCCATTCCCCCTCTTTGCTATTTCCACACTTTGCTCAGGCACTTGCAACGTTTCAGAGTATTATCAACATTACTAACACTTGTGTCACTCACAGCTCGGGGGCGGGGAAAGGCAGGCTGACCTACCTGGTCATGGTAACATAAAAAGACTTTTAAGCAACACTCTTAAACCATTCCACCATTACTTATAAGAATTTAAATAGCTACTGCTCCTCTAAAGCTGTTTAAAAACTCGTAACTTGTGCAGACACCCACTGACTGCTCTAAAATCGTTCCAAAACAGCTCGTTACTAAACTGAACTGAATTCAAAGTCTTAAATGGATATTTGAAACGCTAGGCGCGTTCTGATCAAGTCCAGCCCCAGCCGTTTAAGTTAAACCACACAAGACCTTAGGCCGAGGGGGCATAAACCACACCGGACACACGGAAATAACTTTCACGCCGGAAAGAGCCGCCTCACGCTCGGGCCAGGCGCTGTTTCCCTACGAGCAGACAGCGAGCGGCACCTGACAAGTTTCCCAGCCCCGCTGGCAGCGGGCAGAGCGAGCCGGGCCCCGGCTGCCCGCAGCACACGTGTCACTGCCCGGCGCCGACCGCCCCTTCCCGCCGGGGGCAGCCGGGAAGCGCGGCCCAGGAGGAGCCGAGGGGAAACCACCCGGCCGGTGCCACTCACCCGGTTTCGTTTCCA
>VZTA01008079.1:473514-516194 GCA_013398855.1 Mohoua ochrocephala
CGGGTGGGTCCTTCCCCGGCCCGGCGGAACACGATGGGCCGCGCCAGTTCCCGCTCGGACCGGTAGCGCAAAGCGCCGGGCGCCGTCGGAGCGCTTAGCGGGGCACCGGAAGCCGCCGCAGCGTGCGGGTCCGGGCCGGCGGCAGCACCCGGCGAGTCCTGCCCGCTCTCCGGTGGGCAGAGCGGCCCCGGCTCCCTCTGGAATATCCATCTATTCCCCTCTCCCTTCGCCCTCCGTGAGGGGAGTTTGGCTCCGTGGGGCGCCTTTCTCTGCCGGCGCAGCAGAACCGGGAACTGCGGAGTCAAATCCGGGGCGAGCCGCCCACCTTACCCGGTGAGTGTCGTGCCCCGGCAGGGAGCTTACCTGCAGCTTGGGTGGGATGGCTTTTCCACTCCTTTTTAAATTAATGATCGCTTTTTCCGCGTGTGAGGATTTGCTCGTTCATAAGCTTTGTGCAGCCATTTATCCCTTGAAGAGGAGATGATCCACGAACGGGAAGCCATCACCTGTTCCCTGATAATCAGTTCTTTAACTAGAAATTGTTTCTGCAACAGTTAATACAACTTCAGAACTTCACAAAGCTGCCTGAAACGAAATATTCTGTAGTGGGCAAGTACCGATTGAATACGTATGTAATATATGCATATATCTCTTTAAATATCTACCTGTAGGACTCTTGCCTTTGATAAATGTAGACTGTCACTAAACTTTGTAGACTGTGACTAAACTTTGAGCATCAGACCAACTCAGCAATTCATCAGTTTCAGACCTTCTCCTGAATTTTTCTGTTTTAGGGCATTGACAAAACAAATATGTTTCCTCTCTTACAACGATGCTGCCTCAACACACCTTTCAAAGTAAGTTACTGAAGGCTTTTTTTTGCTGATTTTATTTAAAAGTAAAATAGCAAAAGATAGGACTGCAACTTTGAAAAAAGGGTGGCTTCCAAGTTGGAGTTTATCACCTGTTTATCGCTCAGCTTTTCTAGAATAGTTCATGGTTTCTACAGCACCTTTAGGCAAAGCTATTTCTTTAATAAAATTAGATTTTATTGTCTCAAGGTCTTTTTTCCTATCACTTCTTGATGCAGTAGTGAGGGGACAGTAGCTAGTTTCTGGGGTGCCCTTATCTTGCTTCTATATGAAACTGTTTTATATTTTACTCTGAGAAGGACTGATAGAGCTTAAAAGTGCCTAAAGAATGCAAGTGTGTGGGCGGGGATAGGTGGGCACTGAGTCAGCTTTGCTCATGCACTCTGGAGAGCCCAGCTGCTCTTCATCAGCTGCACTGGGTACCTCCATTGGTTCAGTTAAAACCACTTGAAATGCAAGAGCAAGGAGAGGTGAGGTGTGACCTGACCTGGAAAACCACTCGGTACAATATTCAAGAGGTAGTTTAGGTACCTGCAGATCTGTAAGCCTGCACTGTACAGTGTTCAGAACAAGTTTTGTGCTTGCAGCTGCAGAAGCTCACTGGTCCCAGCCTGCCTCTCCATGGAAAGAACAAGACAGCTCGGTCTTCCTTTGCCCTCCGGCCGCGGAGAGATGTGTGTCCTCTCTCAACATCTCCGAGCCTCAAACCAGCACCAGTTTACACAGCCAAGCTCCAGGCTTTTCACACCTCTCTCCCCGTCTCCAAGAAGAAAACCCCTGCAGAACCTGAGGCGGAATCGCAGAAAAGCCTGGAGTCACTAAAGGATTCTCCCAAGCCAGCCGTTTACTTAAGCCTCGGGGGGCTGATTCCATTTGTGGCCGTGCCCCTGGCCATGGCCATCCAAGGGACCTACTGGCCAGAGCTGGCCTTTGCTCAGGTTGCCTATGGTGCTGCAACAGCCTCTTTCCTGGGGGGAATGAGGTGGGGGTTTGCTCTCCCAGAAAACAGCCCAGCCAAGCCCGACTGGCTGAACCTGGCTAACAGCACAGTTCCTCCTCTGCTTGCCTGCCAAGCCTTGCTTTTCAAAGATGCCACTCAGGGAGCAGTAATGCTCGTGCTGGCCTTGGGGATAACGCTGCATTACGACATTTCCCTTCTTCCGACTTACCCCAGGTGGTTTAAGGTACTGAGGGTAGTGGGAACAGTGGTGATGGTATCGTCCCTGTTGGCCACTGTAGCACTGAAAACTTTCTTAGAGGAGGAGCAAAGTGATGACAGAAAAATATGGCAAAACACAAATTAATACATCAATAAGGAAAAGCTATTATCTGCCAATAAGGTATTTGTATGGAGTTCCAGGAGAAATAAAGACTGATTTGTGCTTAGAAGTCATATGATGGCAGGGATCAAGATGCTTATCCTTGAAGCAAAATGATTTTCCAACTGATTTTGAAGCTAGTTCAGGAGGGAAGGATTGTAAATAGCAATTACTTCCAAGGCAAGCATGAGTCTGTCCTTGTCTGTAGAACAAAGAATCGCTCCTGAATGAGGTATTACTGCTCTAGGAATTTAGAATGGAGATTCAAAATGACATGGGTATGAATTGCTGAACTATGAAAGTGTCTGGTTTAACTGTAATGTGTGATCATGTTCTGAGGTGAGGAAAACAACAGTAACAGGATGAAAGCAGTTCTAGTTTGGTGTTCAAAGAAGTAGCAGAGAATTATGCAAAAGCACATCCATACTCAGTTGCTGTGTGGTGGAACAAGACTCTTATTTCACTCCTATTTCCAGAGAAGGTGCTGAAAATCACAGAATCACAGAATGGTTTGGGTTGGAAGGGACCTTAAAGATCATCTCGTTCCAACCCCCTGCCATACACAGGGACACCTTCCACTAGACCAGGTTGCTCAAAGCCCCATCCAGCCTGAACACCTCCAGGGATGCTGTGTGAGGAAGTGCCCAGTGTGGTGTCAGGTAAGAAAGGCCTGGTGAGGTTTGTTTACAGTGGCGAGCCAAGGTCAGCACTCACCTGAAATAGGTCATTCAGCTGCTGCGCTGGAGTGGGGAAAAGCTGAAGGGGGAGCTTTGTATCTCTGACAAGGTGCCACAGAAGACAGAAGGTCAACTTCCTCAGGCTTACTGACATTAAAAAGGCTATTTGGGCCACCTGTATGTAGGTTTTGTTTGGATTTAGGGCTGCCCAGCAAAGGAAGCTGCATGCAACAGAGCCATAAAGATCTGCCATACTCCTCAATTAAAGGACTGTTAACTTGTGCTGTGACACAAGGACTCAAGTGCTGGCACTAAGGGATCAGGTAATGGGACTGAAAGTAGCCTCTGTCTTCTCCCTCCTAGGAGTCCATGTATTTGGACAGGTACAAATGGACTTGTAGCCTGCAAACCCTCCATGAGGAGCCCATGAGTGGAACCACTGCAGAAGCATGGGCTCTTTGTAATTAATTCTTCCTAGCACATCATGTAGTGGAACACTGGAAGATACAACCTAAGTCAGACAGATTTTCTTTTCTGGTGTCAGCTACCTCAAGAAACCTATGAATTGGGATGTGGGCATATTTCTTGTAAGCTTTTTATCAGAAATATTTCAGTACAGTATAAGATGCAAGAAGAAAGCTGAAAATTACATCCACACATGTTCTTAGGACCAGATAATCCTCATAGTTCTGTTAAAGCACTACTCTTCATTGTTGTTCTACACCAAAGCAAGCACATATTGTCCCTTAAAATTTGTTACCTGCTCATCCTGCAAAGAACAGATGTTTAAGAGACCTGCCTGTCCTGGAGATGGAACCATCTGGTATGATACTGCTGAAACAGCAGCTCTGTACACCAGCCTCTCCCTTTTGCAACCTGTTAACCTTTGTATGTTAAACAAGATAGTAAACAATTATGTGTATCAACTGCTCTATGCTGAACTATGAAAATACCCTATTGAACAACATGTTTCAGAGCTTTCTGAATATAAAGGAAATAAAATTGAGTTTGTGAATGAAAATGTTTTTTCTATTTCTTCTTACTTAGACATGGCGTCTTTTAAGACGGGTCCAGAGAAGAGTCCTGTCTTTGTCTTGATTAGGTTAAAGAGGTGCATAGGACCAGAGACCATAATCAACCAGCTTTGAAATTTCATTCAAACACGACAGAATCAGTTACAAAACCTGGAGAAGGTAACTTCAGACAACTGCAGACTCCCTCAAGCTCCATTAAACCAGGCAGTTTACAGGTAGGGATCAGAAGTAAACTCATAGTTCCCAAACTACTACAACACAGCTAAGGTCGTGTTTCTCAAACGGTTCCATGAGGGATCCTGAAATGTAAAGGAGAAAGACTAAGAAATATTACCTGTAATTTCATCCCACAGAGGGCTGAATAGAGCTGGCAAGGCAGCCAGACTCTCAAGAAGTCTGAGTGATTTTACACTAAGAAGAGAAATACATGAGTCTATTACTGCAGAAGCGTGTTACTTCTACCACTCAAACGGTCACAATTTATAACCAATCCTTCCCAAGTGTTCTACTGGGAAATACGATTTCCAATAAAAAGAAAAAATGACCTATTATATGAGAGTGGCAGTAATATAGCTTAGTTATGAAAGCAACCTATTCAAGAGCATTCCAGTCAGTTCTGAAAATGCATTTTATTATGAAAAACAGTTTAAACAAGCTTATACTTGAAAAAAACCAAACCATTAATTCAGACACATAAGAAATTCTTTGAAGTAAAAGCACGTACAAGATTATGGAACAATCCGAGAAACTCTCCATCATCTAGCATGTCAGATTTTAGGACCTAGATTATTAAGGTACCTGCAACACTCACCTTGGAGGATTTATTCATGTATTAATTTGTTAATTTTACACAGGCGCTATTGACCTAAACAGCATGAATGCTCCTTTGTCCACACAGTGCCAGGCTTCCTGTTTTTTGACATTCCAGTTGTGGTTTTGTGTTCCAGAATAACTGTCTATCAAAATTCAAGCAGCCTCACTTCAGAGGCCGTCCAAATCATCCACAGCTGTGCTGAAAATGCAACCACAGTGTGCAAAAAGCAACTTCAAATACATTAATTAAATGAATCTAGAAATAACTTCACTCCTGATAGTATTGTTCTACTAAGTGTATCCCAGCTAAATACAAACTCCTTAAGAGCACACTGATATCATCACTTTAGTGCTAAATGCAGCTAATTCTATCACAAAAAGCTCCATTGGCTCAAATTTGGATGAGGCAGGATCCAAGATGTAGTGAAGGTGAAGGAGTGTGCCTTGTAGAAGAGCAAGTATTCAACGCCAAGTCTCAGCATGTGTCACACAGGGTAAAACCACATTTGACTACAGGGAAAAAAAATATGGGAGCAAAAGCCTTTCCCTGTGTTTTTATACTAAGAGCAGTCCTAAACAGAACAGCCAATCTAATGAATAGCATTTGCATTTAAAATTCAACCAGAGCTTACACAAAAAGGAGCTCTACTGGCATCACTGACACCATTGAGAAAAAAAGCCAGTGCTGAAAGGGAATGGCATTATTCGAACTGTGAGGACAACCTTCCAGAATAGGAAATTCTCATCCACTCACCATTCAAATTTGTGGAGTGGCCAGAAAGTAAAGATCCAATTCATATTTACTGCCCACCATGTCCAGCAACAGAAAAGAGGCTCAAATGCATCAAGGTCATAAGCAGAGGCACCAAGTCTTTCCTGTCTGGTATCTTCTCTTCCTTGTTTTCTGCCAGAAAAAGAACTAATGCCATCCTGATCTTACCTACAGGTAACTCTTTGCTGTGATCAGTAACCCATTTCCAGATTGCAAGTCTGGCTAAAATGCCAGCTGAGGAACAACCTGATTAATGTCTCTAATGTGTTGGAATTATTTCTTCAGATTTTTACAGGGCAAATTCACCATTTATTTCAGTGAGCTTAATCCAGTTATAAGAGGCATTCCTACTCCTAACAGAATACTTCCTGAGACAGACACTGGATAAGCCAATTTACTTTGAAGGGCTTTTCCTTTTGCTCAGGAAAATCCCTCTGATCTAATCCTCCACTGAAGCTCCTGTGTTAAAAAGAGGTTTCTGGCCAATGAAACAGGAACTCTGAGGAGCTATATTTATTCATTCCTTGAATGAGTTTTCTTCTTTGTGTTTTACAGCACAGCTACACCTCCTTCGCAGCGGCTGGTGATCATGTTGGCAATTTCAGTCCAGCTGTCCATGTGAGGGTTATAAACTTCAACAGAGTCAGAGGTTACTGGAGCAGCAAAATCAGGACTGGGAGCTCGGCCTCCCGAGGCATAGAGAAGTCCGTTCACAGCCACAACACAGACACCAGCTCTCGGGATCTTCATCGATGCAACTTCAACCCACTTTTCCTAACAAGGTGAAAGATCAAGGAATAGTTTTAGGGCAAGCCCCTAAAACTATTCAGATAAAGGAACTTCTAAAGCTTAAAGACTGGAACATATATACAAAGAACACTATGTATGCACTTCACAGGCTTCAACGTGGTATGTGTACAGTATCAAGAGGATTATCAAGCCAGGAATGACAACACTTTCACAAGGGGTCCAAATCGTGTTAGTCACTAAAGAGCAGATCCCATACCATCTGCACACAACACCCCTCCCTTTCTTCAGTCGCTGCAAGATGCAGTCAGTCTCCAAAATAGAGCATGGTACAGTTTGAGGTGGGGGAAACAGGAAAACTAGATTCAATTTGAAAAGCAAAACAGATGGCACATGGGATTATGCTCTGCTTTTAAGAGTAGATACTCTTCCAAAGAGCATCACAGAAACGAGCAGTAACAGTCTGGAATAATTTTTTTATCTTATTCTAGTCATGCTGAAACACCACTACATTTTGATGCAGAAGAAGATCCTCAAATTTTGCAGTAAAAGGGAACTCTTACCTTTACAACGAGTTTTTTCTCTCTATTCAGATTACTGAGCTTTCTGTTGCAGAGGGGGAATCTATCCTCTCATCTTAACCCTAGGAAGTATTTACCAAACCACAGTGTGTCATGGTTAAACCACGACAGCTACTTAGGACAGACCCTGAGACCACCAAAGCTTTGTTTCACTCAAGATCACCAGCCAGCAGTGAAAAGGAAATGACATTTATGAAGGGACTCTACCATACCTCTTCGAATGAGTATCTTTCTACACTAGCAAGTGCATCCTGAGATTCATTCCAGCCTCCCACAGCATAGATACAATCGTTGAGAGCAGCTACACCGAGATAGGCTCTCCGGGTGCCCATTGGAGCGAGCTCAGACCAACGTTTAGAGATGGGGTCATAGACTTCGACAGAACGCAGCTCTACTCCTTCGCTGCTGATACCACCGACGACATAAATCAAACCTGCAGAAACAGAGTTTCTCCTCTTTTAGGCTTCGTAATACAAAGACAGGAATTTACTGTCACAACACGAGTTTCAGCCTGACATTAAGATGGTTAAAGAATGACAGAAAATCCTCCTTTTGCCCGGCAGTAGAATACATAAAGCTTTTGCATGAGTAGCTTGAGACTCGAGCACTAGAAGCTGTGAGGAAAGCAAAAATGAATGAAGTGCAGGGGAAGGAATTCAGAAGATTGCAACTGCTGACCTGGCCAGGATCAAATACTTAGTAAGCACATGTATTGATCAAGTCTTTACACATATCTGTTTTAAAATAACCTGTGGCAAGTCTTCAGATTGTCACAAAGAAAAACATGCAAACCCAAATATGGAAGATAAATAAAAGCAGTAGCAGGAAGAACAATCAACTGCTAAAAGACTAGCTGCATAACCATACTGTCAGTCATGTAAAAACTTTTCATGAGATAAAAGGCAGAAGACAACAGACAACTTTATAGTCTTTGAATTCTGCAGAATTAAAAATAGAGTACTAGAACAACAAACAAGCGAGGCACAAGCATGTGTGACTGACAGCTCAGTACAAGACAAAGGTAAGAATTCATGACTGAGACATAAAGCTTCAAAATCCAATGGCTGTTGGAACTATTTATGGACATAAACATAACAATATTCACCTTGCATTTCACAACACCCAAAGCAGTAACGGGGCTTAGCCATGCTTCCCACCACATCCCAACTATTTTCTTCAGGATCAAATCTTTCAATTGTGTTGCCAATCTCTGCTCCAACCCAGCCTCCTGCAAATAACAGCAAACACAGGAAGGAATTTAATGGCATGAAGTTGTGTATTAGCTGCATTTTTAGACATACAGTGCACCGCTCCAGGACAAATTCTGAAATCAGCACGCAGTCAGTCTACAATGCAAACAAGTTATAACCAAAAAATAATTAATCCACAGAGATTTAGTATATATGGTAACACTTACGGACACGGCTGTTTTTCAAAACTTAAGTTTGCAAATTTGCATCACCAAGATGTAATGTAAGATCAAATCAGTTTACAAGTTCTATGAGTTAACA
The DNA here is from genome assembly GCA_013398855.1 of Mohoua ochrocephala. Lineage (NCBI taxonomy): Eukaryota > Metazoa > Chordata > Aves > Passeriformes > Acanthizidae > Mohoua > Mohoua ochrocephala. The sequence continues at coordinate 481,841 of VZTA01008079.1, forward strand.
TCTTCACCTGGAAAAACCCCACGACTTACCCAAAGCATAGATAGCACCATAGCATGTGCACACTCCCAGTGCACAACGGGGATGGTTCATGGAAGCCACAGTTGTCCATTGCTTAGTAACAGGATCATAACATTCAGTACAGTCAAAAATCATTGAGTTGTCCTCACCTGCACAGTAAGAGCAAGAAGAATCAGGGGAAATGCAATGTTTTGCACTGCAGATATGGAAACATTCTTCAACTTCTTCCAGGACAGGCAACATCTGAATACAAGATTTATCTTCTAGCCAAATGGCCAACATAGCAAAAGCTTCGTTTACATCCAGAACTGCATCATCACTAGGAACCACTTTCATCAGTAGTTCCCTGAAATGCTACTGAAAGCATCGGAGAGGTAAACAACCACAGTGCTGCACATTTTACTCTGCAGCACAACTGACTGGGCTTTCAAGACCAAAGAATGAGCTCTGCGGTGACAAAAACACTCTACATATGCATTCTTTCGTGATGGGCTGGTAGAGCTACTCATCACATCCTTGTGCAAACATACATAATGAGCCTTTCCAGGCAGGCAGACCACAAGTGGTCTGTCTTGTGCTACTGCCTTTTATGCTATGGGCTTCTGCTAGACTACAAGTGAGAAAAGAAATTCCATTAGTGGTGCTACACAAAGCCCAGAGAACAGCCAACATCTCTGAGTATATCCGCACACATCCATACGGTAACCTGTGAGTAGCTACACCATGAGGGGAGAGCAGCTGCGTAAAAACTGGCCAGCACAGTAGCCCTAACAGGCATTCACAGAGCAGTGACAGTAGAGAACCAAGGAACCCCCAATTCCTTTGTTATTACACCTAAAAGTTGTATTATCCTCAGAACCACTTACAAGAAGAGTAATTTTGAAAGTCTCCACGCATGAGCTCTCTAGTATTCGTGTAAGAAAGTAAGCATATTTCAGCTGTTACCTCCAATGGCATAGACCATTCCTCCCACCACAGCCACCCCCAGCCCGCTCCGGGCCTGGTGGAGAGAGGACACTGTGGTCCAGTAGTGGCTGAAGGTGTCAAATCGCTCCACACAGCTGAGGGCTCTGCTGTCACTCCAGCGTCCTCCTTGCAGTCGGGTGTACCCACCTGGAAAATAAGTGGAAAGGCCAAGTAAGAGCTTCCTGTTCATCCTCGTGCTCCTATAGCTAAACCATTAAAAAAATTACAGTAACAGTCATTAGCCACTTTTAGTAGGAACTGGATTTTTCCAAGTAGCTTCGTTTCTCCAGCATACGAGGAAAAATGGTTGCCTTGAGGGTCACGGAAATTGTGCTGAGCTGACGCCACAACACCACAAGTATTAGAATTCATGTTTTCAGTAAAATAGAGAGCCCAGCCAATGGCCTCTGCTCTCTAAGATGGTGCTACAGCCCATAGGGTGAAACAAATGTGTTCCTTTCCAATACAGAGCTGCAGCTTTGCTGAAAACTTGCAATTTCAAGTATCCCATCATTTAAACCAAAGTGTCCTGCACAGAGAAAACTTCAGCCATCACAACAAAAAGTGCAGTGAATTTGCATACACCATTCCAGCAGTGAACCCTGGGTAAATCCTCTGCTGATTTGCAGCTTTCCACCTAAGGCAAATTATTTTTGAACAGCAAATCTGGGCTTTGAATGCCATGTCACAATGACAAGAAATGTGAATGCTGGACCCCTGTGCAATTCTAATCAAAGCAGCTAACGTGGTAACTCAGCCATGAGGAAACATTTTGCTATCTTTAGGTATTTCGATTTTAAAAAAATCTTCAAGTATCTCCTTCAGTACTGCATTCTGAGATACTACTTCATTTGTTTTATAAGGTTCAAACAGCCACATTCTAACCTACTGCATAAAGGTACTTCCTGGCTTTCCTCCGGGGACGACCTTTAGAAGCCTGCAGAAAACTGCTGACCTTGTTCTCTTTGGGAGATTTAGAGACTTCACAATATTCTTTCAACAGAGTTTGCAGGGCCACCCGAAGACTGAAATCTGGAATACCTTGAAGAGTAACATAAGCAGAATAAGAATAAAATAAGCAGAATTTTTAAAAAAGCACAGTGAAAAGTAACAAACTGTAAGCAATTTAGTTGTAGAAAAATGACTAGCTTCTCCTAAAACAGGAGACAAATCAATGTCGCCTACTTTTATAAAAAGCATGCTTTTAGAGTAACCTGTGCTTATTTTTTTAAAAACAGAGTTTGTTTGCTATAAATATTTTCACCCATCATGCTATTAATGTAAAAAACAGTCCATCGAAGCCCAGCAACTCTGAACAACACATGGTTTACTCACATACATGCATCTGATAGTCCTTCTTTCCATCTTTCACTTACTTTCTATGTATTTTAACAGCCTTTGTGCTGGTAGCAAAGGGAATCGAACAGGCTCCAGTACTTCTACGACATGTTTCTTTCTTTTCCCCACGTCCTTCAGTATCCACTGCATCGCCGCTGTGAAAACCTGGTACTCGTCCTCGATGCTCAGGTCCTCGCTCCGCAGGATCTTCACGAGCTGCTCCTTGGTGAGCGCCAGGAACTCCTCCCCGCTCTGCACCTCCAGGAAGTGCGCGTGGATGTAGCTCTCGGTGAACTCCATCAAGTCGTGACAGGCGATCTGCTCAGAGAACTGGAAGAGGCCGATGCAGTTCAGCGGGTCGATCTGGCCCTTGAGGAACTCGCAGCAGAGCTCCACCACCTCGGTGAGCTGCAGCATGTCCGCGGCGACGATGAGCTCCTGGACGTTGTGCTCCGCGATGCTCACCACCCCTGCGGGCACCAAACCACAGCGGGTCCCGGCTCCAGCCTGCGGCCGCCGGGCACCCGCCCCTCGCCCCCCCGCCAGCCCTCACCTGTGTAGATGAAGTCGAGCAGCGTGTGGAAGGTGTCCGCCTCCACGCCCGCGATCCGCACCACGTCCCGCCCGGACTCCTTCATGCCGCCCGCGAACAGCGCCGCGAAGTAGGGGCTGCTGGCCGCCAGCACCAGGCGGTGCACGGAAAACGCCTCCGGGCCCACCTCCAGCCGCACGTCGCAGAAGCTCTGCCCGGCGCGCAGCCGGTTGATCTGGGCTAGGAGCAGGCGGGCGTGCCGCTCGGAGCTGGAGATGGAGCTGGAGCCAGAGCCGCCCTTGCCCGTCCCGGCACTCGCCGCCATCGCTGCTGCGGCACCGGCACCCCCCGGCGCCGGACTCGCGCCGCGCACGCGCCCCGCGNGGGCGGGCACCGTGACGGGGGGTGCTGAGGGCTCTGTGTGCCCTCAGGGCTCCGTGAAGTGTGGGCTCCGTGTGTGCTGAGGGCTCCTTGTGTGCTGCGGGCTCCGTGTGTGCTGAGGGCTCCGTGTGTGCTGAGCACCCTGCCCTCAAGCCGGCACTGGTTCTGGTACCGCTCTCCGCTCCTTTGTCTATGCACCTGCCTGGGCATCTGGCCCCGTGAGGCCCCTCAGGAATCACGGAATCATCAAGGTTGGAAGAGACCTTTAAGATTATTCATTCAAACAGTCCACCCAGCACTGCCCCTGTAACCCCTAAACTGCTAAACCACATCACCCAGTGCCAGATCCAAATGCCTCTTAAACACCTCCAGGGGTGGTGACTCCACCACTTCCCTGGACAACCTATTCCAATGCCTGACCACCTGAACAGTGAACATTTTTTCCTAACATCTCATCTGAATCTCCCCTGTCTTAGCTTAAGGCCATTTCCTCTGGTCCTCTCACTGCTGGCACAATAAAAAGACACTGACCCCCACCTCACTGTAACCTCCTTCCAGGGAGTTGTAGAGAGCGATGAGGTCCTGCCTGAGCATCCTTGAGACTGAATAAACCCTGCTGCTTCAGCCGCTCCTCATAAGATGTTTTCTGGCCTTGCTGCCTTTGCCGAGCATGCTCCAACACCTCAATGTCCATTTTAAAGTGAGGAGTCCCTGTGCACCCCTGCAGACATCTCTGCCCGCTCTGGGCTTGCTCCCTGCTCTGTGAAGAGCTTGTCTGTGGTTAAAACTGGTCCCCCAATAGGTTATTCACTTATTGCCTTCTCAATCTCTGTCCTTCAGTCCTAGTCATGCTCTTGCAAACTGGGTCCCTGTCCACCTCAGTCTGTGCTTGTGAGAACCATGGCTGTGTTGGGGAGAAATTGCAGCTGCCACCAGCCCAGGAAACCTCAGAGATGGGAGGCAGGGACACTGCCTGTCCTTAGCTCAGACCAGTGCTGACAGGGGATAAGCATCTCATACTGAGGTAAACGCACATGATCACCGGGTCTGGCAGAGCTGACACTGATTCTGAGAGAAAAGCATCCCTCCTGAGTTTTCCACAACTGTTCCAGGAGCGTGACAGGCAGGCCCAGTCCAGCACCCCCTTTGTCCGTAGTGTCATGCCACGTTTGGGCCTTCCTCTTCATTTCAGCACAGATCAGTGTCCTGTAGCAGCACCATGTGGGTCACCGGGGTCAGCACCGATCCTGAGGCAGAGTGTGCTTCCATCTTAGTCTGTGTAATTCCCTGAGTCACTGCATGCCTGAGCACTGATGGGGGATGAGCATCACATACTGAGTTAAATGCACGCAGTCACCGGGTCCAGCAGAGCTGGCACTAATTCTGAGAGAAAAACATCCCTCCAGAGTTTTCCACAACTGTTCCAGGAGCATAACATCCAGCCAGAGCAAAAAGCGATCAGAGAGCCACTTGGAATGCTTCCATATCTATTTACTGTGAGACTGGGAAAGAAAAACATGTCTGCTCACAGTTACAATGGTCATGGCCCCTCAGGCTTTTCTCATGATTCTGCATTTCATTGTAATAACTTTTAAATGTACTTCTGGAAAGAATCTGAATCATGATACCCTCTGGGGGCTGTTGGTTTCTCTGTTCATCAGCATTACATTCTAATTACATTTCAAGTTGGTCTTGAAAAAAATACCCATAGAAAGCATAGCTCTAGAGAGAAGGTTTCTGCAAGCACACACAGTTGGATGCATGCTGATATAACTCCATAAATTTTAAGCTCGGCTAAGAAATGCACTGAAGTTTTTGTTTCTTTGACGCATCAGTAAAAGAAACCAGACCCCTCTCGCGCTGACATTTTATTCATCGGAAGTGGCCTGTGAGTAAAAGGCTTAGAATTCTCCGAAATGCCAGTGGCTCGCTGGCTGGCTGATGTCAGCTGTTAGACTCTGGGCCAGCACTGGGACTTCACACCATAGCGCCAAATTTACGGACACAAAATAGCATTGCTGAGAGAGCTAACTTTGCCCCAAAGGCCTGTGCTGTGCTGTGTTCGTGGTTCTGCCCCCAGCAAAGGGCACCACTTCAGCGGGTGTCTTCTGTGGCCACGCAGGAGCTGTACAGGATGGAGCTAATGCTCCCATATATTATTGTGAATCTCCCAAAACATGCTGTAAGTACCTCTGACAGTGTGAAATTGCACTGTGTAATGAGGAGGCCTTTTGGTTAACCAACACCAAGAATGGCAGTCACTGTAGTGAAGGAATTAAAAATGTCTTCAATTTTAATAAAATAGACTTGTAAAAATGTATTTGCCAAGAAGCCAGCTGAATGCTGACTGTCATATAGGACAGGTGACAAAAAAAGCCATGCCCTGTGCTCCTCAGCATGTCCCACTGTCCATACCTGCACAGAAGTGCTGCTGCCACCCTGCCAAAACAGTGAGAAGATTCTCACTAAAAACCGTTCAGGCTTTCTCTTGGAAAACCCCTGTCCCACAGAGGCCCATGGTTGCTCAGATTTCCCTGGCCGAAGGGTTCTCAGGAAAACCTTTCCTGATGCCTGGATGATGTTCTGCGGAGCCGAGGGAGCTGTCTGTGCTGCTTTTCCCGAATCCTGCAGGTGCCGCTGTTACCGCAGGGAGATGGGTTGGAACATTCATAAAACCGGGACTGCAGAGTGACGTATTGGAACATTAACAAAATCAGGAGGCTGAAGGGTGTTGCATGTGCGGGTGCTGAACCTCTCCTCTCTTACGGTATGATTTAGGTTAGTTTGTATTCCCCCCCCCGCCCCCGAACTCGATAGAGATGGAGAGCTCTTAGTCTTAAAAAACAAAACAAAACACCCACCCCAAAACCTAGAAAGAGAAATAATTGATTTGAATGTGCAGTTTCGCCTGACTGCTTCTTGTCAGAACCTGTCCATTACACCTGCAGTTTTGGGGGCCATTTTGACTTAAAACCCCTTACCATGCCCGGCTGCTAAAATTCTCTATTGCGGGGGAGACATGAAACTCAGGCCTTGACTATTTGTAGGTACATCAAATCCCATGGGATGTTTTGTGATAGGGAGCCACTTTCCATGGCAACCAGAATGTGGCCAGGTCTAATTCCTCCCCCACTTTAGTGGGTATGAAATCTTCACTTCCTATCCCAAACTGCATCTCTGAACTTTGCCCTCTGTGCTAAGGCATCTGCTATAAGCTTTCAGTGGTACAGGCAGGTGCCATTTTTGTTACTAATTACCCACTATAGTTGTTATTTGTATTGTAATGCACTGGATCTATCAGAGGACAGGTGTTGTACAGCCTCACCAAAATGGAAAGGAACTTACTTTGTGTTTTGGTGTGCAGGTCACAAAATCTTCATAGGATGCAACCATTTTTGCTCCACTTCCCTAAGTTCCACAAGGATTTGAACTCAAACTTCTCCCAGGGAAGCCAAAATTGCAAAAGTGCAGAGCTACTAAGAGTTCATGAGGAGTAGAAGCATCCGTAGTGCACTAAGCTGTATCTCTTACACTTCCAAGACACCTTGTTTCTGTTAAGGTCTAGGTTTTTCTCAGATGTCCCATTTACTCTGGATGCCACTGCATGCCCAAAAGCAATGATGCAGATCAGCAGTCTGTGGATGCACAGTTGGAGGAGTGCTGTTGTGCAGCCCCTTGAAGGGGGAAGACAAGGCAGGCTGCTGGACTTCACACTCTCAACCTGGAGGAGAGAAGAGGCTCCCTGGGTGCTTGTAAGGTATTTCTCAAAGACAGCATAGGTTTGCCCCATTGTCACCCCAACGGTGATAATCACAACTGCTTATCGTGTTTGTCTACTCAGTCAAAAGCCTCTAATGAGCTACAGACACTGTATTCTAATTAGATTCCTGCATAAACCTGTTGTCAGCTTATGCTTTCACGTGATGCATAAGCTTCAATGGATAAAGAAGCTTCCCTTCAAGGTCTGAATGTTTCCTATCTCAGTGGGTTGCGCTTCACAGGGAGATAACACATTTTCCAGAGAACCCTCTCTCTCGACAGGTTTGGGCCAGGCCCAAGAGCTATTACCTTCATTCCTGTGAGGGTTAATGAATCTTGATGAGTATGTGTGTATTGGGTAGAGGTCTGAACTGGAATTGACCCAAACACAGAGAGCAAGACGGGTCCCCAAAGACAGTCTTTCTGCACAGGCAGCCCCACAATACAGGGCTTGTGTGAAAACATTTAGGTTTTCTCACTACCAGCAAGGTGGCGATGGCTCTGTCCATTTCTCAGCTGAACTCTTAATGGCTTGGGAAACTAAAGCTCAGGGCTGTGCCATCCTGAATGCATCTCCTCTTTTCTCTCTTGCCTTCATGAACTTTTTTGTGTGTTTCAAAATTTGTAATTAAGTATTTTTACTATTTTCACTGTAACATGGCTTGAGGCAAAGGTGGCTTTAAGGTAACAGCCTAGTATCAGAGTTGTCAGTCCAGGCAGGTTTAGCACTCTTGAAGTGGGGATTGAGAAACTCTCCCGAGTATTCACATCCCACCAAAGGTGCTGTGGCACAGGCTGTGCTGGCAGCCACCTGAGGGGGGTGTTGCCCTCCAGTGACCAGCCATACCCTGGGGAGCCATTTGTCAGGCACCGAAAGTGGGGAACACATCTGAGCCACAGGAGCCTTCAGAGGGAATGTGACATTCCCAGTGAGAAACGCACAGATATTGGCTTGTGATTTCAGGAGCGCTGGCAATATTTCACTACTGGGTGCTCCAGGCTTCACCTTCACCAATAGCATTGGGTGGAAAGGGGATGGGTGTGTGATAAAAAGTAATAAAACAAGGAAAAAAACCTTTTTCAGTCTTAAAGTATGCCCTAGCAATGAAAGGATCGTGTCACCTGACCTACTTGCGTGGAGAGGTTTGTGTTTTGGGTACACTTACCTAGCAGGAAGTTTGGAGGAATTCCAGTGAAACGGGGAATGTTGTGCAACATGCATGGCTACAGTTCCCCACCACTTAGAAGATTCTTGTGTTTAAGCCATAGATCTGGAGCAATTCCAGGCAATTTGATTTAAAATAAACATCCTGGATGCAGTGTGTCAGATACTAGCACAATATTGTTTTAGTCTTTCTCATTTCTCCCGTGGGAATAATCATTCCATGAAGAAGGAAAGTGATCTAATGAGAGAATTAACTCAAGAGCTTGAACATTGAATTAGTCACAGCTGTCTGAGAGGGGAACCAAGGCGAGCTCCACAGAGACCTCACTGCATTTCCAAGGAAGGAGGCCAAAAGAATACTGGGACTCGAAGAGCAGTTGGTGATCAAAACAGAGGCAGGAGAGATATGCTTTTAGTAAAAAGACTTTCCTCTCTCATTTCTCTCTGAAGATAAATCTCAGTAGTAGGGAATTGCTGCAACTTTGTCTTGGAGATGTTGAAAGCTGCCAGATTGTTGAGGTCTGATCCTAACTGTGTCCTCACACTTATTTGAAGCAGATGATTGATTTCATAGCTTGGGTCTTTTTTCACTGTAGTCTAGAGCTGACCTGCAGCTTCACACTGAATTAGATCTGCTCTCTAAGGTGACTGTATCAAAGGTGCAGGTCTTTTTTTTGCCAAAAGGAAAAATGAGTTGTTCTTGAGAATTATCAGTCTTCAGGCATGGGGGAATTCAGTCTTGCCATTAGTAAAGTTTGGCAATGTTTCAAACTGTAATCCAAACCCTAATGCTTTTTGGACTCTTTATTTAACTCTTCTTGTCTAAATCTCGGTGTTTCCTTGGATAATAAAGTAGAGCAAACACACAACAGACATGAGCTGTCTGGAGCATGTGGCATTTTTTAAAATAACTCCAAGTTATGCAAACCTTTGGAACAGAAAAAAAGGAAGGAAAATAACCAGAAAATGTGCATAAATTCAGCTAATTTCATTCCTTTTAAATTATATAGTCCCTAGATGTATACCAGGAGCACGTTTGTTCTCCTAGGACATACTGCACTTGTGTTGACAGAGCTTGTGAGCTGATTTCATGGGGAAGATGGATAGAGTTAAACTCTGCCTGATACCCACCACATTCCACAGCCTGTGTGATGCAGTGGGGTCATTCCAGAAGCAGCAGCCTCAGTGGAATTTGAGATACGTCACCAACTCTGAGTAACTGTTAGTAGGATGTCTGTAGGTCCTGCATCTGCCTGCTTGGTGAGTCACGACTTCCAGGGCTCTGCATACACCGAAGCCTTAAAAGATTAAAACTTCTTCCACAGTGTAACATTTCAGCTGTAAATGGCACAGGTTGCTACCACGCATCCCAACTCCTTGGCTGCTCTGCTGTTACTTTGTCATGTGTTTCCCCGGATGATTTTTTCCAGTGATTTACCTTTCCTCAGTGCAAGCATTTTTCATCTCCCTTTTTAGAATTCCACCTTTGGAGGCTTGGTCTAGTTCTTTGGATAGAAAGATCGTTTTTATTCTATCTAATCTTGTCCTTCAAAGTGCTTGCAAAATCTCTACTTTATTGATTAGGGAAACATAAGTGTTGACCGGATCAGAACAGACCCTTTGGGATTACTAACAGAAGATCTGTCTAACAACAACATACTCATAGTAATCTTTTAATGTATTTTTTAAAAAGTATTAGAGTGGTTTCATTTGCACTTTGGTTCTCTCCAATTCCTTAGTAGAATATTATATCAAATGTTATCAAAATCTTAAAGAGATGGATGTAATCTACAGATTTCCCTTTCTCTTCAGGCCGGTTGTCTCTCAGCAAGGCAAATTAGTCTGTTTGACATTATTTGTCTTATATAGTGCAACGATTATAATTTGTATAATTTCATTATCCTTCAAGGTCCATGGAAATGCATTGTTTAATAATTTGTTTTGGTTTTTGGATGCTCAGGTCTTTTGCACTATTTTGTTCCATAAAAGCCTGGAGCATCAGACTCAATGATCTTAAAGGTCTTTTCAAATCTGAACAATTCTGTGATTCTATAATTTTTGCATAATAACTTTTGTATAATAATTTAACATAATAACTTTTTCCTGAGGATCATCTTACAAAGTGCAGCTCCCTTTGCAATGTGAAAAAAGACTCTGCAACAGAACTTGTCTGTGCTAGTCCTAGTTCCACAATACTTGCAGTGATCAGATAAGTCTCTTTTTAACTCTCTCACTGACACAGTTTGCTTCTCACTACTTATATTCCTCTCAGGTATATTTTGAAGATTAATGAATATTTATAAAATGTTTTGAGTGAAACTTGCACATGAAAAATGCAACAGAAGTTGAAAATGTCATAATTACTGATGTTTATTTTTTTTTTAAAAGGAAGACTATATGGCAATCAATATCCATGGAGATTTATGAACTATAAAAATAGAGTGAGGACTCTGAAGGTACTACAGGAAACTGTGGCCTGAGGAAGAAAGCCTTGCAATGGCACAAGGAACAGTGGGCAAGTTTTGTTAATAATGCTTAGTATTGAAATATATGCTGGATGAAGCATTTGTATTACAGAAGTATGATGGAATCCTTTTCAGTCTGCAAGTAATTAAGGATGAGGTTCATCATCATCATAAGTAATACTCATAATTTTAAAGCAGTAGGCTAAGGTAACGTATACTAAAGAACTCTAACAGAACGGTCATGAGAGATCTCATTTGTATGAAATCCTGGCATGCCAGTGAAATTTCAGAAGACTCACAGTATTCTGCCAATGTTTAAGGAAAGAAAATTAAATAAACAGAGCAATCAGGATGACCCAGCTTAGCTGGTTAACATGACACCAGGCCCAAGTAGCACAGTACCAAAGCTGATTCTTAGCCAGGTCGTAAATAAGTCAATAATTGGCAATAATTTTTATTTTTATCAACACTGTCTTGTTGATAAGTCCAGTTTAATTTACTGATAAGGGTTTTAAATCTGTTTCCTTAGATTGGTGTAGGAACATATTTCCCAACTCATTTCACAAAGCATTTGACTACCATTGTGACATTTTAATAAAGACCTTAGTCAAGTCTAGTGTCACTAAATACTGAGGCATTTCAGTGGCCTGGGCCAGCGTGGCTCCAGAGGCAGGACATGTGCTTTTGGGCTGTGATGCATAGAGGCACCCACCCAATCAGGGCAGCATTAGCTGGGGATGTCTGCAGCCACCAGTAACTCGGATCTTTCTTTTCCCTGGTTACCTTCACAGTGTACTGCTGTGATCTTTTTTTTTAGCCATTTGTGTTATTTTTCACTTTGCTTTACCTGAGTTATCCTGGTCTTTCTGTAAATTTAAAATACCCACTGATAGCATTTCTGAGTGTCACAAAGGTTGTTTAGGGTGTACATTACTGTGTGTTAAAGCAAACAGTGGCTTAAGAAGATTGGCATATTCATGTGAAGTTTTTGTAACACAAGCGAGTGCAAAGCAATGAGCCTGAGAGCTAAGATCACTGTTCACACCTCTGGGACCAGGGAGCTGTAGAGTGGAAAACTGTCCCGTAGGGACACCTGAGAAGTTCTTGAATTTTTGTCCTAGAAAAGAGATGACGTAGAGGAAATATGGTAGGTCAGCAAAACTATTTGGATCACAAAAGAGTTAAATGGTTTGCTTAGGGTGCATCATGAGTCAGTGGGAAAGTTATGAATAGGAGCAAAATGGTCTTTCTTGGTCCTTTTTCTTGCTGTAGGACCCAATGCTCTTCAAAAGCATGCAATAATCAGTCTTAGGGGTCATCCTGAAACTAAGCATGGAGGAGTTGTTTGTTGAAAGTGGTTTCAAGAGTAATTTAGTCAGAGCAAAGAGAATGAAGTGGAATGGGAAGAAAAAGAGCAGAGACACAGGCAGAAACAATTGTGCTATACTTAAAAAAAAAACATGAAGAAAATGTTTGTCCATGGTGATACAGAAAGGAGATAACAAATTCTTGAATTTTGAGCCTAGCAAAATAAAAAGCAGGAAAATTTCTGCTCTGATTCAGATGCAATAAAGGACAGGAAAGAACAGAGTGAAATAGGGGGAGAAAAGGACTGTCAGAGCTTTACAGAAGACTAAATTATTCTTCTTTCTTTCCTAACAGTAGAACTGACAAATTGACTTAGCACAAAATACAGATGTGGCAAAGTATCATCCTAAAAACAATTCAATGCTGGTAGGAATTAGTCCATTGTTAAGTGCACTGAGAAGCTGGTTGGAAGCAGAGCATGACCTAATGGGCTTAGCATTACTATTGCAGCTGTGTGAAACCATTCCAATAAATAAACAGCTCAGTGAAGAAAGTGTGTTAGATTTTTAAGATTCTCTCTGTTTAACAGGATGTGCCAAGTCATTGTTTTAGCTGTGGAACAGATCCTTAAATGCTGTAAGGCAACCAGATCCTTTGGAAGCATCAAGATGATGCTGATTTTCACAATTTGATAATGTGACCCCCAAATTCAAGCCTTCTCATGGCTTCTGTGGTGATGGCACTGTGAAAGGCTGTACAGAATGGCACAGACCTGTCTGCTCTGCAGTGATGTCAGAGGAAGTACGGATGCATAACTGCAAGCAGGATTTCATTCATCCTTTACCTGACAGATCCCCCTGGGAGTGGTGCAGATTTTGTTTTTCGTTTGACTGTAACAGTGATGCTGGGAAGCAGAATTACTGGTGGGAGAAACCTGACTGGGGCTGTCCCTGACACTTTGGTTTGTCAGAGATCATTATGTTTGGAATAATTCAGTGGGAATAACTGCACTCAAAATTATGCTTTAAACTGATATTGTAGGAGACTTTTCTACTGCTCTTGCTTAAGGTAAAAGCCCTGTGCAACAGACCGTGCATGCTGTATACTGACAATATTTGGATCCAGGGATTTATATGGTACACCATAAAGCCCTGTTTTTAAGATACAAAATACATACATTTTCAGTGGTCAGTAGCCAGGCTCACTGACCTATTTCTGCCTGAAGATTTCTTCTTTATCTCAGCAGAGCCAGGCACAGAGGAACTCGTGACAGGAGTGCCGTGTGCCTGTGCTAGTGAAGGGCTTGGGTTGAAGATTTGGTGCATTACTGGCAGGCACGACCTTCCAGAGGTCTCCAGTTCTCACTGTTCCACCTTAAGGCAGCAGGGGCTGCCTGTGCCTCTTCTCTTTGAAAGTCAACCCCTGGATGTTTCCTTCGGGCTTGTAGCTGTTCAGTTCAAGTCACAAGATTACACCTGTGCTAACCTGTCTGGAGCTTTGTGATGCAGATGCAAAAACATCAGAGAAAGATTAATACAACCAGCCATTGATTTATTACGTTCTAGAAAGCAAGGGATAAAGCAGGCTGGCATGATGCCATGAGCCCAGTCTCCACGACGATTTCTCTTGTCCTGACATACATCCACTAGCGTTTATCTTGTTTGTTCACCTTCCTCTCGCTTTAGTTTCTCAAACTTCAGGAGCTTATTTTGGCAGGCATGCTCCTCGCTGCTGCTGCTGCTGCTGCTGGAGCTTTCCTCTGAGCTCTTGGAGGAGAGATACTTGATTGCAATCGTGTCCTTCTTGTTCATTTGCAAGCAGAGGCAGGAGGATTCGCTCACCTTAAATGACTCTCCCCACATACTCTGGCACATGTCAGTCCCATTTGCATACATCTGTGTGTCAAATAAGAAACGCCTCAATTACATTTAAAAAGAACTGAATTAAAATCAGTTTGTATCAAATTGATAAACATTTATCACTTTTTAAAAATTGGTACCAAGTTATAAAAACGTGGTCTGCAGTCATTTACTGTCTTGCTGTGTGCTATGCTTCATCTCTTCTGAGATGTCTGAAAATGTTACCCAGTCCCACAACTGGCAAGAGTGATTTGCCCGTTGTGAGAGCAAGTGCTTACACAAAGTGCAGGGATCAACAGCTGCCCTTTGTTCCCACCCTGGGGCTGACAGCCCAGCAGCTCTCTGGGGCTGACAGTCAAAGCTGTGTGTGAGAGCCTTTACAACTTGTAGCATGTCAGGACACTCTGACATGCCTCGAAATCTGAGTAGTGCTGAAAGTGCCAGACAGTGCTTTGAATATGGGAATCTTTTTATTTACAGGCCAGAGACAGCCCAGTGGAGTCACAGCTCCGAGGGATCTCATTGTGCCTGCTGCAATGTACTTCATGGCCGGGCAGGACCTCACAGGCAAAGAGAAGAGACATAATTTAGCAACTGCTTGAAGAAAGCAAGTTTTTGTCAAGCTTCCAAAGTGCTTTTTCCAGTGGGGCAATGGCCTTTCTGGCTCAAGAAACTGCAAATTGCAGCTTCTTGTACTCTTGTCAAGTGAATCTCTTCTGTTCTTGGTACTACTACAGCATTTTGTAAGTCCTGTGTCATAGGGCCTGTCAACCACACAACAAAGATAGTGCTTGTTTGCTGAGCTCACGTTGTGACAACTTTCTGCCTGCCCAGCTTGAGTTTGTCTAAAGAATATTAGCTTAAGAGTTATCATGTCCAGACACAAAGCAGGCAGTTATGTACACTTTATCTTGCCTGCATTTCTCCCACGTGTTTGTGGTTGAAGTTCAATCTTTTCTGTTTCTGAAAAGGAAATTTTAGGTACTCCCAGAAGCAAAGCTAAGAATGAGATTGGGGATGGGAGTGGTGGCAGGAACAGAAGTCTTGGAAATTAAGGAGTAGGAGTGTTAGTAACTGAAACTGTGGGCCAGGCAGCAACACCACTGGGCTCTGTTGCTGACTGATTCACCTTGACCATGTCAGCAGCATCTCTCTGGTGGAAGCTGTGTTTTATCTCCAATAATACAAGAAGTTCTTGCTCGTGATGCTGATTCCTACAGTGCTTATCTTACTGCTGTAATTCCTGGATACTCTGCTGGTTTACCATCATCACCAGCTGATACAAAGATCTGACACTGAGACTCTCAGAGCAGGTGCCCTGTCTTTGTGTTGGGATAATTCTGCATGGAAGCTGCTCTGTGTGCCAAAAAAGAATGATTACAGATTTAAGTCTATTATACAGAAGTGAAACTTGGTATCTTGGTAGTCCTTCTTCTGCTCCAGTTATTTTTGACAAGTTCTTCTTACATCTCCCTGTGTCCCCATGTGCAAAATTATGTTGACTTTTGTCTTAAAAAACTATCCTTTATGAATAATACAGAGTCTATTCCAAATAGCCCCAAAGACCCTGTAGTCTGTAAAAGAGCTTTTCAGCTCATCCCATCTCTAGCCAGGGCTTGCACCATGGATGCTGCAGGTGCTGGAGAAGGAGTATGGAGGTTGGATAGTGCACTGGGAGCAGGGTCAGAAAAGGAAAGCTCCTTCCATCCAGTTCTTTCCTTGTGTTCTCAGGGCAGGCAGATCTTAGCTCTTTCTTCCCCACTATTCCTGTGACTTTAAGTAGCATTAGATATTTTCTTCCAGCTCCTGTGCAGTTCCTAAATTTCTACTGGCTTTTAGCTAATCGTTCCAGAAAGTGTTAAAGCCTGTCACATGGGTTTGTTTAGGTCTTTATGCAAGAGACATGGCTACACCCTATCCTTGTGTCCCACAGGTTCTGTAATGTGTTTATGCTCTCCTACTTGCTAAATTGGTAATTTTACTTTGACCTTCCTCCTAATTATGCTTAAAGATCAGAGCATAATCAGAATGCTGCAGCAAACACATGGAGCACACAGCCTGTTTACCAACATGTCCCTAAATTACTGCAAAGGATTCTGACTCTTTAGCTTCTTGGAAAATGTCCTAGTCTGTGCATTAACATTGCTTGGGGAGCACCCAGCTGGGAGAATAATGACAAGGCTAAAACTGGCCATGGTCAGTTGTGCATCCTTAATATTCAGCATTTGTTCTTTATTCAGCAGTTGTCCCAAATGGGCCTTAGAACCACTTGCATGTATTACATGTAGAGCTGCTGATTGCTCCTCTGTGTGAAAAAAGTAAGGATCTGTCTACAGTGCTCTGACATGTGAGAACCCTTCCATGAGTTGAGTCCAAACCAAGGCAGTCTAGTGTTTGTATATCATGTAATTTTCATATGGGAAATGTGTGTTTCTTAATTTCTCTGCAGAAATTTCATCTTTGTGCTTACTTACCATGCAAGCCTATTTTTGGTGAAAAACATGGGCAGTTTAGGGTGTGGTTTAGGAATAGCTGTGCCTGGCTTCGAGTGATAAGACCTCAGAACTTGCTGCATGTTTTTCCCTGCAGATGGTATATCTTCTTTAAGAAATAAGTGCAAGGGAACTCAAGGTTAAAACCTCCTGTCTCTGAAACAGGGACAGTTTGAACAGAGACTGGAGATTATTTACGGAGATTATAATTTTGTTTTTCACTTCATCTGGAACTACTGATGATTTAGCACATCTGGGAAACTAAGCTGTAAGTTTCCACAGCCCATTTGTTTTTGGCCACTTTCCTGAGCCTGCTGATTAGTGTCACTTTTGCAAGGCAGACAGCAATCCTGCGCTAACTGGACTGTGTCTTCCACTTATATCAGTTGCTGAAGTGACTTCTGGAAGTAACATGCACTTGAACTGAATTCAAAATAATGAATCTGCAAGCCTTACTACCAGTCCCTAAGCACTACACTTAAATTTTGTTTACTTCTGCAATTTTGGCAGTTTTTCATGGACTTAGTGAAGTTCAACTGTCAAAAATATTCATTTACACTTTTGAACTGTATTATATTGCTCTGATGCTAAACTTACTTGAGTCACTGGAAGAATCCTACCTGACTCCAGAAAGGTCTGTAGATCAAGTTCCAGGCAACCTTGCTCCTTTAAGTCTTGTCAGTTCTCATTTTATACACTTTTGCTCATAAAATTAGTTATCCCAACCATTAAACATTCTCAGAAAGATGGAGTGGAGAAGGACAAGGTAAAATAGAGAAAAGATACCTAATAGGCAAGAAAACCTTAAAAATTCCTTAGTGGTTTGGGAATTTACATTCCAATTAAAAAAGACAGAGGTGTGTAGAGGCCCATATTGTGTAAAGGAACCTTATGAAATGCATCTTAGTGTCTCTGTATGAACAAAGGTCATTTATCTTTTACTTTCTAAATCTTACTGTGGTTAAAATATCAGTGCTTCTTGAACTTTTGTTTCACAAGTGGAAGGAATAGTGATTAATTAAATGTATATCTACCCGGAGTGAGTGCTGTACATAAAAATGAATGTTTGAAAGTTTGTGTACTTAAAAAGTCTGATGTAGGAAGGGCTTTGAAACTGCTGAAGTAAAAATAATTCACCAAAGGCATTTTACTCCCATATATTCAGGAAAAAACCCCAGAACTCCTAATGCTATATTTTCTGCTTCAGTTGATCAGGTTTTCTTACCTCACTGTATGGAATACATTTATCCTTACAGTGGTTTTCTCCACTTTCATCCCATGCCCAGTCCGTCAGCCAGTTACGAACACATATGGAATCATCTTTGCAGGCTTCATACCTTCATGGAGATGAGTGTGGAAGATACAGTTACTTCTCTCACATTTGTCAGTGGACTCAGATTCAACTCAAAGAGGTGTCCAGGGGCTCTGTTAGCAACGTGGTGTGATTACAGTGCAGCTTAGCAACAGGTCTTCAAGAAATGTGCAAATTATCTTAGCTTGACGTGTTCATAAACTCTGAGCTGCCCAGGAAGACCTAAATTCCCATGAAAACTAAACAGTTCAGTCTCCACCTTTTATACTCACAGACTTAGCAAAGGGCTCGTGTTGTGGGTGTTTTCTGCTTACCTGATGTTACTGAGTGGAGGAAATCCTGGGAGGGAGGGAGGGAGTTTCATGAATGCTGCTGTTGAGTATCATAACAGAGCATAGGGATGCTAAGGGTGAACTGTCACTCGAAGGAAATGCAGGGCAAGTTTGTATTTATGAATTAATATGGGAGAAAAAGAATGATGTTTCCCAGGCAGGGGAGGTGCTATGAGGAATGTGCACTGAAATAAGGAAATTCCACAAACAACAAAATCATATAAACTAATAGGCTGTCAGCCTCAGAATGACATTTTCAAAGCACTTAAAAGGAAAAGGAAAGATAAGAGTCCTGTAGGGTATAAGTCTAAAATCTTAAATTTTAAGTTATTTTTAACTTGTAAGTGGTAATGTAGAAAAAAAACCTATAAATGGCCTGGAATGAGTGGAGTTCTGGTCTACGTGATGAGAGATCTCATGACTCACCATTATCCTACATCATTTCCTCCCTTCCACTTCTCTTTTATGTTGTACTTTTTGGCTCTTACCTTTCTTAAGGACCGCTTTCTGCAGATCAGTTAACATCTACTCAAATTTGGTCTCATTGGCTTCTGGAGGACTATTCATACCAGTAACTGAAAGTGGCAAAACAGTGAGGCACAGCTTCCAGAAAATTAATGTTTAGCGTGGCATTTGTAATTAGTGCCTTTGGATAGACTTTCTGTTTGTCATTTTTAATCTTCAGGGTCATGTTTCAAAACTATTTTGCTATCACGAGGGCTGCAGCCTTACATTTTTAAGTGAAATATGTGGGTTGTCACATGGTCACAGAACTGGACATTGCAGTAGATTTGCAAATGCAGAAAGGTCAGCAGATGCATATCTGCAGAATCTTCACATTGGTTTTCTGGGCTTTTTGGAGGGAGAAGGAGCAATAACAGATGGAAAGTAACCAGGGCCTGAACTAAAGAGCTCAGGGTCAGGAGACATGTACTCTCAATGGCTTCATCCCTGAATCTGCTGTCAGAGGTAGGGGCTCTGCTGGAAATAGAGGCTAAAATCTGATAAATTAATATTCATGCTACGCATTTGGTTTCCTCAGAAATCTGAATAAAAGATATTTATTAAAGTGTTTATATTTTTATTCACCATTATTTATTGACTTGTCAGATGAAATGTGATAATAATCACAATTATTACCTGACTGTGGTTTGTTCTATAAGCAGGTGGCAAGGCATAACTCTATTGCTAGGAGTTTTTCTATATCCCAGTGGAAGTAATTATGAAGTCAAGTTTAAGAAAAGTCATGATTTGTGAAAAGTCTAATTTCTGCTGTCCAGAAACCTGTAAGTTGTTTCTTCAAACATTAATTAAAACCTGTGAGAAATGCAAATACTTAAAAGATCCTCCCTGAACATATTAGTTCCCTATGTACTACGAGCAGGTTATTTTTATTTTAAAGCCTTTTTCCCTGTAGTTTTTATAATTAGCTCTTTCTCTTTTATAAGGCACAAGGCCTTTTCACAGGTGAATGAGAAAGTGACTTGTACATTGGGCTCTTTCAAAAGCAATAGTTTAACGACTAGTGAGAGCAAGGAATCCTAAAACAATAGGAAGAAAAGGAAGGCCCCAAGCTAGTCAGATGAATTTCTTTTAAATTAAGTCACTGCTCATTCAGAATACTCTGCACATTTCTGGCCACAAAGACATACAGTATGCAGCAGGCACACTCCCAGTATGTAGAGAAAGTAGGTCACATCACCAGCAGTGCTACAGCATGCTAAAGGGACTCCAGTGAATAGAGCATGAAAAAATGTTACTTTAAATCACCAGAAAGAGTGAGAATTCTGTCCAGGCTCTTTTCTAGCCTCAGGCCTTAAGCAGGGTGAGGGAATGGGTTTGACACTGGCATTAGGCAGGCACACAGACCATCGTGCAGGGTAATGGGCCATCAGAACATTTTTGATTCAGGCCAGGCATCTGTGATGCCAAAAGGGGCAATAGATCATTGTTCAGGACTTGTTTAGAGCAGATCCTCTCTCTGCCAGGACACTCTATACTGGAAAAGGGTTAGTTTTTCCTGTGCAGCAGCTCTCAATCACCCCACGATACTTTCCAACAACAAAAGTTAAAAGTGCTGTTTACCTGCAGGTTCTGGCAATGCCCAGGGAACACTGAGGATTTTGCAATGTAATATTGACCCATGATCTACACTTTGGTATAAATCTCATGTACACTAAAGCTGGCTTAAACCAGTTCATAGATGCAAACTGAACTTACAGCATACATTTTCTTCCATCTTTACACTTTCACTTGACATAACGGTTTGGTAAAGATTTTCATGCTACCTGTTTTGGGACACATTTGTTTTAGATACTAGTATTTTATCATTTTGCCTATTAGATCTATTCTAAAGCTCACTGGCAACTCCAGTGCTTTAATATCCAAATGCAAAATTTGGTTCTGAGCTTTAAGATTCAGAGCACTGAGGGAAATTCAAGGTCTCAGGCTTTATCTTCAAGGAGGTCAATAATCTGGATTCAGTTTAGAGGATTACAAAAAACTTAGCAAGGAAGACTGCACACGACAAATCTGTTCCTGAGGCACATGAAGTTTCCTGACACAGAAATAAAATTCGTTGCTAGAGAAAGCTCTAGGAAAGCTAAGAAATACATCAGCCCTTCTCACTCTCTTCCATTACAAATCCGAGCTACGCTTCTTATTTCCTTCACTGGCACAAAGCAATGGAGACATATTTAAAGACAAATCCTACCAAAATTCTGCGCTGCATAAATGACTTTGCCCTTGGAGGGAATGGAAATGGATCCACATGTCAATGATATTCAAGTTGTATAAGCACTAGGGAAGCATGGCAGAGAGCAGCCCAAGAGAACCCTACCATGCCCTGTGTTCTGTATTTTCTGTACTTTTAAGAAAAGCTCTTTTATAACATTTTTAGAAGTATCGTAATGGTTTTCCATGATTTCCAGAGCAGCCTAAGGGATTCAGACATTCACAGTCCATTACTTTCATGGAAAGCTAGCACATTTAATCCTATATTGTGAACAGAGCCTATGGTGTTTGTGCTATGCTTCACACACACATCCAGACAAGTTACTCCAGTGACTGGGCACAACATTCATAAGGTGCTGATTGAGTTTATATGTCCCGTGGTGATGTTATTTAAGATCCAACATCTCAAAGCAGGGAGGGAAGGAGAGAGAGAGGGAGGGAGGGAGAGATATATGCTGGATAAGTACCAGTGGAAAAACCTCAGTACCTTACACGGATAATGCTCCTGCCCCAAGACTAAGGACAGATGGGTGCTGGGTTGTCCCACCATGTGCCTTGCACTCAAAAAATAATGTGATTCTCTGATGCTGTGTTTTAGGAAACAAAATTCAATGCTCTTATGCTGCTCATTACTATTAATAATTTTAGCATTAATTGGCTGCAATTGTCTCTGATATTCAGGCTTTTAGAAGAGATTTTAGAGAGTCTGGTGATAGGAGGGAGAAGGTCAAGGGTGAAAAATTAAGGAATGAAGCTAATTTGTTACATTAATTAGTTGGAATCCCACATGAAGTGACATCTTTCCTGATTTTGTAGTGCATTTTATACATACAAAACAAATGTATCATATCATGATCAAGTATTCACATTGAAAATGCTAATTGCATAAATGCTGCTTCACAGACATGGACTTTTCAAGGGGTGGGCAGGCCCTTGCTGCTGCCAGTGCCTGTCAGCGTGGCAGGAGCTCCTCTGTCACAATGCCACTGCACTGCATCCTCCCCCAGAGCAGGGCAGGGCTGTCCCCAAGTCACTAAACCCATCTTAGTGTCTCCATCCTGCATTCACAGCCCGTGTTGTTATTATTTTGGGGGCAGTAGCTTAGCAGAAGGAAAAGCAGAGACGGCAAACAAGAAATCCAGAAGCAGAACAAAAGAAAAGGTGGTGCAACACCTTTTGAATCACGGGCACATTAAAACGAAATAAAAATACTTTGATTAAAAAGCGGAACCTACCAGTCATCACAAAAGCTTTGACACAATGGGACACCCTGAATAGCAGCAGTGTCGTTGGGATGGATCCAGCGAGCAGCATGTGGAGAACACCGGTAAAAGCACTCGATTTTCTTTGTGAAATCTTCACAGCTGCGGTGGATGAGAAAAGCCACAAATAAGCCTGTTTCTGAGCATCAAGGCTACAGCCTCTGTTTTCTAGGCCTGCTTTGATGTGGATGCAATACTACAGATTAGGAGAGAAACACAGAAAAGCATCCTTTGGCCTTGTTAATGCCTAAGTTTGAAACTCATTCCTCTGGCATTGTGTACAGACTCTGACCGTGCAATTACCACAGCCAGCTACAGCACAAATGTTTCCATGCATATTTCAGCCCTATTTGTGTAAGCTTTCTGTAAACTTCTGAGGCCTTGAGTTTTCCTGGCAACAACGATTCCAGGCAATAATAAAATGTCGTTTAAAACTATAGTATAAAACTTTGTCTGTGCTGCAAGCCTCATGGTTTCACTAATCTTTAGATTTTTCCCACAGCCCAGCTGAAGTTACTTAAAATCGCATGCTGTGCTGCTCTCCTGGGAGTGGCAGGCAAGAGCTGTTACTTTTTCACATCTGTTTTTGCTTAATTGTTTTGTACTTTCATCCCTTTATTTCTATAACTTGCCATGTTTCACAGCTTTAACATCTAACAGGGTATTAAAAATCTTAATTAAGGAGACATTCTTCATGGTTACAAAACCCACAGGACGACAAGAATTTTTATTCTAAATTTTCAGACGTTTCATTTCTGGACTCCTGTGCTTTTTTCTGGGTGAGATTTAATAATCTAGTTGATGTGCTTTCTAAACAAAGGAAGAAGCCAGGTCTCTGTTCACTACAGATCACACTCACTGGTGGGTGATGGTTGGAGAACTACAGAGGTACAGGGTGGTTGTCACCTGCTGGGTTTTCAACTGGTTTGCATGGCTAGATCTGGTTCTATACAGAAAGCTAACTTGAAAAAACATAACTGTGTCTTGACAAAAATGTCATAAATAGCATAGACTTAGGGATTTGTGGGTTTGTGTGAGAGGAGAAGAGTCAGAGGTTGGTCAGGTATAGAGAAAAGGTGACGGGAACTAGGCTGGGTGACATTATCTCCAGGGTAACCTAATGTCCATCAGCAGCTGGTGGCTGCTCCAGCCCAGATCTGTGGAACCAGGACACAGAAAACATCAAAGCTGACTTACGATTTACTGAGCTGCCCACATCTGTTCCAGTAGCTGTTGCTTACTTTAATTACCGGGGAATGAGCCAATTGCTCTGTGAAGTCTGCATAGCAACAGGAAGCTGTTGGGAATAAAACAAAGATCTTGCAGTAAGTGTTCCTTTTTAACACTGTATTTGGAAGACACAAAATGTAAGATGAATCTGGTTTGGACCATAATATGATAAAGTCTCTTAGTACTAACTAGAAGGTGTACTCAAGCTCTAACAATTTTGGGTGTGAAAGTAGCAGTGCAAATGCTAGGTGAGGTGGACTGGCACAAACAGTGCTTTGTCAAGTTGTGCCCAGAGAGTCCCAAGGATTTTACCAATGTTCTGCCAGATGCCACATCCTGAGGGATACTAACTTTGAAAACTACCAAACATTTAAAAAAAAAAAAAAAAGAGAGTAGAAGAATTGTAATAAGTACTGTACTTTGCTTACAATAGAATTTTGATTTCAACTTTTCCCATTGGGTGTCTGCTACAATTAATTTTTATGCTTAATTACAATAAACCAAAATAATCTTTGCTGTAAACATTTTTAAGCACATGGAGCTACAAGAAAGGCAAACTGCATCAGAATTTTGAAAAGAAAATAAATTAAGTCAATGAGAGTTTTACAGCTGACTTTGTTAAGACCCAGAATCTTACTCTTGGTTTGCATGCAGCAAAATGCCAATGAAGGAGGCTTTTCAAATACAATGTATACTGCATCTTATGTGTTTTTGAGAAATTAGGGGAGCTGCCAAAACAATTAGTGGGTACAATGCTGTACTTCTTGACCATATTTGGAAAAAATTAAACCACTCTTACATTTAGAGTACAGAGTGCACTCTTGCATATTTGGCTCAGGACTTGGCTTCGGTTTTTGGGTGTCCTCTCCCAGACATCTATGTTGCTGGCAGGTGGATGATGTTATGACAGCAAGGAGGGTGATAGCAAACCTCAGCATTGTTCTTCAGCTCTTTTTCCTGTATGGAGAGAAGTCTTTGTTCACATCCTTTGTTTCTAGGAGAACCCATAACATTAAAAGGGAGGACTGCATTTAAAATACTACATATTTAATCAAATAAAATATGCTCAGCAAAGATGCACACAGAAATACTGAGACACATTCTCCCTTCCTCTGTGCTTATAACTGAACACTTACCCTTCTGTTGCATTTTCTGAGGTTTGGTGGCAAGTGATAAAAGTCATCAATAATTCAGGCTATGTATGAAAACTTGTTATAATTTTCAGTATTTAAGAAAATTATTTTAAATTTCTTACACTGAGCTGAATTATTTTTTAATCCTTCCAAGAGACATTTGTATGTTTCACTAGATTTGAAGAAAACATTGATTAGTTCGAAAACCTGAAGAGTTTTTTTGCACACTTGGAAATTGCACATTAAATACAGCTGCCAGTGAGATAGTAGTGTTCACCACCTGAGCTGGATAAATTACATTGAATACTTGTCTTTGTTGAAGCTATGCTAATTTATATTTAAGAATCTGATCGGTTATTTTCTGCTTCTTTTGTGGAGTTTGGTCAAAAATTCGAGATAAAAATGTTTTGTCTTTATGACTAAAATTTCTCTAAACACAGGGTATATATTAGTCAGCTATAAAGGTACATCTAGAACTTGTTACATAAATCAATGCATTATTCTTTATACATGTTATTAATTTAACTCTTCATTCTTTAGTTAAGTATTCCTCTTGACTTTTTGGAATAATTTTGCCTGAATAAGCACTGCAGTTCTTCTATGCACCTAGACTTTTCAGATACAAAGAACAACTTATACAGAAGAAGAAAACTCTCTCTTCAATTTCTCAGTAATTTCTCACCTCTTTTGCTTTCCTTCTGGGTGATACTTCTCCCTGGAACAGGAACACAGTAAATTGCTTTTCCCATTTTCCACTTTATATACACACCATCTGGCACCAGTGCTCCAGAATTTGTTTGCCCTGGAAGAGTTCCTTGACCCTTTGGAATGCTAACACAGATTTATCTCCAAAGCAGATGCAATGACCAGCACATACTGCCCTTTTATTGCTTGCAAACGTCGACATGATAAAGAGGAAAGTACAAACATGGGTTAGAATTAGAAAAACAATAGCTCTCCTCTATTTCAAATGCCATTAACCCCTCCTGCCTGATTTTTCAATGATTCCTTGTATTATTAATTATTAAATTAATTTCTACAACAGTTTCATGGAGCTCTTACCACAAATTCGAGCTTCAGTGAATTCAAGACATTAAATGCTTTTTATTTCAGCCTGACTGGCTTAATTCTGACTAATGGCTTGCCTTGTTACGCAGTAATTTTACTGCATTCCCTGGAAGATAGTCCATGTCTCCTGATTCCCAGTTCTTTCCTCTCTCTTCACAAGATCCTTTCAAAACCTGCTGCTGTTCCCCCTGGTTGCTCTACCTGTCCCATATGTACCTTACAACCAGTCTCACAAGCACTACAAGAAATGGTCGATTGTACCACTGATAGTGGCTCCAGATGGGATTTCATTGGGAGAGCTGCTTTCTGCAAAGAGCATTTGCATCTAAACATAAACCATTGGTTAAGGTAGACATGGTGATGACAAATAGCTGCCAAGATGACAAATCATTTTCACAGATTGTCTTGCTGTACTGTAAAGAGCAGCACCCATCAGTACCTTGCAATTATTGAGATACGTAGGGAAAGCAGCATCTGTTGTTTTTGTGTTTTAAATAGAACACTGATTTGTCAGATAATACTCTGAGGCCATCATCTACTGACCTTTTTTCTTGAAAATACAAACATTGGCACAATAGAACTGTGGTATGATTCTCAGTGAGCAAAGGCACGAGCACGATAATAAAACAATCTTTATAAGCTATAAGCACTGATTCCTGTTCCAGCTCTAGTAAATGCCTCAAGGTGAAAGTCTTGCTGGCCTAAAAAGAGCTTTTTCCAGATCAGTGGAAGCGGAGCAATTTTTATGTTCCAGAATGAATTTAATTAAGATAAGTTTAGAGAATGAATTTAATTAAGGCAAGTTTAAAAAGGCATAAAGTAACTATAGGAGAAAATGAAGTAAATCTAATGGCTTATTACCCTTGCTTTCACTTCATGTGGCTTGATCTAGGGTTGGCTGAAATTCATGGAGCTCCTTGCTGCTTTGCGAAGTAAAGGGTCTGTGCGTGCTGCTGGACACCAGGATCTGTGTACTATACAAAATAAAGACCGACGTATGACATGAACATTCACTTTCAGCACTGTGAGGAGTGGATGGGTTGGCCAGCCTGGTGAAAAGCACAGAAATAGTCCATGCTCTGCTCCTCACTGCTCGGTTTGTGTGAAATACATGGACACTGGTGAGGTGTCAGCATGCCAGGAGGTTCTTGTAATGCCTCTGCTCACTGAATTGGCATACAAATTCTATTAAGCTATAGGAAACTGGGATCGCTTTCAGGCTTTGAGTAGGAGCCAAATGGGACCACTTGCTGGGAGATTAGGCAGAGATTCTAGCAGTGGGAAGGAAAATTGTCATATGTTTGTGATTTCCCAGACTTGGCTTTGGTTAGCAGTACATGTAAGCAGGCTCAGGCTAAGGAGCTTTTAGTGATCTTGGCTCCACATCTTCATCTCCTGAGAAGTGAATCTCGATTCTTTTTTTCTAAAAGTATTCTCTGCCAATTGTTTTGTCTGATGGCTTATACTGGGAAATTTGTTAAAGGAATTTTCTTACCTCTTCCCATACTTCAATGGGTCATTTATCTTTATTTGTTAAAATGTAACTTATTTTCAAGCACTCGCTGATATTCTTGTACTTTTAAGACTCCTACTGCCATTTCATTTAAACTTCAATATCAGTACCCTGTGCCTTCTATTCCTCTCTTCAGAAGCTAGAGTGAAAGCGTGCATGATGTTGAGGTATTGCCATAGACAACGATTCAGGCCCCACAACAATAAATTATTATCATCTGATGATTTAAATGATAGTGGCCAGTGGTGTTAGCAAACTCATGCATCTATTCCAAAACCACAAACACTGCTACACTGGGTCTCAAGAGTCATCTACCTGATCAATTTCCTTCTGGCACAAGCCATTGGCAGAGAATTAGGGAAGAAATGTTTAAAAGATATAGTTTCTAACTTCCCAGCTTCTGGCAATCAGTTTAGTAACTAAGTGAACTGACATCTCCTAATTCAACAGAGTGATTCCTGCTTTGTGAGTCAGATCTCTTTAATGACTGCAGCAAGCTTTCATGCTTTTATATTCTTGGTAGCTCTGCAAAGCCGATGTGGTTAAGGGAAAAATTGTTTGTGCTTCCAACCAGTGACAATTGCCAGATCCATTTCCCTTCTTGGCACCCTGAAAGCGTAATAACAGTGTGACTGGAGGGAGACTGAGTTTCAGGAGTGCAAATTAGAGCATTTGGCCTGTTACAGCTTTATTAGAGATGGCAATGTGTGCTAATGAAATTAATCTGTTTGTTCCTCATGTCTCAGCGTGAGTCTGCATGCTCAGAGGTTGGAAGTGTTTTTCTTGTTAACTGTAACAAAAAATGTAATTAGGAGCACAGGTTGTTATCTAATGTACTGAAGCTTCTTTAAATGCAGAGCTGCATTAAAAAAGTTGCAACAAGAACATGTTATTTGATGATCAGTTAAGTGTATAACCTGGACTTTCATTACGTTAGACTTTACAACTAAGGGTTTGTCTTCACAGGTCCCGGTTGAATGTATCATGTCACAAGTCAAGCTGAATGCCAGGGGAGACACTCCAGATGGACTCAGTCTGGCACTTCTGACTCTGGAAAAAAACAGCTGAGGTCAAATCTTAATGCTACTGAATCTGAGGTGTGATTTGTTTCAGTTCACTTCAGTGGGGCTGGGATTTTTCCTATTTTTTTTCCTTTGTGTAAGGAATACATCACGGAACGAAGTAAGGCTTATTTGCTTTATTTAGTACACAAATGTTGCTGAGCTAGTTCTCCAACAGGGCACTGGAATGACAAAAGCACTAGTAATTTTATATAATGAAGAGAGTGAGTCAGTGGTGGGTAAAAAAGCACATATTTTAATGAACGGTAGGTTTAAAAAGAAATCACAACCCAAACCAACAAAATTAGAATTGTAAAAATGTCATTTTAAACCCCACGTTAGGCTTTTCAAAATTAAAAGGGACAAAAACCTACTTTTTCAGCTTATTACTGAGTTGAAAGCACCTCTTGAAAGCATAACAGAATGCTCTTCCTTTGCCCTAGTCTTTCATTTGCCTTTCACATTCTGCTAGTCTGTTACAGTGGGGTTCCTTGAACCACTAACAACTCCTGTTAGTTTTTCTACAAAGAGAGGGCTTTGGTTTGGGTAGCTCCTGACTGGTGTGGAGGGGGCTCTCTCAAGTGACAAAGAAAATCCGTGTCCAGTTTGACCTATACTCCAGAAATAACCAGCTGCAACCTTGTTTTGAATATAGACCATTAATATTCGATTTAATTTTCTACAATCACTTATGAATGATGAATTTACTCTTAGGGGAATATCAATACTATTTTTTTAAATTTACACTTGTATTATGGGTATTCATTATTTGCATAGAGATAGTGCCTAGATGTCCCTGCCTGAAGTTGTGATGCAGTATTTTAAAGCACTTGGTGCCATTACTGGATTCTGGATGGCCACGTCCCGCAGCCTCCTTCTGTGCCTTGATCCTGTACTGCCCCTTTCCCTCCACTGTCCTGGCACAACTCACATGGGGCTGTGCACCCAACCAGACGGGGAAACTGATCCAGCAAAAAGAAATCTAGTGCTCTCCCTGCCTCCAGTGCTTCTGGGTGAATCGGTTTCAGTTTATAGCACAGCTGAAGAAGAGTTTTGCTGCTGAAAAGGGTGGTATCACATTGAGAGAAACACACGTGAGGGTAGGACTGGCAGTACTTTCAGTCAGAACTGCCAGCCTCTGAGCCCCACTGTGTTGGTATTCTGGGTTGTGTTTTTTCAATTGTTATGTTGAACACCTTGTAATCAAAATGAAGAGCTGACAGGTTTATAGAGAAAACAAACACTGCAAGCACAAGGTAACAGTGAGATCATACTGGTCAACATATTAAAAGGCAGTGACTGGAAACCACCAGATGAGTCATTGCTGAGCTTTTCCTGTTGGTATCCCTGCAGGGATGAATGTTAAGGAGGACACAGTTGAAGCCCATGTTGTGTCTCTGAGGAATGACTCCCATACATGCCATATTAGTCTTAGATAGCTTGACTCATTGTCCTGTGATGATTCTGTGGTTGGAAAATTGACCACAACACTCATGAAACAGGTGGGTTTTTGTCCAGTACCTTTGTTTACATTGTCATCTCTCTCTGCTTCCCTCAAATGGCTCTGCTCTGTTGTATCAACCAAGATTCATTTTTGCTTCTAAATCCTTTCTCAGTTATCTATGCCCTCTTTGACTGCTCTCTTTCAACACAGACACCTTGAGTCTCTTGAAGTATCCTAGTGCCAGCCTTCACAGCACACCTGTTGGATTTCCACGGCTACTGTTTTGTATTTGTCATCTTCTCTTTGGGAGGCGTTTCCATAAGTAACAGTAGAACCATGTGTAATCCTCCCCTTGGCCCTTCTTAAATCTCATCTCTGTTTGGGTACCAAAGAGAGAGTGACAACAGTTAGGATCTGAGTCTACTCCTGCTGGCCAATACCTCTCCCTTCCTAACGTGCTTCTCTTTTTGGACCTTTCAGAAATACACACAAATATACATATTTATGTGCATATGATATTTGTCCTCTGTTCACACCCGGGGGTAGCAGCCCTGTTGTGGCAATTGCTGTACAATCAAGTCCGAGCTGACAGAGAAAGCAGCACATTCACGGGTCTCTTCCTCTATTTAAAGCTCTAATGTGTTTGATGAGCTTTTGTTGCTAGGAAGTGCTGTTAACTATTGCACTAAGCTCTCCTGATACTTCACAGCCATGATTTTTAACTTCTATTACACATTTGCATCTTTATATCTTCTACTTCCTTATCAAATGCAAATATGATACCTGGAACAAGGTTAGAGCAGTGCAAAGCTGTCACTTGGACATACTGCATCACTGCAAACATGTCCTTCATGGTATACGAAGAAGGAAAATAACTATTGGAAAGCAAATCATTTCCAGTTATGACTGGAATTTTGTTGTACCTAGATCTAGTAAATGCCATCCAAGTGTCAGCTGGTTTACTTCAGTAGTTTGTCCCTAAGACAGACTAACAGTGGTAGTTTCCAGGGAAGATGCCTTGGAATAATAAATGATACAATATACTTTTATGGAAAAACCTGCTAGTAAGAAATTTCTTCCTAATCCTCCTTAATTCAATGTTTAGTTTGTGCCTTGAAGCGTGACTGTTTACAACTTCCTGTAAAAAGTCCTTATGCAACTATGAATATTTTTATTAATTACACAAATGTCTAAAGTGGACCTTCTTGACCCTGAGATGAGCTCAGCTGGTCAGAGCATGGTGCAGATAACACCAAGGTTGTGGGTTCAATCCCTGTGTGGGCCATTCACTTAAGAGATGGACTTGATGATCCTTGTGGCTCCTTTCCAACTCAGACTGTTCTGTGATTCTGAAATAGCAGACCTCACTAGATCCAGACCATGAGTAAATTTTGCCTAGATTGTGTCAAGGTCCCAGACTTGCTAATTCTCCTGTGTTCTTTTGGAAAATCCTTTGTTTCTTACCATTTCCCTGGAGCTTGGGGGTGGTGATGGGGAGCTGTACTCTGAGGCTGCAGTCCTGTGCTGTGCAGGCAGCATGCGGTGCCACCCTGGCAGGGCTGGGACAGGGATCTTGAACTTCGTTGAACAAAAGGATGCCTCATTCTATAAAGAGTAATGGATTAGTCTCAGTCAGAGCTTTGCCCAGCACGTTTTGCTGGCTCCATGTGACTTTGTTACCTGTATTTTTTATTTTGCTTATAACTGGTATTCTCTAGTTGTATCATGCTGGTTTTATTTTATTTTTTTTTTTTTGGTGAATCTTGAAGAAAGAATGCTGTCACAGGCGTGGAGTTGGGGAAACAGGCAGGAGTCACGGTGATGACGTGCAGCCTGCTAATTACTTGTCATTACTGACATTCTGTGCAGGTACAGCACCACATGCCGCAGTCCCGTGCCTTCCTCCTGCCTGACTGCACGTTGCCATTTGCCAAACATTAATATTCCAGTGTAAAGCCCAAAACTTGTCTGTGAATACCATTAGAACTGGGTCACTAACAGAAGGTGCGTGACAGATTCACATGCAGAACAAGTGAAGCCATTTCCTCCGTCTCGTACAGAGCACGAATACGGAGAGGGAAGGCTGTGTGTACAGTGTGAGTGGAATGACAAATGACAGGACGCAGTGACAGACTTGTTTGGTGGCATCAGCGATGCAGTTCTGCCTTGGAAACAGTGGAAGCAGGTGATCAGCTGGGTTATGTGTGGCACCGATTTTGCCAAATGGTCAAATTTAATAGGAATTAAAATGATTAAGTATTTCATTTTGAAGAGGAAATTCTCTTGCTCAGCAGAATGACTTCTACTATTTAGCATTTTCTATTCTGTTTGGAATAAAGAGGTTTTAACCTCATAGCTTCAGTCTGCATCTCTCTCTTCCAGCTCCAGGAATTATTGCTGTAGCTGTGTGCTAAGCAGCCATAAAAATGTTGCAGAGGAATTTGTCATTCCAGACAACATTATGGAGTGAGTTTGAGTAGACTGTGTTCTGCCTTACCAAAGCCCCTTTAAACCAGCTAGAGAAGAATGGAAGGGAACTTTTCCTGATAGTACCATTCCAGCTACCTTCTGAATCAGAAGAGCATGCTGAGACCTTTTTTATATGGAAAAAACGCCAGGTGGGAGCCAGGGAAAGGAAATATCTGGAACTGCAAAGAGAAACTGCATTAGCCGAGTATCAGCACATGAGCTACACAGACTGTGGTGCCCTGCTCTCTGCTAGTCAGTCTAGATAACGTAAGAATCATGCCCTTTATAAGCCTTTATTAATTAATCTTCTGTCTCCTTTTGATGTGACCCAAGATTTCTGGAGACAAACATCACGAGCATAGATGTGGCACCATACCACGCTCTGCCTCATTCAGCTGTACCCCTTTTCCCTGCCAAGCCTCTCATGATTCGTTCACTTTTATTTAAAGCTGGGGAAAAAAAAAAAAGTTCAGAAAACTAGCTCATATGGAAAAGAAAAATCAGGTCACTCAGACTGGTCTGCAGATTCAGGTCATATTCAGTGACATGCTTAAATGGAAAAAATATGGGGGAATCAGTAAAATGAGGAGTATTTTTCCTATTCTGTTAACATGAAACCTCACTGTTCTTTTGTTTCAAAAATATTGGAAAGACATTTTGAGTCCAAAATACTAACCAGGGATTAAACAGAAGGAAATAAGCCAGAAGCAAACCAAACATAATCTATTCACAAATAAAATGTCCCATTAACTCCCAAATGGCTTTTTGATTCAGAGAGATGAAAGATATTTTTAATTTTTTATACTGAAATACAGAACCAGAAGGCAATTATTTGCAATTCTGTCTAAAATGAACAACCGAAGATTTGTTTCTAACAAGTTTATTTGTTTAATATGTTAGACAGGCAATGCTACCCACATCCTCACTTTGACTTTCCTTCCTGTATGCATGAATCCCTTTCTGGCACATGAAGCGAACAGGTGTGAGCCAGAGCAAGGTGTCCCACGGGCCATAACCAACAAATAACTAATTGGCATCTATGCTGCAACAGGGCAAACATCCAGCCAAATTATGATGGGGCACTGTGCCATCCTAATAGACTCACATTAACAAGGATGCCAAGATTCCATAAATTTGCATTATTTACATTTAGTCAGAGCAGGATTCCCAGCTGGGAAGTTCCACATGGTTGTTCAGCCCGATCGTATACAATTATGATGGAAAAAGACCTCTGTGACTAATCCAGCATCCTGAAATAGTTTTCAGCAAGCATTCAAACATTAATAATTACTTAAAAATGCTCCCACTCTTCTAACTCAATAAATCGTTGGGAACTGTATTTTTGTTGTCTTTGTACAAAATGAATAAAAAAATTATACAATTAGATTTCCCGGTTGAAGATGTATGAGCCTTTTCAGCTTGGTAAAAAGGAAAAATGAGCTATTTTTTCTGCAACAGCAGCAAGATTCCTGACAATGTAATAGTGAAGAAAAAACCCCAAAACTTTGAAGTTGCTTTTGTGAAAAATGAATGCAGAAACTCGTAACTTAAACCCTCAGGAAATAATTTGCAAAGACAAAAATGCCGAGAGAGTGTGAATTATTGAGATGAAACACAAGATGATGATATTCTCTTATTACTCCTTGAGGTAATGAATCTCCGAAGGTTTGTTTTTTCTACTGAGAAGACGGTGAACTACATCTTAATCCACACCCTAAGAAGTGGAGGGGCACGGGCGGTGAACATTCTCCTGCAGCTCGGAGCTCCTGTGGAGGGATGAGGGATGCCCGGAGGTGCTCCACTCACCCGGGCACTGCGGGCCTGGGGCTTGGGTCCCACGGTGTCCTGCTGGAGGAACACTGTGGCGTTTTCCCGACGCGACCGTCTACGTGTAATACCGCCGGGAAGGTCCTGCACTCACCCGAGATTTTCAGGGACAATTAAGAGTTTATTGACAGGGAAGTTGGATTCTGCTGGACGTCTGAACTGATCCTGGATCACGATGATAGGGACAGGATGACACACAGAACGTTCTACCTGACTATGAGGAAGAACTTTACTCTGTGGGTGACCACACACTTGTACAGATTGCCCCGACAGATTGTGGAGTCTCTCTCCCTGGTCCCTTCCAGCCTGACTCACTCTGTGATTCACAGAATCGCAGAACTGTAGAATCACACAGTCACAGCACGGTTCGGGTTGGAAGGGACCACAGTGGGTCACCTGCTCCGATCTCCTTGCTCAAGCAGGGTCGCCCCAGAGCACGAGGCACAGCACCGCATCCAGACGGCTCTGGAATACCGCCAGGGAGGGAGTCTGATTCTGTGGGACACAAACGCTGCCCTCACGCCCGCGTGACAATCCCGCATGGCGCATCCCGAGCTCACACCTCCCAGCCTCCTCCTGCGAGGGAGCCCCGGCATACATGCGGAGGCCGTTTCGCCGGGAAGGGCCACCGCCGGCCGGGACAGCCCTACCTGGAGCCCGGCAGCGGAGCCCACCCCCAAACTCTGC
>VZTA01008079.1:516847-575512 GCA_013398855.1 Mohoua ochrocephala
ATCCTCGCACGCTCCGTGCGCTCCCGCAGGTAGGTGCCCCCAGAAGAGGGAAGGGTGGGAGCGGTGGCGTGTCCGTGTCGGTGCCGACGGCGTGGCGTGAGTGAGTGGTGCGGGAGCCGCCGTGCCGGCAGTCTGCCCGCGTGCCGGGGAAGGCGAGGGAGGATGCAGTGAAATCGGGTGTGTGCTGTGTGCTGAATGGTGTTACTAATCACAGAATGCATCTTTCTAGTAACCCTCCTTAGGTCGCTCCTAATCGTGATGATAATTATGCATTTTCCAGCATTTTTAGGTGTTAATTCCAGAAGTGGTTTATTTAGGAAACGTACCGTACCTTTGCAGAGACTTGAAAATGCACAGGCTTGTTACATGTGAGAGTGTGTAAGTTCAGTATGTCCACTTTTATGTCTTTCATACCCGCAAAAATAGGATCTACTGGTTGGTGCTTAGGATTACAAGGATGAGAGACCAAAGAGATCCTAAACCAAAGTTCAGGATCATCAACACTTTGGTTTGGTAGCCCAAGTTTTACAAGAGATAAAAATGGGAGATGACACTTTGCCGTTGAAAAAATGTAGGTGACAACTAATGCTATTTTTTTGTTTATTTGAAGAGAAGGAGAAAATATCACAAGCACGAGGACTCCCGGGATGCAGTAATTCATTGCTCTGTTTTGCCATCTTTTGGAGCAAAGAGAAAAACTAGGTTTTTTGTCGAAAAGGTGCTTTAAGTTTACGTCATTGTTGCAGATGCACAGGTTTATGCTATTTTAAAAATAATTTCTCGGGTGTTTTTTCCTAGAAAAGCTGTATTTCATTGCCTTCAATTATAGGAGCCTTGGATTTTGGCTTGGACTAGTGGATATCTCTTGAATACAGATTTATCAGACTGGGCCCTTGAAGAGGAGACCTCTGTTATTTTATTCTCTAGTGCTTTGTTAAGCCAGGTGGTTAAGAGGGGCTGCTCCTTTTGACATTTCTTCTTTCCTGAAACAATTAAGGTATGCTACAATCTTTATTCAGGAAAAAAAATCTAAAATCACAAGAGGTCACCCGATATCTTCCCAGCTGTCCATTAACTGGACACATTTGTAGAGCAACCAAATGCAATAGCAAGGTGTTTGTTGTACTGTTTTGATGTGTTGTTTATGATATTGACACAGAAATTGAAGGAAATTGTTTCCATTCTTGGTAGTGTGAATGAAACTTACAAATCATGCACACAGAACATGCCGTGTATTGAATAATGTATTGAACACTTGGGAAGTTTCACCAGAACAACCCCAATGCTGCAAACCAGGGAAGGCTGCAAATTCACAGGTGTCAGTTTTTGAGATGCACGAGGCTTTTTAATGGGAGATAGTGCCAATTTGTGTTTAACTTGGGTGCTCTGACTGGGACCTGATGTGACTTGTAAGAACAGATCTTTGTGTGCTGGCCGGTATTCGGTGTGATGGAGGAGGAGTTTTTCAGCTAAAGTTAAGAAAGCTTCTACTCAACCATGTGTGAGATACTCCCCAAACTTTT
Organism: Mohoua ochrocephala; assembly: GCA_013398855.1. Lineage (NCBI taxonomy): Eukaryota > Metazoa > Chordata > Aves > Passeriformes > Acanthizidae > Mohoua > Mohoua ochrocephala. The sequence goes on from VZTA01008079.1 coordinate 518,371, forward strand.
GAGGAGAACCTCTCATCCCCTCTCCCCTTGTGTCTTTCATTTAAGGTTTTGTAAGTGTGATAAACAACTGCAAATAAATGGATTTGTTGGTCAAATGTAACAAACAGCATTTCTGTCTTTAATATCAATAATTCAGTGTTTATTCAAATGTTGGTAGTTGCTAATGTGCGTGTGGTAAAAAAGGCCTTCGGAGATGCAAAAGGCAGCGAGATACTCCATTTTCACTGATCCAGCTTGTAGCTTGACAAGCATTTCCTTTGGGGCCACTTCTGATTTAAGTAGCCCTGTTGTTTCCAAGCCTGTAACATGCCCTCAGCAGTGCCAGTGCAACAGTGTGCACAGCTGCAGCAAACCATTCTGGATGAAAGTCAGCTCTCTTTGTTTGCCACGCATTTGCACAAGTTTGTGGTTGGGAGAGGCTAAGCTACTCTAGTGTTGAAAGAAGTCCTTATCAAAACTGTGACTGCAGCAGTTAATCACTGTACTGACCTTAAGGCCTTTGAAAATCTGGTCCTTTGCCGTGCTTATAGTTCCGAAGTGCATACGACGAATGTTTGCACTTTCTCGTGAGTTACGCAAGAACGTAAGAATGACTGTGCTTGGTCACATTAAAGATCCCTCTCGCCCAGTATCCTGCCTCTCCGAGCTGCCAAGAACAGATGCTTGGAGAAGAGTATAGTGTATATTGAGGAAATGCCTCTCCCGGCCTCCAGTAATTTGTGGCTCATAGGTTTCTGGAACTAGAGGTGATATTTGTTTTTAGAGCCCCCAGTGGGTTTTTTCTTCTACGAATTTGTCCAATCAGTGTTTGAAGCCATGTATGCTTGTAGCATCCACAACATCCTGTGGCTGAGTTGTAGGGCTTAAGCACATTTTGTGTGGAAAAAACACTTATTTTTGTTTGCTTTTAAACTTTCTGCCTGCCTGGTTTCATGCCTTGCTTGTTACTTCTTGTATTGGAAGAGGCAGTGAAGAAGAGAACCCATGTTACTCTGTGTGACTTAGGGGTTGATGACTTTTATTTACCATCCCTTGATTGTGACTTTTCCAGAGGCATTTCAGAAAGAAGTGACTACCCCTTTCATTGTCCTCGCTGTCTTCTTTGCACCTATTGCAGGTGTGTTCCTGATTGGAGACAGTGATGCAGGAATCCAAGGAACAGGGTTGGGTTACAATAACCAGGACCAGCTACAGTAGTATAGCCTATGCCACCCAGTAAACTTACATGGCATGTTAGGTTTCATTCTTTAATCTTCTGCCTGCTTTTTCATGACAATCTTTAAGCACTGAGTTGGCACTTCTGTGGAACTTTGATAACTCCAGTCACCCTTTTAAGCGGTAATAACTAGTTCAGAATTTGTCATTGTGTACATTTTTTTTTAAAAAAACAATATGCATCACTTTACATTTACCTGCTGTTTTACAACCCACCTAAACAGTGTCATTAAAGTCTTCTTCAGATGTTTGGCCGTTGCTTTTGCAACCTTGCATAACTTTAAGCATTGTCAGCAAACTCTGTCACGTAAGTGTCAAGCTTCTTTGCTAGATTTTGCTTTAAAATACGGAAGGTGTTAATCCCAGAAGAGACCCTTGTGAGACTCCACTGGTGATCATTCTTTTTTGGGAAAAAGGCCAATTGCGCCAACTTATTTCCTGTTCATCCATCATTAATTCATGACTGAATTATGTTTCTTACCCTGCGACAGTTTAGTTTCATTGAGTGAGGGCGTCTTTGTCAAACACAGCCCACTTGGATTTCCATAAAGGATCAGCTTAATCACTCTATGTTTGCTGACTGCATTGAAGGAGAAAAATGGGAAGTTGAGGTGAAAGTGATTGTTGCTTGTGAATGACAGTCGCCCTCATCCAGAGGCATATTTCAAGCACTGTCTGTTTCCATATCATGCTGACATAATTAGTTTTAAACACTGCGATATTTATAGTGAAAGATTTCACGTGGATCATAGCCAGTATTTGTCAGAGTTGCTTTTATTAGCATTTTCTACTTCAGGTAGAAGACAAAGTCCTCATAGAAAGGGTTCTTCATTTTCTAGAAGAGATGGCTGTAAAGGTTTATGATGGAATTATGCAAGACCATGGTTGGTCTGCAGAGGGTAGGTAGCAAACAGCAACTCGCTGTATCCTCTGGTATCAAGTGATGACTCAGGCTTTGCAAGAGGTGCATCTTCATGCTGAAGGTAATACGTGTATTTTCTATTTTTTTCCCCCCAAGGGATGTAAAGGAGGAGATTAGGAGTGAAGATTATTTAATAGGTAGACTGGATCCACCTGAGGAAAACAGCCGAAATCAGCTATAATCTAGGAGAACATTGGAGTGGGACAAATGCTTGATGCTTCCTTTCAGTTGTCTGTATGGAATGTATTTGTTATTTTTTTCCACGAGGAGTGGGTGTTAATGTGTCCCTAACAAATCTAAATGCTGTCTTCCTCTGAAAGTACAGGGACAGTAAACAGATGTGAGCAAAGCTGAAGTGTTGTGGCAGGTCTAGTGGGATGGAGGTTGAGAGTCAGAGGGTAAAAAGAGAGAATATTGAGCATCACTGAATGACATTTTCTGCTCTAAAGGCATGCAGGTAACTAGGGAGTGCTACCCTGGAGTGCTTGCTCGGAGATGTGTCAAGGTGAGGGAACAGAAACAGACCCCATCACTTCTGACAAGCTTCCCTCTCTTGCTCTGGGTGGCCAGGGAAGGATCTGTTAGTAGACTCCACGACTTTGTGGCTTTGTTAGTTAATAAGAGATGGAGGGGAAAACAGTAGCAGAATCTCAACAAGCAGTCTAAGGGGCTGGTGAGGTACTCCGAGTTGTAAAGGCAGGATTTTGGGGTAGATGGACCATGTGTTGTGTATAAAGTTTAATTCAGCTGCTGCTCAAGAAGAGCTGGACTGAAGTGTTTCTAAACCTGAAGGCTCCCCTGCTGTGTCTGTTTGTTGTATAGGAAACGTTTAGCTGATGCCAGCAGGAAAACTGCAAACATAGTACAGAGGAAGGCCAAAAACCTCCTTAGTCCAGCTTAGTTCTGTGTCGGAGAGCCCTTTCTACAGGGCAGTCAGTGCAGTGGGCTGCCTCCAGCTGTAAATTGATACCCACCTGAAGAAGGGAGATGCTGTGTGTTCCTCAGACGGTACATTCAGTAATTTCTGCTTGGATAGAAAGTATTTCCTGATCTTTGAACAAGCTAACTGACTTCCAATCAATTCATTTAACAATGACTCTCTCTTGGAACTGTAGTGCTTACAAGCTTTCTGAGAGGAACAAAAATATTCCTTTTTCTCCACCTGTCTTTGAAACTTCGTAGACCTTCATGTCCCAAAGCCAGAGTGGAATACTGAGGTTATCCAGTGTGATTTCCCCACATGTGCAGTCTGTGGAGCTTTCCTGAAAGATAAATTAAAACATCTCTCTTAGAAATTGATCTTATCTTAGCATTAGATCATGGTGTGTTTGTCACCTCTTCTGAAAGCTCTGCCAATGTTTAATTATCCCTGCCGTTAGAAAACTAAACGACATCTTATTTCAACGCTTGTTTTGTCTGATGGCCAACTTTCAGCTGTGGAATATGCCTGTGCTAGCACAGGCAGTAAAAATTCTCTACTATCTGATCTCTTTTCCATGTAGAAGTATTTGAAATGTAAAATTGAGCTTGGGTTGGAACAGAAGACACTGAGTTCTTTTGCTTCTAGAACTCTGTGCTTTTCCCTCTTGATTGTTCTTGGAGCGTGTGCCAAGCCCAGGTAATGCTCTGGCAGCAGCCTGGAATAGCGTGATCGCAGGCAAGCTTCCTCCTTCACTGTGTTTGATACTCGTCCTTTTCCAGTTTTGGGGATTGCATTACCACAGTTGGGTGTGTCATATGAGAGAGGGTTTTGTAACATTATGCATATGTGGATATTTCTCCTCCATCGATGAGTAAAATCATGCAAATTGGTCTAAGACTACTTACAAACGATAGGTTAGAAAGCTTATTACTCCTTTCATGTTGTCATTATGTTTTGATTCTTTTTTTTCTTGGAAGGAATAGCGAAGGATCTTTTCCACTGACTTCTCACCCTGTTCTTTTTTGGAAAGCAGTCAGTGACCAGCAGGGAGAAACTGGCCAAACCCCAGAGTGCTACTCAGATTTATTTTGTCTCCACAGCTGCAGAGAAGCTGTTACCATGCTTTCCTTGCTGCGTGGCAAGCCTGGAAACTGAAGAGATCTTTCTTTTTTCCTAATTAAAACTTCTGTGCTTCAAATATAATAAGTTTTTTCTTTTCTTTTCCCTCTAGGTGACATCAGTGCTAGTAAAGGCAGTACCCCTGTTGTGATGAGCCCTCTATGTAGACTGCAGAACAGTTTGGTGTTCTTTGGTTATTTCTACCATGAGTCTTCCCTTTTGATTGACAAGTGAAGAATAAAGCTTTTGGAGCTCGGTTGGCACTTTGCTTCTCGGTTTTCTCTACAGCTCTGTTGCAGCTCCCCCAGCCATGGGCCCTGTGAGTAACAGCTCACAACACTCAAAGCTGTTTTTTATGACTTCATGTCAAAACCTACAAGCTGGGTTGAAACTTAATCTGAAGAAGATGGAAGTCTATTTTCAAAATTCAAGCACATAAACCGAATCAAATGGACTTACTGCTAGCAATGCAGATTGCATTTGCAATCAAGTGTAGTTTTTCCTATTCACATTACATGTTCCATAAAAGCGAGTATAGATTAACCATAGCCAAATATGTTCTGCAAACATCATTGCCCCTTCTTATCAAAGGAGGCATGGAGTGCTGCTAACTTCTAGAAGATCAGGAACCATCTGTTTACAGAAATGCTTTTTGCCACCTGTTCTGTGACATTGCTGTTTAGGGTTGATTTTAGGGTAGTTCTGACTTGTGCCTCTTTTGTAAAGGGAGCTAAAGAAACTTCTTAAGGAGGACGTTGGTAAAGGCTCCTGAATTACAACCTGTGGTTGTAACTTGCCATTAAAAACTCAGTTGCTATTTGCAGACCTCAGACATCCTTTTCTTATCTTCCTTTGTTGCTGTTCAGCTCTCTTTCTTATGACAGGAAGAGAGCAAAAAATAAGTGCTCTTTTCTAATAAAAAGGTGCACAATTCTAGTCTATGGAGCTTCTAATATGGTTAACCAGAGTGCATGGTTGGCTGGCAGGCATTCTTACTCATCCTCAGTCTTTATTTTCTGAAGTTTATTCCCTTCTCTGTGGAGAAAGAAAGGTAATGAAGAAGCCAGGGTGTAGCTGTGGAGGAATCAGCTGTTCTCTTATGATATGTGTGGTTCTGTCTTTGTTTTCTTCTCTGTCCTTTTTCTGAGGAGGCAGGAAAAGGAACCAGAAAGAACAAACCTGTCAGTGCCCCATAGGTGTGTCTCACTGCCTGCCATAAACTGATTCTTGATGCCAGAGCTGCTTCTGCCTGACTTCTTCATGAGCCATAGTTTTGCCTTTCTGTGTCCTCGTGGAACAGAGATGGCAGCTCCTGGTGACCTGTGCCTCTGGGTTCACTTGTGTGTTCATGCTAGCGTTTAAAAGGATGGGGTGCTGGAAAAGTGACTGAGGGAAAGAGTCATCTAAAAGCAGGCAAAGGGGAATAGAATCAAGGGATCAATTCTGTAATGTGCTTATTAGATAATAATAGAATTGAGCCAAAAGATAAATCCAGACCCAGACAAAAGGGATGTGGAGTCAAGTGACCGATTCTGCAATGGCCTTGTTAGGTAAGAGCAGAGTGGCACCAGAGGGCTGATGGCACTTCTCTGGCCTGAGAAAATAGAATCATCACTTCTCTCAGAGTTGAGTATTAATGGACAAATCTCTTTTGTGTAAATCAATAACTAGGTAGGCATTGCATCAGCAGCTTAGATGATTCAGCTCGCCCATGTGAGATTTCGATTTCCTGTCACAAGTGAAGAGTAAGAGCAAATATTGTATTAGCCACATTAATTTCATATCTTGCATATTAGAATAGCTAAGCAGGCAGTGGAGAGATGCAGTACACCGCATTTCTTGTCCAAAAGCGGAGCAGAAGTGAAGGAGCCAAGAGAGTTCTTCTATCAGAAGTGCCTAGGTTTGGTGTTTGCTTGTCTTTAGAATAATTATTAGCCTTAAGGGGAAAGCTGCTGCTACTTAGTGTTTGTTACAGAGCACTTGAGAATAACAGTGGGGTGTTGTCCAAGGCTAGGATTAGGCAGCTGCAAAACACTCAAAGATTTTGGATGTATTCCTGACTGGATGCTTTGGGAAACCAAGCAGTATATCCAAGTGTATGGTGTTGGAGGAATGGGTGTGTGTTATTCACTTTACACCTAGCAGTTGACTTCTTGAGCAAGCTCCTCTGGCTTCTTGCAGCACAGAGTGTGAATGTTGTCCTGCCTGTCAGGGTGATTCTTGAGAGTCTCTAGAAAGGGCAATTCTTATTCTTCTCTGATAGATATTTTTTATTGCCCGTGCTGCCTGCCATAAGCCAGCATAGCTTTCGTGCTTGTAAGTAATGCAGTGGATTATTGCACTAGTAATGATAGGCATTTATTTGAGATAAAAGTTCAAATTTTTGAAGTCTTATTTAATTCCTATTCATGGAAGCTGAGTAGCTGAAGCTAACGAAGCAGTGAAGACCACCAGGCTGGTGAGCTGTTTGAGACTAAACCAAAATGCTTTATCACCCAGCAAGACTTTGTTTGTCAAGAACCACAATGGATAAATGGACAGGTCATACAGAGTCTCAGTGATTTCATTTCCACATCAAATAATGATGTGCTGTGGTTAGTGTATTTTTGTAGTGATGTAGTACTGTTTGAAGCCTGGTGAAAATGCTGCTCTTTGAAGTAAGAAACCGAGTCCATGGACACTCAAAAAAACTACCTTTGAAACCAGATTTAGAACTTTTTAATTTGCTCTTCCTCTAAGCTGTGTTTTTTGTGAGTTTTTCATTTAACTTACATCTTAGGTCCCATGAACCCTAAATCTAGTAATCTGTCAGAAGTTATTTTAAAATGTTCTAAGTACACATTACAGTGCAGTGAGGAAAGAGGGTTCAAGATTGACAACCTAGCAATAATTTGGAAGTCTAGCTGTCTAGCTTATAATCTTTTTGCTATTTGAAATTGCTCTAGTGTTAATGGAGTCCATTATGTACATGGAAAATAGGATGATGCTGTGTTTCTTTCCAGGAAAAAATACTGTCTTTGCTATTGGAGTCACATCGTAAATATTTTCACTTTTTGTTACACATATAGTAAACACTTCTACCAATAAAACATGTTCTGAAACCTTTTAGTTGGTCTGGATTTTCATGAATGTAAAAGCAAGACAGCAATTCAAAACATTCCATGTACGTGTTTAAATTTCCAGAAGTAGATGGCACTGTTGAGGTTGGACTGTGGGGAGCGAATTCAAGAATTCAGGAGTTTTCGAAATGTAATTTCTGCTTCAGTTTCAGTCCACACATGTCCTCGTGAGCTCTCTATACAGGAAGATTTTCTCTAATGTTTTTTGTTATATGGTGTGACAAGTAATCTGCCGTAAACATTCTCAGCTGTTTGTAGCCAAAACAAGTTAATTAGTTAATTGATTGATACTGGAATAATTTTTGTCTTGACATTTACTGAGTCATGCTGTGTTCTGAAACTCTTGTAGGTGTTTGACATATCAGCTAATTCAGCTAATGGTAAAAATACTTAACAAGAGTTATATTAAGAAACTGATTTTCAGTGCACTTCTGGAATGCACCTTGTCCAAACACCCAGTAATCCATTCAGGACAGATTTCCAGTGAAGTTTTTTTGCTCCTGTGGGGCTCTTTCAGCTAGTCCTAACTTCTTGCAGTGACCGTGAGCTGTCTTGTGGAAATTAGCTCAATATACACTGTGTGCATTTATCTCTTGGATGTGTTAGCTGCCAGCACAACAGGATAAAAAAACAGTAATAGATTGTGTTGGTCCTGCCACCCCTGTTGAATTTCCCCTATGGGATTTGATGGAAGAGTTCACAGAGCAGATTGTCTTTCAGGATAGAAGAGACAGTACAGAAAGGTTACATTGGTAAGCAAATGCTGGCCTGCAGCACACGGAAGGCAGTTTTGCTAAAGACTAAGTTATATGTGCAGTTAAACCCAAACTTGAGACGCTTTGTTGTGTTTTATTAATCCAGACAAACAAAAACTAAGTGGAAAAGGTACATCCATCAAGGAGTGAGGAGAGTTCAGTCCATGGGATGAAAACTTGAGAAAACATTACAGCTGCATTTCAGGAAGCTTGAAGGCTTTTATGAAATGCAATACTTGTCAGATTGATTAATTGATGCTCAAGCCTGTTTTCCCTTTATCCTTTGAAAATACAGCTGTCATGCTTTGAGCTCAATAATACCAATTAAAAAAACCTAGTTTTCTAATATATTAGTTTTCTAATATGCCTTTCTGGTACTATGTGTAATGGGAACTTGGTGCTGCTGCCTCTGCAGGTTGTTTTTGTCCCACTCAGGGTCGTACTCCTGCAGAAGGACTGCACAAACACCTGAGTTAGACTCTGCAAGTGGTTTAAGTGTGGTTCCATGTTTCCAGGAAGGCTGTCTCCCTGTGCATGTGGAGTTCTTTTAGTGGGGCCTGTTGGGACAGGACAAGGGGTAATGGTTTTAAACTGGAGGAGGGTTGATTTAGATTAGATCTAAGAAAGAAATTTTTTACAAAGAGTGTGGTGACACACTGGAATAGGTTGCTAAGAGGTGGTGGATGCCCCGTCCCTGGAAGGGTTCAAGGTCAGGTTGGAGGGAACTTCAAACAGCTTGGTCTAGTGAAAGGTGTCCTTGCCCATGCACGGAAGGTTGGAACTGGATGATCTTTAAAGGTATCTTCCAACCCAAACCAGTATATGATTCTATGATTTCCAGATATCCCAGGTGCTAAACTAGAGATTTGCTTCTCTTTGCATTGAAGGGCATACAGCTCAGAATCATCAAATTGCTTTTCCATGCACTCTTTCTTAAAAAACAATTTGTTCTTACAAAACAAGCACACAAATGACAAAGCCACCTTTGTCTTCTATGCAGCTTTCAGAGAATCCAACTTCACTAATGCAAGCAAAGTGTTAAACTCTAGGAAAGACAAAACCGGACAAGAGTGTGTAATGTTGACATGGGGTGCTACTTGGAAAAAATGCACTGATAGTGAAATAATTTCATGTCTAGCAATGTTTCTTTGATGTTCTGTTAATCTGTAGTTGCATGTCCTCTGTTCACTGAGGACTAGCAGCAGCTCTTATGACTGTATCTTGCTCCAGTTTTATTGTAAAGGAGCTTTTATAATGCCCCAGAGCAAGGAAATGTCATCTCAAAAATGGAATGCCTAGTAATTGAAACAGGTTTATTAGTTGCTAAAATCACACCATTCAATATTTAGTGTATTTACAAGCATTTTATTATCATAAAAACTACATTTTAATGTGGAGCCTTAGAAAAGACCCTTAGAAGGAAATGGGGTAGTCAGAACTGATGTCAAGTGTTCAGGACAGCACCAGAAGATCAAAGAACAAATGAATAAATTATAATCACTGTTTTAGAGAAAAGCTTATAAATGAGTTGTGTGGTTACTGCAGTGACAGAAGGCATTTAGATGTTTAAATATCCAGGCATAGATGGATGCAGTGACTTATTAGTAGCAACTATGTTTTTATTAATTGACTTAATTTGGACCTGTGCAGTGCGGAGGTGGCAAAAATATGACCCTGACAGTTAAATTATTCATTCATTTAGTTATTTGTACATTCTTTGACATTTACATTAATGCCTGTTTTTAGGACAGAGGAGAATCTGTTTACGGAGTTGTTTTGCCAGTTTAGCAGACACTTTAGGAGAAGTGTCTGCTGACTCCAGTCTTTGTTTGAGCTCAAGGCACGGTGGTGTTCATAAACCTAACACTTGGGCATTGTTCCTGTTCTCGGGCAGAAGGGAAGAAACACGTCTTGTCCTTGAAAACATTTTGGCTTTTGTTGCTTTGTGATGGAACTGTATTACACTGCTTGGTGAGGAGAAGCTTTTGTGCAGATTTCTTTGTGCAGACATTGATAAGGATTGTGAATTAGTTTATCTTTGACTGCCATTTAATTGGACTTCTGTTAAGAGAAGCTACGGACTAAGCATTTATTGTGTGCCTAAGGGTTGACTTAATTTCGTTTAGGTCTAAAGCCCCATGTAATTTTATTTACGGTTTTATAATAAAATGATAATTTTTTTTCCTCCTCTGTACATGCAGATCTGCTGTTGAATCTCAGGGAAAATTTGTTCTCAGGAAAACTTCACACAAGTGCTTCTTATTTTTGGCTCTGAATCGATCTGCTTATCTCATTTGCGGTAGGAAGTGAGAAGGTTGCAGATGGTTCATGGAAACAAAAATATTGATGCCAAAGGATTGGAACTTTCACAAATTTTTTTTCATGCTGCAAATAGAGATCCTCCTCAGTGATAATAATACCAGATTAAATTGTATCTTGGTCTCTCTTTGTCATGTCTATGAACAAATAGTGTTCTAACTCTTAGCAGTCCACTGGTTTTTGTTATATTTTATTTTGCCAGTAACCTCTGCCTAACTACAGATGGTTTCACTACTACTACTATTCAGGTCATATCTGTGATGCATGAAAGAATCCTGGGCAAAAATATTAGTGTTGCTAAAGCAGATTCCTGTTGTGTTTTCTGGTTTCATACTTTTTTTTGTGCAGTATTTGCTATTCAAGTGAGCTTTAACAGTTATGATCAAGTCTCGAAATTGTCTTACTCATCTGTAAGTAGCGGCTGTATGAGAAAAGCCCCTTGAGCTCACCTGAGTGATTCTCCACCAAAGTTCAGTGTCTTGAGTTATTTTTTAGTTTTCTTTGTAGGCAGCTTCATCTGAAACAAGCCTTGGAATAGCAGTTGGGCATGGATTTCTTTCCTCTGGCCTCCTTAGTCTAGGGACAGTTTTTTAGGGGTGATATCTCATACTGGACCAGTAAGTTCTTTTATTTGAGATTGTACTTTAAACTTAACAAATCTTAACGTTTTTCTTTGGAAATTGCTTTTTGCAAAACAAGATTAGAACTCTGCATTATTAGTAGATAAGTAATTTTTATATAGCACACACATTTTAATACACTGGTGTTGTTCACTTGTCAAACTTTGTATTTTCAGCTAGTATTTCAATTCAAAATATATTTTATTTTTGCCTTTGACGTAGAAAAGTCTATATTGTTTTGGGTCAAGAGTCAAGTATTAATACAGGTAACATCTCTTAATTTTTCCAGCTCAGCCTGGAGGTTCCTGTCTGAAATGTATAAAATCAGATGAAACTTTCTTCCTGGTTCTATGGCTATGAAAGCAATTGTTTGTTTGTGTAAATTGAATGAACTTAAAACTTACCGCTAAGTTTTGTTCATCTCTGTCCCTAAGAAACCAGAGCGTTTACATTCCAAATGAGAATTAATTAGATCGTAACATTTTAATGGGCATTAAACAGAATTTACACAGGTATAGGTAGGTGTTTTGTGTTGGTTTGTTCTTTCCCTGTGAACGAGACAGTGAGACAAAGTAACGTGCACAAAAATCAATGTAGTTGGAGATCTGAAAGTTCCTAAGTGAGCGGTGTTGCAGGGAACCAAGGTGCCCTGCAGAATGCTCTGGTAATTCTCCTTTTTGTAGCCAATATGAAATCGTAGGTTTCTTTGCCTGCACAGATTAAAATGCAGCTGTTTCTGCTGCTTGCCTGGTTCCACGAGCAGTTCCCATTCTAGTTTGTCTCACAGTGCAGTTGTATTAAGAGGTGTTAAGTTCAGTGTTTTCTTTGTAATAAATATCTGAATAAATCCGTAAGGAACTGACAAACAAGGAAAGTTTTGTTTGCCGATGCTGTGGATTAGGGTCTTTAGCAAATCTAAACCTGCACCTCTATTTAACCATGTAAAACCTAATTCACAAGAACAGAGAAGATGAATGAGTATTTGATACCACACAGAATGCTCAAGAGAACTTGCAGTGTTCCTAGTCAGTGATGTTGGGACATCACGTGCTTGGCACATCTTTTGAGTCTGTTGAAAGAAAATGTTCGGAGAGAAGGTGTTTTGATGTCTTATAAAATCAAATTTTATTACAAATCCCTTTTTGAGGGGGTCCTATTTCTTTTAATCCTTACAGCGTATGAGTAGGGATGATGAATTACAGAGTTGTTTTGTTTTATCTGGCCAGGAGTTGGTTTCCCTGCTCAATACAACCTTCTAAGGTTTGCAGTACTCACGCTAGAAGAGCAATGATAAAGGAGTGATGTGGCCTTTAATGCTCAGAGTCTTTGTTCAGACTGGTTTTGTTGTCAGCGCAGCTACTGAGCGTGGTGTGGGGTTTGGAGTCTTGATAGATTGATAGTGGTTTCTTTGAGCCTCTGTGAAGTCTGATACACACTTTAGAGGCTCTGTTTCTTTTTCTTCCTTGATGAAATTCATTTGGCTTTAGGCATTTACAAGCCGAGTTCAAGCATTACTCTTCCCTTTTCGCTGTTGGGGAGATCTTGAAGTAGGATCGAATACTTTGTTTAAGCCAATTGTGTTTTCATGTAAGGACCAAACATTCAAGCTGATATAATTTAATCATCAATTACCTTCTCTTCTAGACTGTGGTTCCATTAGGAATGAAGTGATTCTGCATCTCAGTGGTCCTCAGAATGGGGCTAATAATGTACACAGTTGTAAATATTTACCTTTTCTTTTTAACCGGCTTTTTCACGTGATCCTGCAGCTGGGACACTTCACAACAAAGTTAACAGCACTAACTTCCCTGATGAAACATTAAATCTTCCAATTCATTAGTTCTAATCAAACATGCCTTGTAGTTGTTTCCTGAAGAGTTACCAAGAAAAAAAAAATCTCATTGGAAGAACAAGTTAAGGAGGGTGTATCTGGTAGTAGAGGCTTCTGATGCTGGGTCTTTCAGGGAACATTCTTTTTTTTTCTTGTTTGTTTGGCTTTAACTGTGGAAATTTTTTTTTAATATAGAAAGTTTTGAGTTTATAACTTTTTTGTCATCTGTGTTATAACTGCAGCTGAGTGTGCAGAGGAAGCTGTAAGTATTCAGAATGGTAAAGGTGTGCACGACGTGTTGAAAACATCACTGTGGCAAATAACACTTGACTTTGCAGTCATTTTGAAAACTTAATATTGACACTAAGTTAAGTTTGTGTATTTACTGTTGTAGGAATGTTGGAATTTATTGCAAATTTCTTCAAATAAATCTACCACAGAGAAAAATAGTGTAGGACTCTCTTCTGTCTTTAAAATACTGACACTTTAATATGATGTAATACATTCTGTAAAGCTTTTCTCTGTCGTTGATGTCGTAACCAATATATTATAGCCCCTAAGAGGCTATGTTGATTTACTGTAATTTTCCTTGATTCTGCTGTCTCTGGCATTTTTCAGGGTGCTGCTGGCAAGTACATGAGTTAAGCAGACACAGTTAAAAAGAGACTTAGTTGCAAATTCTTATTTAGCCTACAATTTTGGTCACATGTGGGCTCACCCCAGCTTCCTGGTAAACTGCTGGCCCTCTCCTCTCAATGTGTAATGTCCAGACTAGAAAGTTAAGGCAAATTTCAGTGCTAACTACGAAAGCATAAATACTATGATTCCAGTGCACTAATTGCTACTTATATACATAGATATTTGGCTTGTGATCTGTTCTCTAGGCCTTTAATTTTCAGTGTATTTTAGAGTATATTAGAGCAGGCCTAATGACAGGATCAGATTTATCTTTCATTAAGGGTATGCACACGGATTATATAAAGTGATGAGGAAAGGCTGAGAAGAAAAAGAGTGCTTCTCAGATATGCACACAGCCCTGACACAACAGGCTTTTATCTTTTAAAGGACAAACAGTACTGTGCTAAAAAATAGAAAATGCAGCTTTCAATGTTGACTATTTTTGGTGCTTTCAAAAAATTCAGAAAGTATCAAGTTGCCCTCAAGCTACATTGCTCATTGGTTATCTTCCTTACAAGAAGGGCTAATAACAGTGAATTCTTGGCCAGCTTATTGTAGTTAAATTTTCATTCTTCCTTCCAACAGTTTGCTAGGATTCACTTCCAGATGACCTAAGGTTGTTATGCTCATTAGGCTTCATAAAAAAGGTTTCTCATTTTTCTTATTAATGGATTTCCTGTTCATAGAAAACTTCTGTGTAGATTCCTCAGCCCCTGGGCAACAGTTTAACATGTTTCGACCTGCAGACTCCATCAGTCACAAATGAGTGCTTTTGCTTGTCGTGGAGATTGTGAGGCAGTTTGTGTTTGATTTGATAACACAGTTACATGTAAGGAAGTGTCCTTTGCACGATCTGTTACATCTTGAATGTAGGCCATGAAAACAGGGCTGAAGAAGTTTTATCCCAGCGTTGGTGTGATGCTGATGTGTCAGTGTCACTGATGGTGTGATACTTCACCTGGCAGTCCAAGGACAACATGAATCCACACTTGCAGTATTCACCTGCCTTTTGTGGATTAAAAACCTGTGCTGCTCTCTTGCAGCGCCGTTGGATGAACAATGAGGAAACAAAAGAGCTTCTAAAAATCCTTGCAGTGGTTTACGTGCTTGTTCTTTTATTTCCTGCTTTAATTGCTTGGAATTTTTCCTGTGCAATGGAATGGAGAGGACGACTGAGAAGGTTCCTTGTAGCTGTATTCTGAAATTACCGGATCAGGATTTTAACAGGGGCTATTAGTGGGATCAGGCAAATTGAGAAGCACCTTTGGCTTCTTGTCTTTTATCTGGTCCTCCATCTAGCTGAGTGTGATAACCCCGATGTGAGATTTCAGGCAAGAGGAACAGACTTTTGTGTTATTCCAGTATCAGAACTGTTTTAATGCTTTTTCTGTGCAAGTGTGGTAAGTGACTGAGCTGAGAAATGCAGAGCCTCTTGATAGTCAAGAAAAGCTTTGGCCATTCTTCTTCATATCCTGCTTTTTCAAGTTATGTGAGCAAACTTCTGTGTACCTTTGTAGGGACTGATAGCAATAATCTTTGCCTAGCAAATCAAGATTATGTGACGCTTTTATCTTCAGCCCTAAGCTTTGCAGGAATCAGCTGGCTGTTTGAACCTGATTTTTAGCTTGTGGCAAAAGCCACAAGCCCAAAGTAAATTAAGTTCTTTATCACCTTTGAAAAGAAATGAATGGAGAGAGGCTCGCAGTCCTTTTCACATGAGCAAAGTGTTATGTGCTTACTAGTGCTTTCATCTCTAGAGTCGTAAAAATGTTTTCTTTTGAAAAGTGGAAACAGAGTCCTTAAAATTATGGCAGTTTGTTCTATGTAATGTATTCTTCAACCACTTGCTCTGATAGATTAATTTAGTAGTTGGAAAGCATGTAAGCAAAATTTTGCTCTATTGCTGCAGAGAATTTCTTTATTCATTGATTTGGAATGTTGTGTAAGATTTTTGTGTTCTTTGTATGCATTGCTTTGGGGAAAGGACAGGGAAAGATCTCTTCCTCTGGGTTTGTTTCCTTCCTTGTTTAAGAGTGGTAATGTAATCTACTGCTATTTCCATTCAGTTCATGTGTGATCTGCAGTATCAAAGCAGGGTTTTGATGGATGAGTGAAGTAAATTGCAGTCTTATGAAAGACAGCTCTATTGTTGTCAGGCTAAAACTTTCCCTCTTCATTGTTTTGCTGACACAATATGGGCACAGCTCTTAGAAAATGAAATTTTAAACTGGCTGTGTTGCACTTAGCATTTTTTAAACCATAATGGGTTGTCTCAGAACAGTGCACTTTTAAAATTTTTTTTTTAATACCTGTTTGAAAAGTGAGTTAAACAGTATATAAACCTGCAGCATGTGATTGGAGGCCCTTTCTTCCAGACATTTAACACCTATGGAGTCTTCTCAATATTGCCCAAGTGTTTAATGTGCTTAACAAAAAAAGGGCTCATGAAGACTTTTCCGTGTGTAATATGTACCAAATCTATCTTGTCTAGAAGACAGCCTGGATTCTTTGGTGAGTGTGGGAAGCTGTTTTTACCTTTCTACTATTCCCTGCTTATCTCTGTGGTAGAAGTCCTGGTGGAAAGCTGAACCTGGGGACAGCTGTCCCGTGGAATGGCTTTTTGAGAAGCAGCCGATGCCATTGGGCTGACCTCAAAGGTGTGTGTAGGCAGGGTGTTGTAGCTGATCAGATACTGTGGCAGGAGTAGGTGTGCCCTTCAGCTGGGGAACTTTTGATTTAGATATTATCAGGTCTACGAGACTCGTGTACTGTAACTCAAGAAGACACATTAAGAATTTGTAATTATTTTTGCCAATAAAAAGAGACTGTGCATAGAGGGAAAAGGGGAGGGGTAGGGAAGGGGGCGCGTTCTTTGCCTGGTAGGGGTATGTGAATATCAATATATTGTGTGGAGAAAGAGAGATATAAAATACAGAAATTGCTTGTAACATGACGTAGATTACTTTTGCTTCTGCCTTCAGTGCCTTTCCTTACTTGGTATCCTAAGTGATTGAATGTTCTTATTTAGTTGCAGTTCACTGAGAAGGATTGGTGAGGGGTGTACATGTGTGTGTTTGTGTGTGTGTTGAAGGGGAGGTGAATATGCACCTGCAGGGGAAAAACCAAAACTACAAAACAAATGAAACCTCCAAAACACCAACAAACACCCCCAAAACTTTGAACAAAGATGTCCCAGTTAGAACACTTCCCTTCAAGTTAGTCTTTGACATTTTAATTTTAACCGCTGATGCTGTGCACGGGGCCTTTGAACACATGACTAGTTTCAGGGAAGTAGCTGGATGCCGAAGGATGCTGGGAACATTTGGAATTGAAGCGTAAGGAGTGTGAGAGGGTAGGCTGGATGAGGTTCTTAAGGGATTTGTTTGTAACCTGGAGTGCCTACCTTTGTGAGTTTTTTTCATTTTTTGAGGTGTGGTAATTTCAGACTGTCACACATGGTAAACATGTGCCAGATTTCAGACATTATAGGCATTTAGGACAGGCCTTATTAAAAGTGCGTGCATGTTCCTGTGTGTCTTCTTACAGTCATATACACGGATGTAACCACGTTCTGCCATCCTGAACAGAAGCAGCAAAGACTCTCTGCCCTTGGCCTCTGCAGCTTTCAGAGTCCCCTGTGCTGGGGGATTGCTAATGCTGCAATTTAATATTATTTAGCTTACTCCCAAGTACAAAGAGAAAGACAGGTAGATGCCTTTTCAGCTCTCCAAATGACTGAGAAGCAGACGTGTAGGCTGCTGGAAATGAAGGACTTCAGTACCTTTGTGGGGAAGGTCAGAGACAAATGAAAATGTGACACTCTTTGCTCCTAGATGTGTACAAGGAACCGTAAGATTAAAACAGTTTTTCAGCTCGAGCAGTTTTCTCTGCCCCAGGTCACTGGTTTTTGATCCTCTACCCACCCTTGCACCAACACAGCTGTTTGCAGCTGTCTGGTGAACTGGGCAAGTGAACGGACCTGCTTTGGTACCCAGGTGTCTCTTGTGATCTGGTTTCGACACCGTAGCGACTGAAAGTCTGACCAGAACCAGAGAAGAAATTTTATCCAGAGCAGCCTGGGGAAGGTGCACCACTGAAGCTGATGTGGAGCAAAGCATTGCTGTCCCTCAAACAATAACAAAGTTATTCAGTATTATGAGGTGCCAAAAGATTTCATGATTAGAAGGAGATGGGGTCTAGGAAAGGTTGAGAATGAGTGACTCAGAGCTAAATGAGAATTCTATTTCAAATCCCATATCAGGTTTTTTTTCCGTGTAAAACCACTTTATTCATCTCCTTCCCCTCCCCTCCCTTCCCCTTGAGGTTTTTAAAGTGTGTAGTCCTGGTCTGGATTTGACAGTTTGAGGCATAACACTGTAGACTGAATAGATTTGAATTAATGACTTCAGAAATAGATTTTGACTGGAATCTGCAAATTTTAATCAAAAATCATAACTGGTAAACTAGTTTTTGATTTAAACATAATTCAAAACTATGTTAAATCGTGTGGTAATGTATCACGCAGGGAAAGTTTATTTTCTGCATCGGATGAGATTTTTATGAGGATAAGCATGGCTTGAAGTGCTGTATAGCTAATGAGAGGCATTTGAAATCCAACGGAGGAGTCCATTAAAACAAGTGGAATGTTTCACACTGCAGAGAAGGGAGAACTTGGGCAGTTCATCTATATGGGCTATAATGGAAAGTGTCACATCTTCAGATCCGTGTCTGACAGCAAAGCTCATTGTTCTTCTTTGGGTGTGGAATGAGAGTTTGACACCTCCGGAGCAATGAAAAGCACGAGGAAAGCACTGTGGTTGTGCTTGACGCAGCTCTGCCTACGCTATTTTGACTGAAATTTTGCTGTATGCTGTGAAAGGAATTCACATGTGTGGGAGTGTTTCTGACAAATACATGTCTAATTTTGTTTGTAGTAATAACAAAGACATGACACAAAGGCTGATCGTTATCCTAATTATTATTTAGTTATGCATATGGTCTTCGTAGAGCTGTAACTTATAATAGGAGGTTTGGGTTGCAATAGCCATTGCAACAGTTTCTTTATTGGTTTATTAGTCATAGACTGGATGGAATAAAGATTGAAGAAAGAAGATTGGAGAAAGTACTTGTGCTTTAGCAGGAAGTAGCTTTAATCAAAGCTGAGCCTGTTTTTTCACTACCCTGTTCTCCTACACACTGTAAGAGAAAAGAACTGCTGTAGCACAATTGCGTTTTTCTGACTATTATTAATGGTGTTTCATACAGCAGTGGTGTTCAAGGACCAGAGTTGACTGGGACCTTGTGGTGTGCTCTGTGCAGCTATGGGGCACCAAAGAGGGGATTTACAATGTTAAATGTTGTTGTTTTGGTTCTTTTTTGGTGGGGGGAGAGTGGGATGGGTGGCAGGGGCTGTTTCTTTGTGGTTTTTTGAACAGCCTCCTTTATGCTTTGGAGATTGCATGTTTCAGACAAGGCATGCTTGGCTGTCATTAACAAACTTCCACTTGTTTTTCTTACTCCAGGAGATGATAACGGAGTCCACTCCGCTGCGTTGCAGGAAACTCAGCAATCCTGACATCTTTTCATCTGCTGGGAAAACCAAGCTCCACCGTCAGCTAAGTCAAGATGACTGCAAGCTACGAAGAGGTAGCTTGGCAAGTTCTTTGTCAGGTATGCCATTTTGTGAAGACAATGTGACACTTCATTAGTATTAAAGATGCAGCATTGTTGGCATAACAGTCGTAATAAAAGGCGCTGGTAAGTCACTGGTAAGGTGACCTCTTGTTGGCAGGGCACGCAAAATGTTATATAAGAGAAAGATGCAAAAAGAGACATTAGTAGAAAAGAGTGAAAAAGCCTGGATTTAAGAGTGAAATTTTGTATATTGCCCAGAATCAAAAGTTAGAAGCTAATATGCGAAGTTAAAAGAATAGAGTGGTGGAACTTTGATGCATTCTTGCCCCTTTCAACATCAGCACTGAATGCAAGCTTGCCCACTTTGCCATATTAATTCTTACTGGGAAGCTGACTTTTCTATCAGGTTCAAATTATTTTGTTTCTTTTTGGCTTCAGAAGCACTGTAGGCAATTGTGATTCAAAGTAAAAATCTTGCTTACTAACTGGATGTTTTTTCAGTTTGTATAAAGTTTGTTTTTTTCTTGTGAACACAACATTGAATCCTGTAATTGAATATAGAATTTAGTTTGTCAGCTGTAGACCCGTGGAGTGAGCATAGGCAAGTAATTAGGCAAAAATGGATGAAGTTCAGTAGTTTTCTTTTTTTTCAAAGACTTTGTTAGTGGGCTAGGGGATGGTTTCACAACTGTTTAAAGCTGATATCAAAGTCTGTGATGCTGGGATAGAGCACAGAGAGCTGCATGATCAGTCTAGAATGAAAGAGCTGATATGCCTGAATGCCACTGTTATTCTGTAGAGCTAAGATGCAGCCCATTTCCTCCCTAATTAGGCTGTTTGCCTATTTGCATGTTAGTGCAAGAACTAGAAGAGTTGAAAATTCTCAGGTGGGAGGGAAAGAGGAAGAAGGTGAAACGATCTTTTTTGGCATCAGCATGGGCTTGATTTACATGATTGCGAAAATACATCCAGTCCCTCGTCTTTTGTCAGAGGAAGATAAATATTTTCATGTTTGAAGTGTTAGGTGTAATAGAATTAAATAAGCAGTGAAGTATGTATGTTTTATTTTGGCTTGACCTTGGCGTAGTGTTTTATTTGTAGTAAGTGGATAGTTTCTGAAAAATGGAAACATTCATAATGTTTTGTATGCATGTAAGTTTGTTTCCCAAGGCAGGTTAATCGCTAGAGGAGAACAGAAGTTTATGAACTGCACAGCTGTTGACTGACTGTGATGGCCTAAGTTCGTGCTGTAGGTTTTTTTTCCCTTGAGTAGAAGAATGCAAAGTAAATAGGATGAAGCAGGAAAACTGGAAGGCCTGTTCTCTTTTAAAATTAATTTTTTTGTTTGGAGATTGTGATTTCAGGACAGAAAATTCTATATTTTCCAGAACCTGTTGATTCATCTTAATGACTTTTCAATCTCCTATACCTGGTTCAGGAAGGGGTAAAGAGCCCCAACAAGATCAGTCTGACCCAACCGGATAAAGAAAATGTACATGTTTAGATAGATATTTTATTGTATATGTGGGTGTTTGGAATGTGTGTAGAACTTGAGGCCTGACAGTGAAAGGCTTTAGCTTAAAGTTCCATCCTTAAAATGATTCCACCTAATTTTTGCAACAGAATCAAATAAGTTTGAAGAGTGTAGATGATTGTGCATGCAAACTGGTTGGCTGAGATTCGACTCTTGATGGAATTCTGCCCTCCTGGATTCAGGTTTTGTGGAACTAAAAGGAGATTTTGATAACTATATCTTATAGAGACTTAAATAATTCTTGCTCTCAAGCATGGGCATTAGATAAATACAGCAATGTACATTTCTGTAGTTTTAGGTCTCTGCAGACAAGATGTATTTATACATTATCTTGAAAATGATTAAGAAAATAATGAAAATCATATCCACAGCTGTAAGCAGCTCGAGTGGGACCAGGAAGAGGGTACTAACATGTTGTGTCTCTGTTTGCTAGACACAGTTGAGCCTTGCTCATCTCTCACACGCTTCGACTCATTCTGTTGGTGTGTACTTGGCCCATTGCTTGCAACTGTCACAGCAAATTAATGTAAACAAGTTAAAAAAAAGAAAAAAAAAAGACACCACTTCCACTCCCCGCCCTCCCCCCAGCATCATGGCTGGTCACATTATGTGACAGTCTTCCAAATACTGCAGCCACTTTTGTGGAATGAATGGAATAGTTCACATCTAGTTCTAAGGTGAAGTTGAATTTGTAAACAGCTTTCTGCCTCTGAGAGAACAAGTCTTTTTCTACAGCACATATGTGATTAGAGGTGTAGACTTCCTGCTACTTACTGCAATAAATGTCTCAGTCCCCTGTGGTTCCTGAGCATGTAATAATTCACTGAATGCAAGAATCTTTACCATGCTTGGAAGGGGTGTGTTATTTAGTCCCATAGTCCTAATTTTAAGGAAAAGGGGTATTATCCACTCCCATTTTGCAATAGTGAAATTGAAGTACAGGGGTTGACTGACCAAACTTACAGAGTAGGTCACCTGGAAGCTAATTACTGAACCCAGATTCACAGACTTCTTCACTTATGTGTTTTTAACCACAGAAATATCCTTCTTCTCTTTTTTCTTTGTGAATGACATTGTACATAAAAGGAAGCTGTCAAGCTCCATGGAGTCAAAATATGACCTACTTTGACTTTGCTTCTTTCTCATTGCGGATATTTACTGCTTGACAGTTTTCAAAGAGGAGCGTTGCATTGGCTAGAAAATATGTATTGAGCAAAAAATATCCATCCGTGGTTCAAAGCAAGACAATATTTAAACATACACTATATTATGTTAGAGCTGCATGAAATGTCGTGGCGAATGTTCCAGTGGCAGGAGAAGGTGGGGATGTGCAGATGACTAAGCTATTTAGAGGAGACAGTATTTTACAATTAGGAATGCATTTTCATAAGAGTTTTTAAAATTTTACTAAAGAGATTTTGCCTCCTTTTAAGGCAGCAAATTTTTTAAGATGTGTGGAATATGGAAAGTTATAAAGTGATAGTCTGGTTTTATAAGGTTTTTGGATTTCCCCGTTATCTCATAATGTAAAGTAGATGTTTTGAAAATCGTTAGTTATCAAACATAATGAATTTACTGGTCGGGTGCTCTTACAAGTTCTAACTTACCAAAATCTTGGCATGTCTTCTTTTATTAAATGCTTTTTCTTCACATGCAGTATATGTTTTCAGCTTTGTACTTTGAACTTGCCAGACTTGTTTAAAAACAAGCTGATGGTATTTTGATTTTATTTTTAAAGGAAAACAGCTACTTCCCTTATCAAATAGTGTCCACAGTGGAGTGGGCCAGACGATATGGCAGCCTCCTGGAGATACCTCCAACCTGGTCCGCATGAGAAATCAGTCTCTAGGACAATCTGCTCCTTCACTTACTGCTGGTTTGGTGAGTCTGGGAATGCTCGTGGTGCTTTCGCGCTATAAAAAGCAATGTGATCCTGTGCTTTAGTTTTTACCTTGTTTTCCCTGCTCCTGCTCGGTGAAAGCAGCATTTTGGTCCTGTGGGATTTTTTAGGGTACAGGGTAAACTAGGGAGAGAATATGTTCATTCTGATTTTGACAGAAAGCAGGAAGAAAATGTGTGCTGAAGAAAAATTTCTTTTTGGGGACGTTTCTTGTCAATGGTACTTAAGTTGCCTGATAACCTGAAAGAAATATCATTGAAAGTCTAGGAGATGTGAGCATGGGAACCCAACCATTTCAAACAAGTTTAATTGGGAAGCAGCTTTCTGAATAGCTACCTCTGCCTGTTTCCCTAGGGAGTAGCCAGGGGGATGAATCTGAAAGGGATAACTGTCCAAGGAATTGAAGAGCTGGAAATGACATATGCTCTTCTTTATGGTTTCTGTCAAAAGGTTTTGGTAAAGTAAAAGTATTTTTGAGGAATGTTGCATCTGTTAAATTATTATTTTCTAAGAAGAGAGTATTCTGTATGGGGACACACACTCAGGTGGCTACAGTCAAGTCTGAATTGCACACAAAAAGGAACATGTGTTTTGTTTGTAGATGTTCCTTATTATCTCTAAAAATCTAAAATCACTGATGTGTGAGGAGAAGAAAAATACAAGAGAAGGAAAAGACAGTTATTTGTGAGCAGGCATATATGTAACAGAAATTGTTGGTAAATAGATTGAAAGCAAAGTTGAAATGTTTTTTTGCTGAACATCTATTGAGTTGCTTGTGTAAGAAGTTTTACTCAAGTGAGGAATTTTGGTGTGTGCTACTTATAGAGCTGCAAGTAACCAGGTAAATTTGTGTTACACTGTAAGACTCTTTAGAAGCAATGACCCCTTAAATAAAAGGGTGTACCTTGGATATAGCCCTGAGAATTTTTTTGGGGTTCCTAGACAGTTTGGCACCACCAGGCTATGAAAGGAAACTTAAAGCTTTAAGGTTCAAAAAGTCATGCGTTTGTGTTACAACTCATTTTGATTTCACAATGAAGTAATTGTAGTCTTGACACTTTTAGACATGTTAGTATATTGAAATTCTTCTGATTTGATTTTTTTGTATTTTGATTTAATTGTATTGCGTCTTAATTTGGTGCCTGTTCAGTGTTTGCCTTAAATTTATGCTCTCACCAGTGGTTCTAAATGCAATGATAACAGAAAGGGAGAATGCTCACGTGAACTTGGCATGTAAGTATTTATCTGATGGGGATTGGAAAAAGTAATATGTTAAAACACAGGCCTGTTCTCGAGAGGCAGATAAATGCCTTGAAGCTTCATAGCTTAGGTTAATGAAAATAACTGCACTTTAAAACAAAGCATTAATTCTCAGATATTTAATTTGGAGCACTAGGTTGTTGCTTAACAGCTGTGAGCAGCTCAGCGAGCTGCAGATGTTTCCATGTTACAGTTCTGCATATTACTCATTTGCTGTGTTTTCAGTTTGTTATGGCAGTGTTTGTGCTGTCTGTCAAATGCTCTGATATGAAACACAATGCCAACGAGTTATTTTAAAACAATTTAAAATTCCCTGTTTCCTAAGTAAAGCAGAGAAATTCATCTCTAAATCCGGTTTTTGTCCCTCTGTGATGGTGTTTAGGTGTTGAACTATACGGTCACTTTCCTATCTCTGTGTATTCTGTGGTGGGCTGTATGTTCATTACAGTTGCAGTTAATTAAGTCTAGACATTAAACGTTTTTATATGAAGTGGGTTTCAAAAGCAGTGACTAAAGAACATCACAAGATGAACACCTAATTAAATACAGTGAGTCCTGGGATCTTGGAGCTAGTTACATGTTTGCAGCTGTTTTAATATGCTTGTGGTATTGAAATAATTCACAAATTAGAATAGCAAAAGGTCTCTTGCCAGTATAATTAATCTCCTTTGAAGAATAGCTCTGTTAAGAGATGAGTAAGTTCAGTAATGCAGAGTGTCATTTTAATATGCCAGCCTTGACTGCTAGTGCATTTAATTCTTCTATTATTTGTTGTAATACAGTAGTTGGATGGCTAGAGAGAAGTGGAGTGTGATTTAGGAAAGCCAGGAAAGCTGTGTGCATTGTTTCTGCTCCCTCTTTCTGGCACTGCAGGTATCAGTAGATTTTCCTTTGCTAAATTGCTTTGTGGCATTCAGTAATGTGTTTTTTTGCTTTTTAACCACTACTAATCCTACAGATTGTTTACTGCGCTTCAATTGCATTCTTTTCCTCGTTGAAAATATTTGCAGGGCAAAAAGATAACAATAGCAAATCTACAGAAATTAGTTTTCAGCTTTTGAAACAAGACTGATAGCTAGGCTACTTATCAGCAATGACTCCAGAACTGGAAATACATCAAATTCTAACTTGCTAAAATATATAAACGCAATTTATTGTTGGGCAGAATCTTTCAGTGTGTACACGTGTGATAATCTGGATTAACGTGCCTGCACAGCAGTTGCCACTAGGTCCTTGACTTGAGAAAGAAGCCAGGGCAGAGTGAATGCTGAGTGCTGTCATTGTGGAATGATAGGTGTTGATCTGATCTGTGTGCCTTCTAAATATATGTGAGGATTTCAGAGGATGACCTTCAGCTCATCATCTACCTTAAGACGAATGGCTCTGATCCTAGGAGATTGAATTCTGGTGGGGAGTATCCTATTTAAGACTTTTAAATCCCTAAGATAGCTGAGGAAGTAATCAGAGGAAAACACATAAAGCATCATTGTGGGCATCTCCGTGGTATTTCCTGCTGTCAGGACCCAAATACAGTTAAAAATTGGGTGCAGGGAATATGTATGGAGTGAATGCTTAAGGAATAGAAGGGGAATTTTATGGAAAATCTCTTATGACTTCGTTTGGGGGCTTATCTGAGATCTTACCCTGTCATAAAAAGAGTTAGACCTTGGACTGTGTTTTTTTAAGGGAGGTCATAGAATCCTAGAATCCTAGAATATGCTGAATTGGAAGGGACGCACAAGGATCATTGAGTCCAACTCCTGGCCCTGTGCAGGACACCCCAAGAGTCACCCCATGTGCCTGAGAGTGTTGTCCAAACACTTCTGGGGAACAGACAGCGTTGGTGCTGTGACCATTTCCCTGGGGAAGCCTGTTCCAGTGCTCAGCCACCCTCTGGGTGAGAAACTTCTTCCTGATATCCAACCTAAACCTCTCTTGACTCAGCTTCATCTCCTTGAGTCCTGTCACTGGTGATGCAAAAGATCAGTAACATGGATGCATTCTCTTATGAAAAAAGTCATGAAGAGCATGAGGGTTTCTAAATTTTAGAAAGGAAAAGGACCTTGTGAAGAGATGGTTGTGATTGTTGGAGAGGTAGATTGGGAGTGTCTTTCTTGCAGCTGTTAATTTTGACAAAACTCAGTGTGAATGAAATTGATTGCCAGAAGCAATGCCCTAAGGTGCTAATATTCCATGGCTGAGCATTTATTGGTGGGCAAGGGGTGACTTTCCCCACATTTTCATTAAGGACAGGATGCTTGACTAGAGCACTACACTAATGCTGAATATGCTGCTTTATTTGTGGAGAGAGATTTCATGTCTGTGTGTGTGTCTGTATGTGTCTGTGTCTGTGTCCCACGTCCTGACCCCTCACAGAGAGCATCTCAAGCACTCTCTCCAGGGTTTTGTGAAAGGAACATCTGGCAATGTGCAACCCATTAATTAGGACTACGTCTCACGTGCATTGCTCACCATCTAATGCCTGGAAAAGTTCGAGATGTTCCAGGAATAAGTAACCATGCATGTTCTTTCTGCCAACTGCGGCGATAGGAAAAGGCTTGAAGAAGCCCGTCAGTGGAAACTTAGATATGTTTGTGAAAGAGATTTTGAAATTAGTTTTTAAAATACTTACAAACTTCAATTTTCTGAAGTGTTCCCAGTTCAGAACTGAAACTTGTGATACTCCTTGAACTGAAAAACTGCACATAATTTTTGAAAATGAGGTTGAGGATTTCAGCTGGGTGGTTGCAGTTCTATTTAGTGTAAACTTTCTTCCTTATATTCTGTACCACATGGGATGTGGTCAGAGCCATTTCTTCATCTTCAGAGACGAAGGCTGCTGACTAAGCAGTTGGTGCTCTGTTACTCCTCTGATGCCAGAATTGCAAGATTTCCTTGTAGGGTCAGTCTCATCTTCACAGGATAATTTCAAATGACTTAGGGTTTTACATTTACTTTCAAACAAAGTGAAAGTTGAAATGAAGTGAAATAATTGCACATTCATTGTGCTTGTACACGGTGTCAGAGAGTTCACCTTTCCCTCATCTCGTTCTAGAAGAAACGGTTAAACACCCAAGCCTCTTAGATTTTGAATAACGATTTGGAGGGTAGAAAGGCTCAAATGCAAAGATTTGAAATAACACTCAAGCTGAAGAACTTCCTCTGTTGTATAACACTCAGCCTGATTTACTGCGAACATTCAGTTCCCCAAAGCTGTGTGGATTAGGCAATACCGAGTGGAATGGGGAGAATGGGTCGTCCTTGTGATGTCGGGGCCTTGGCTCGGTGTGTGCTGGGAGCCTGGTGACAGACAGACCTCTCACACCGTGGCATGGTACTTTTGATGTCCAGCCTGGAGTGTGCTTTTTAGATGTAGGAGATAATATTGACTATTTATTTTCTAAATTTCTGCTCTTTTGCTTTTTTAAATTTACTATTAGATATATTAGGAATAGAATCAATTGTATTTAATAGATAAACTTCCCCTAGTAGCGTATTTCCCCTGCACAGGATGCTGTTTATTAAAAAGAAAATTAAAATTTGTGTTGTTCCTGGCTACAAGGAAGAGTGGCTAATTGGCTCCAGATTTGAGTTAGTGAGTGAGATTATTACAAGGTAGGTAATTCCCTTTGAATTCACGTGGCAGCGGAATCCAAGGGCTGTGTTTTATTTAAGCCTGTGGAGGGGTCTGTGGAGCTGGGTTGCCATCTGCTGGTGTGCCAGGGGCTGGGGACAGGAATCGTGAACGCCGCGATCCCAGTGAGCTTTTGTCAAACGGCGTTAGAGATCCCCGTGATCATCAGTGATTTTACAGCAGGGGTTTGTTCTTTCTGGGATCGTGTCCCACAGGAATCCCTGCTAATAACTGGCCATTTGTTCTGAGCTGGAGTATGAATTGGCTTTGTAATGCCGTGCTGGGGTTTGCAGCATCCTTTTGCTGGTAACAGAGAGATGATAGCTGGTGTAGTTATGATGAAAAAGAAGATTTTTTTAGAAAAGAAAACTATTATTTGTAGCCGATTCCATAAATAAAATGGGGGATTTCTGGGTCGCAGCCCTGTGGGTTGCGTGTCTGGCCTGGTGGTGGCGCTGCAGCCCCGGGCGTCTCTCGAGCTGCTTCGCCAGGAATGTCACCCTGGCTCTGCGACCACCCGGGCCGGGCCAGGGATGTTTTCCCGGAGCTAAAGGAGACCTTAATTCTGTGTTTGTTTGTCAGTTCAGTACGGGAATTAATAATTCAAAAGGCCTGGTGAAGTGCGGTGGAACCAGAAGTTCCAGCTTCAAAACCCCTCCTAGTTATAAAGGAAAATTCTATCTCCACATCTCCTGCTTAGTCCCCAGCGCTTTAATGGATTTACTGTTTATTATTTAGGATCTCTGCTTTATGCAGGCACCTGGGTAGTGGTTGTTGAACTCACAAGGATGAGCTCTTGGAGGGAATAGGGTTTGCAGTGGCTGGCAGACGCCAGGTATCCGACTAACAAATTAAACATTAGTTTGCAAGGTACAACATCTGCTCTCCCACCGCACTCTCTACCTCCCTGCTTGTTATGTGTGCTGGCAGTGAGGTGAGTGCATAGAGCTTAGCATTCCACCTCCTCACAAAAGAATTAGATATAATCTCTTTTTATTGAAAAATACAGCACTAGTTCAGGGACAAATCATTAATGCCAGTTGTGCATAGTGCTACCTCCTGCTGATTGCCTGGATACTTATTACAAAAGCAGGCATTTGATTCTGATGGGAAAACTTCATTTACATTTGTGTCTTCTCAAACACGCAGCTGCTCTTTTCCCAAAATGTTTTTTCCTAGAAAATGTTACTTTTAGTTTGCATTTTAGGTGTTCATGTGTTGACTATTTAAATGTTGCTCAATACAGATGAAAATAGGTTTTTTTAAGAGTAATCATGAAAGTCGTAGGTGATGAAGGCCATAAATTATTTCAAGGAGTAGAGAACTTTCAGTACTGACTGTACAAGTAGGATTTCATGTTTTTATGTTGGTAGAAAAGACAGCTGGAACTATGGCTGCATGAATGAAGGGATTTTATTACTGTATGAAGGCATGGAAATTGCATTTTAAATTGGCAGTTGTAATTGAAATAACCTGAGATAGGAAGTAAGTGGATTTCCAAATTAAGACCATGTGTGAAGTCTAAGTTTATGCATACTGATTAGATATTTGCATGTACATACGCTGCAGAGTCTGGTGAATTGTTGGGTACGTTATCAATTTTGGAATTTGGGCAGGGCCTGAGGAGGAAGTATGGAGCAAGTTCTACACATTTGGCAGTGTTTCGATTGCTTGCAGGAACTTACTTACCTTTGTCACAGCTTTTAAAGTGTCTCTGGTAGGAAAACAAAAATGGATGTGCTATGACTTTGTGTGTTTTCATGATAGATTCAGGACACTTGCTTCACACTGGCATCCCAAGCTGATAGTCCTGATTGGTTTTTCACAAGGAATCTTCATTCTGAATAATTCATGTAAAGAACAGAAAATTATTGTGATAAATTCTGTACTAAAGTTATATTTACTGTATAGTGCATGTTACTTAAGCACAGTCAGCATCTTACTCTGAAGAAACTTCAGCATATTGCTTAAAACACAGTCAGCATCTTTTTACTCACTTCAGTTAAGTGAATTCCATTTTGGAGTGGACTCATTGGCTTAAAGGAGATTTTCACATTTAAAAGAAAATGCGAACACCCTTCTGTGTAACCTGAGGCTTGTCATTGTAGGAAATATGAATTCATAAAACTTGCCTTGTGATAATTGTTAGGCACTAGACTGTCAGTTTGAATGATTGCAGTTCTCATTATCTTCAGATGCTGCATGTTATTTTTTTTGTCTGTGAATATGTTGAATTGATTTTTGGCACATGCAGTCACTTCTCTTCCTGACAGCAGCACTATTGTAGGTGTAAAGTGAGAAACTGCTGTAGTGTGCATGGAGAATTAGCTTTTTAGCTTGGGGAGCTATGGGGAACTTAAAATACAGTTATTCAGACTGTCTTGAACACACATTGTTGAAGAGTGTGGCTTTGTTCCGTGAGTGTTGTTCTGTGGTTCCTAATGACCCCTCTGTAAAAACATACTGATGTAGACAATGAAAGTTCTGGGTTTTAGTTTAAAGGAGTTGAAAATTTGCTGTTTTATTTTTGGCAGATATCTCCATAGAAAAGCACTGCGAGATGTCTGCATTTAGTATTTTAATATGGCTGCCCTCTGTGTCTGGTAACACTTCTTGAAATGGTTTCCTAGGATGTGATAATAGGATCTTGGTCTTAATAATTGGTCTTCAAACATGAAATAGTTTGTTTGCTTAAGTTTCAAGCTGCTTTCTTCCAGAAATGCAAACTGTTTTGAGCCTTAGGACATTTATAAGAATCCCCTGTAGCATTTTGACTAAGCAAAAGCTTTGGACATGCTCTGTAATTAGTAGCATAATCCTCCATGTTTGGCTGCCACATTTTGTTTGGTCTGTTTTCCTGCACTGTGTCACTTTGGTTTATCCAAGCCATGCAATGTGGCTTTCCAGCAATCCTTTTTCAGCCCCAGAGACACAGTGATTGTTTATTTTGCCACTTTCAGGACAGTGGGAATACAGAGGTTTATGTGCATCGCCTCTGAAGAGCTGCAGCTCCGAATCTTTCCTAGGAGTTAATCTAAAATCCTTATTGCCTCGAGATTACTGGAGGGGGAGAGGTGAAATCTCTTGGCAGAGATAAGGGTAGCCTTGTAAGTGAAACGCAAGCCTGGGACTTACGCAACAATCCCGATATCTGAACTTTGATAAGCTCAGGTACAGAGAGGTTCAGCCCCTTGGTCACCTGAAGAGCTGAAAATAAAGCAAGTCTCGCAGACTTTCTGTACACCTCAGTTTATTAATGTTTAGCAGATGTTTGGAGCTCAGATGGATGGGGCTGTGGAATAATTTATTGCTGCAGTCAGTCACTGTATACAGTGTTCCAGCATCATTTTCTGATTTCTGATTGTGTTCATATTTAGATTTTCAAGTCAGTTGTTCAAGAGCCGAGGCATACCATGATCTCTTACCTGCCCTTGCTGGGTTGTTATTGCTAACCCGAGCATTTCCACATTAATTGTGAGTTTCAGACTCTTCCCTAGTGGGAACTGCAGAGTCCTTGTGCTGTGAGAACATGAGGTATGAAGTCAGAATGACCAGTATATTACCAAGCTTGATTTGGAGTCAATATCTGTAGTTCTTCCCTTTGTGAACAGAAACTAGGACAAATAATGGCCAGGCGCTTTTTCTTTTTTTTCAAATTGTTGTTTGTTATAGATGAGAAGAATTCCTGTATTGTGGTGTTTTCGATTGATCAGAATTATTTTCACTGAAAGCAGTCGTGGCCAACTAAGTACAAATAGTGCAAAATTTGCTGAGAGGGTGCCTTATGTGTTCAAAACAAACAAGATTACCTGAGCAGTTTTTTTAGTAAATAGTGTGGAGCAACCGACCGAGGGGCTTCTGCTTTTGTTATTTATTGCAATGACCAAGTTTTCATTAAAAAAACAAAGATTCTGTGTTCATCATGAATATAAAACGCTGTCATGTTGAGACTACAGTGTGAGTATGCAAAAATATGTCAGTGTGAACTCTCAGCTATTGGCAAAGGAGAATGTTTATAAAAGAGGATTGAAAGACGTGCAGAGTTTCAGATCTGTCATAAAAGGATGTGAAATGTAATTAACCTAAAATAACCTTTAAAATATTTTTTGAGCCTGATAAATTAAATGAGCTGTTGAGATAACTTAATGAAGATTTTAATTTTATACTTTAAATAAGATCCTATTAAAATCCTCAAGATTTTGCTTTGTGATGGAATCCACTGAGATTTATATTTTCACAATGACCTCATGAATCAGTAACATTGTTAATATATTTGGTGCATATTTGAGGGTAAGGTCTAGGTTAATGGCAGCATTTATTCTTTAAGTGCTCGAAGCCACAAAGCTCTAATTGAAGATAGGAATGTTCAAACCTCATTATTTTAATGTGGTCATACAGTATAGTGACACTAAAAGTAGTTATATGATGAACTCCTGTGGCAGGGTTCATAATTTGTCCATGAAAACAAATTATTATGTGAAACTTTGAATTAAAATTCTCTGCCTTGGAGTTTAAATAAAACATGAAACTTCAGGTCTAACACGGTTTCTGTATTTGTCTTTGCTCAAATTAGCAATAAAGCATTTGCATACCTTTAGCACAGAGAATTCTGCTGTGAATTGTTTACACAAAGTTACAGTGCATGCACTAAATCTCTCGCACAAAGCCGCCTCAGTAGGTACCGTGCGATGGTCGTGTTTCAGGTAGTTAAG
Source organism: Mohoua ochrocephala (assembly GCA_013398855.1). NCBI lineage: Eukaryota > Metazoa > Chordata > Aves > Passeriformes > Acanthizidae > Mohoua > Mohoua ochrocephala. Next base: position 550,545 of record VZTA01008079.1, read on the forward strand.
CCTGCAGAGGTACTTTTGGCAAATCTGCATCTCAAATTTTCTAAATATTGGTAATTGAAGTAATTTAATGGATGAGCTGTTGTCAAGGAAAACACGTACGGTGCTTATCACAGTGTCAGGAATCCAGGGGCTGGAGACAAAGGTCGGAATGCTCATTCCTGTTTGCATTTCGTCAGCGCTGCTACCCTTGCTTAGAGCAGCTCTGCACACTGGGCTGCCTCTAGTCTGAGTTAGATCCCTTTTAAGACCCCTTCTGCCTGTTCGGTGTTCCTAAGCTCTCCTTTCCCTCCTGTGTTCTCCCAGAAGTGTTTGTTTTTCTCCATGGCTTTCCCTAACCCCAGAAAAAAACTCCCTACAGTAAAATTCAGTTCTTATTACTTGATGATTGCGAATAATTGTGAATTTGGGCTGCTTTATGCACAAGTATACTTCTACTGTGACCTACTTGATCCCTCTCCACTGGCAATTCTTTGGGCTGTGGGCTCCTGGTCTGGGAAGTGTGAACACTGTAGAGTTGTATCTTGTATTGCTTTACAGCTGCTCAAAACTTGCACTCCCCTTTTTTACTGTACAGTTACTACTTCTGGTACTACCTTTATTTCTTTAGTATCTCCTTGCTTAAATGAGCAGTGTTCTGAGTCATGGGCTTTTGATCCACAAGCTCTTTGACTCTGCTCAAATGACAGTATGCAAGGTAAAAAGTCAAGTTTGTGGGTGTTACTAAAGCTTATCAATAACTGTTTTGTTTGGTTTTAGGTAAGGTTTTGATGTTTTGCCTTAAAATTCACCCATCAAATATTTTCTTTTAAAATAAAGTGAAATGTAGAGTGTTATGAATTTAAAATGTATCAATTTCTTATCAAAGTTAATTCTTAAATCTTATTAGAATGAAATAGGCTAATGAGAGAGAAGTTTGGCAAGATAAAATGATGAGGTGTTTGAAAGGAAAGAAAAATGTGTAATATAGCAAACATGCAGAACTATCTGAATTGAGAGGAAAAGAGCTATGTCAGCATTGCCAGATTATATTGATCAGGCATCAGCATCAGTCCTGATTAAACAGGCAGCTGTTTAAAGTGGTGTATTTGACAGTGACATCTTTTATTTTCAATATGATTACTGGCCTGCTGACATGTTTACTTTCTCAATATAATTTACATATTGTGTTTAAAATGTTGCTGACTGAGAAACAGTTGAATTATACAAGGCAGAGTAAAAAGAAAATCAGACCTTCTTATGGCTGATGTGAACATGTGTGAATATCAGGTAATACCTACAAACAAATTAATTGATTTATGTACCAACTTAATTCCAAGAGAGCACTCTAATAAATTGAATGGCTTGCTTATCTTCTTATTTTTTTATGATAAAGGTGATTTAGAAATCAGTTAGAGAGATGTATATATACACACACACACAAACACATATATACACACATATACATATAGGAATGAGATTTAAAAAGAAAATGGCTCCAAATGTTTGTATAAATGAGAGGTGTTGAAACCCCTGGGAGACCCTGTTCCCTGTGGTTTATTGTCAGACAAATCTGTGGTAACTTCCCTGGGAAAGTGTCAAGAATGGATCAAAAACCATTTAAGGGTGCTTGGTGATTAAACTTGGGTCTGCAATGACGTGGTAGATATTCTCTTACTGTTCTAATTGCTGAATTTCTGCATTTTTCCATAAACCAAAGGTGAACTGCTCTTTCCCCTGACTTACTATAAATTACAGTAATTTCAAGGGGAAGGTATGATGGCGCCTGGCTTCTCCAGTGCAGTACATTAATGATGCATGCCCTTCCATCTGCTATCGGATTTCTTTTTGTCCCGTTATCAACAAGGATTTTATCATCAAGCTTTGCCTGTGTTGTGTGTAATTTCCATCTTGGAATAGTCAGGGACAGCTGTTCGTAATGGTCAGCTCCGTTTTGCCTTGCACATCAGGGAACTTCTCCAGTAGTTTGGGTGTTCAGAAGTAGGTAACCACAATTTCACTTTCTGGAGCAAGCAGTGAAAGGTTGTTTGAACTCCATTTTGTGTTATGTAAAAAGGATAAAGTTGATTTAACTCCATTTCACCTAAGCTACGTGATTGAGCTTATGCTTTGTGTTATAAGCTTCTGTTCTGTGTTGAATCCCCCAGTTCAGAGTAGGGCAAAGCATATAATAATGTTCACTGCCCATAAGTACAATTATTACACTGCTCTATGTTTTACAGATAATTACTTTAATCCCATAAAATGCTCAAATTCTGTCTATGCTGAGGACTGCCTCTCTCATTTACATGCAGTTCTATGTCCAATATCACGTCCTCAAACTGCATGGGAAAGGTTATGGAGGCTGGGATTATGGCTGGGTGGGGGTGCACGTTTAAAGACCCTCCTCTCTGCTCCCTTTTGAAATAGGCAAAGCAGCAGTGAATAGCACAGATCACCAAGCCTTGAAGAATTAAGATGTATTAATTGTGGGGCCTGTATTACCCACTGCATGGCAGGGGATGCTGACTGCAGCGTGCTGAGGAGGATTGGACACCTCACAAAACACAAAATATGTTAGTGGGAGAATTCACACTTACTTCTGTGTAGACTGGGCACGTGCCATGCTGGGACATGATGAGAGCAGACTTTATGTGTTTCGTGATGGTTTCATAAGACAGATCAAGCTCCAGCAAAGATCCCATGGGAGGAGGAGTAACATTGTTTATGTCCTTAGCAGTGCTCAGTTCTGGTTCAAAAGGTAAGTAAAAAAAAAAACCACCCTAAAAGCTGAAACAGAAATTGAGGTATGCAAAGCTAAAAACTGAAAAAAAAAACCTGCTAAAGTTGCTTTGAGTTTCAAAAAGATGAACTGATTTAGAAAGAGAAGCTTGAAGAACAAGGAACATCAGTGAAGAGAACTGCATCTTTTATAGTCTTTGCAGAACTGAATTAAGGACCTCTCCTTCAAGGCAGAGAAATGCACTGTGTTCCCCCATCCTACCTCTGAATAAGAATTAAGAATGGTTAAAAGGAAAGCAGAATGGTTAGGAACAGACTAAAGTAGGTTGTTAATTCAGTGAGTAAAAGGAGATAATGACACAGCTTTAAAATAATTCAAAGATGAAATGTGTGAACTACTATTCGTGCTGTATAGCCAATTGCTTAAAATAGTTTGAGGACTGGAAAATGGCAAATTGAGTACCGGTATTTAAAAAAAGGGATCTATGAGAGACTCATGGAGTTAGAATTGCAGATGTTCCCTTCATGCTGTAGTTGCCTAAATCCTAATTCCTACGAGTGTAATTTACCGTTTGGTTGCATTAACACAGAACGTGCACAGAGCAAGTCATTCAGATCACCCTGGCAGTGCTGACCTCACTGTTTGTACTCTGCTGTTGGAATACACTTGTCATCAGTGGCTTTATATTTATTTCTAGGTCACCCATTCAAATCATAGAATCATAGAATGGATTGGGTTGGAAGGGACCTTAAAGACCATCTTGTTCCAACCCTCTGCTATGGGCAGGGACACCTTCCACTAGACCAGGTTGCTCAAAGCCCCATCCAGCCTGGCCTTGAACACTTCCAGAGATGTGACATCCACAACTTCTCTGGGCAACCTGTGCCAGCACCTCCCCACCCTCGTAGTGAATAATTTCTTCCTTATATCTAATGTTATATGCATGGCTGTTCTTTGGACATGGAAAGGTCATATTCCCTAGCAATTCTTCTGACAGCTACTTTTAAAAATTCAATTGATTGGCAGGTTCTTAACCCAGAAAGTTTTGCTGTTTCCTAGAGACACGTTTTCTTTAGAAATGTAGTTTTCAGTCAAGCTGTAAGCTCTGAACAGTTCAGAGCCTGATGTTTACATGTTTACTTGATCAGCAGAGAGAGTAATTTAAACGCCCCAACCTCTACCTCTCCCATCCAAAAGCGCCTAAGATCTCTTCTCTGAAGCTACAGTGATTTATTTGCAATCTTTTTTTTTTTCCCCCTATGAAAATCTCAATTACTAATGCTATGATGCTACTTCTACTTGTTCTTTGGAAAAGCTGATACAGGACTGAAATAATTATTTTGCCTGGGATTGACATCGTCCTAGCTGCTCTGAAACCTCCCCGATAATCTGCTTACTCGTTTGGCTGGATAGGAATGGACTTTGGCTTTTCCTCTGCTTCCTGTTGCAAAAGCAGCTTTGAAGGCAGTACTGAGAAGGAAAGGGAGCTGCTAGTGTGGGAAATTCAGGTGCACAGGACAGAGCAAACTGCTACAATCAACTGATAATGCTGATGTCTGATAACTTGGAGGTATATTTAGAATGCTGCTGCTGTTTTCATGTTTGTCTTTTGTCCATTGCAGCTCACGCTTGCATTTAGTTGCTTTCTACTTCAGTGACTTCAGAAGGAAACCTAAGGAGACAGGGGTTTCTTCAGCTTCATTAACTATTCTGGAAAGAGCTTCTCCTTGCCTTGAATTCCACCTTGACTGTACAGATTTGTGTTCTGCTATGAGATCATTCTGTCAATATAAGCTTGTTTACTTCACAACTTCAGCAGTTTTGGAAGGCTCCTTTCAATATTAAAACATCCACCTTTTGCACTAGCAGATTCTTTTTCAGCGTGGAACTGTGAATCGCTACTGATGATTGTCAGTGTTTCTTTCTTTTAGGAAGACCTAATGTTTTGGTAGAATTGAATTCTCTGTTTTCTAATGTAGTTTCCTGTGTTAATTGGTTTCTTGCTGGATCCTGTCAGCCTCACTGGGATACCAGCCTTCTGAGAAGCTCATTTCGTGGATGCATTTAGAAAAGGCTCTCCTCCTTTCGTGGAAAGAATTTTCTCTAGGGATGCTGCCAAGTCTCAGAAGACCAAGAAATGTTATGGCTTTGTATTTAAAGTGTAATCAAACTGGCATTCATCATCATTTCGTCTCTTTAGAGCAGGAACAGCTCTGTAGATGAATACGTATTTTTGGCATTGGCTTTAACCAAAATTGAAAGTAATGGTATAAATGATCTTGACTGCCAGAAACGCTGAACAGTAGTAGGAAATCAAAGTTTCTGCAATTGTTCCTTCTTTCCTGGTGACTTCCAAGCCACTGGCCAACTTCATCCAGGCTTGAAAAGAATAAGAAATGTCAAAAATAACTGTAATTGCAATACTATAAGAATTGGAAGCGAGTAGGAGACACCCCCTCACATTCTCTCAGTGACAGTCAGTTTGTTGTTTATTGTGGTTTGGCAGCACTGGTTGACATTCAAATATGACAGTGCTGGATTAACTGGGGGAGGTGCTGTCTCCAGTTGGGTGGAAGTAAAATGGGAGAACCAGAGTTACCTTTGTCAGGACTATGGGAGAGAGCAAGAGACAAAAAGCCGAACTCAAATCTGTAAGAAATTGGGTGTCTTTAATCTTGTTGCTCAAGAAGCAGCTTGTTTACATTGCAGTAACGAAAGAATCTGGCATCCTTCTGTTTCCAAAAACACTGATATTCGTGACCTAACTCTGGGCGAGGTTGGAAGGGCAGCTTTTGAAGCACTTCTTGAAATGCTTCCTTGTCGTCAGTTTGGCACGTTGCTTTTGCTGTGGAAGGAGTGGCGGGATGCTACTCCCGTAAATTGAAGCTCTTTCCATGTGGTTGCCTTTGCAGTGTCCCGTGGCTGTCCCGAGCTGGGACTGCACTGCAGGGTCAGCACAAGGGAAGTGATGGATGTCTTTCCTGGACTGTAAATCTGACCTTCCAGAAAGGAGGGAAGGGAACCCTCACATTTCGGTTGTGCATATTGGAGCTGAGCATACTTGTGGCATCATCTGCAGTTTATTTCTTTGCTTTTCACTACTAACGACATTAAAAAAATTAGTATTCTACAAGCTTGAAAGACAGACTATTATCTAATTGGCTTTTGGTTAGGAGGATACTGATTTCTAGGTCAATGTAAAACAAATGAGCATTTAAATTGAAGAGGAGCAGCTGTTCCAAAGCCCCTTTCCACAGTGCCTGGTTTTGTTAAGGATAATTATGTCTAATTTTAAATTATGATAGCTTTGAGTATTGAGCTTTGCCTTGTTACATCCACTATCTCATTCTCCTTCATCAGTAAGAATGTTCTATCATGGAGCTAGGTTTCTGATTGGATTTATTTTTCTGGGCCTTTTGAATTATGAAGAGAAATACAGCTTTAAGGATGGGGTTTTCAACACTTTCATGCCAATGTTACCACACTCACATTTTATTTTTCGAGGTCTCAGAACTGATACAGCGTGTCTGATTCCTGTGGAAAGATACTGCTGGGAAAATACATATTTATGTAAAAGTGTAAGATTTTTGTTCATATTTTTAGCTTGAAAATGGAAACGTCAGACTCTAGTGCTGAAAAATCCAAGAAAGCTCTTGTCAGTCTTGGAAGGAAACATATGCTAAAGATGTCCTGTGGATTATGTACTGCTTGTTTCAATTAACACATTGATATTCTCTGTTAGTTCTAGAGACAAAAAGCCCAGGTGACAATTCAAATGATGCATGAAAATAATATTTCAGTTTTTTCTGGTGAGCTCAGATTTTTTAAAACAAAGCACAGAAGATTTCAACTGTTTCGGTCAATGTTATGTTAGTAACTCAGTAGTATGTCTGAAACCTTTAAAGAACCTACATTGTAAAGATACTGCTGCTGCAATGAAGCACATTTGTTCTTGTGAAACGTTTGTTTCTGGACGTGACAGTGTTGTAGTGTCACACATAAGAATTTTGTGTTTGAGTTTAATTTGGAGTAAAGCGTAACTGTATCAAGAAATGTAAAATATGTATATTTGCATACTAAATTGAAATACGAGCATTTTTTTGCCTGCTACTTTTATGGAAGGAGACGTGTCTTCACATGCCTTTTAAAATAATTAATGTCACCCTTTTCCTTTTAGAAATATTCTTTGAGTTTTTAAGTCAACAATTTTACTGTCTTTTGTTTCTTCTCCCCTGATTGAATGTAAATGGTTCTATTAAAAAAAAACCCCAGAAAAGTTCTAGAGATTGCCAAATTATTATTTATGTCTCTGCTTTTTAAAAAATGAACAATAGCTTTCAAAGAAAAAAAAGACAACCAGGAGAACTCATAAAAATGGGAGATCTGATGCAGATCCTGGAGAAGAGGGAGAATTGCGAAAAAAAATTATCATTGTACCGTAAATCTTTGAAATCCTGAATGAATTTATTCTTTTTATCTTTCTTTCAGTTTTTGTTTGAGTTTAGTGGATAAATGTTGGGAAAAAGGGATATCTATAAAAAAGCTTTTAACTTGTCCAGCACTTTAAGGGGATGACAAAATTGTGAGAAATCAATAGCAAAGTTTTGTCTGAGACCAGAAGCGGAAGAATAAAAATCTGTCAGAACCCATCAGTAAAAAACTGCTGTGAGACGTCTCCCTAGATATCGATGTAAACTTAGTCAGGTATAAACAAGGAGAGTAAGAGAGAATAAAGCCCTCTAATTCCAAATGTTTTGGCTTATCTTCAAGTATTTATTTCAAAGGCAATGTTTGAATGTATATCATGTTGGTCTTAAGCCAGCAAAATGGTACAAACTTCAGAGTCTTGTTTAAGCACTTTAATGTCAGCTGGAAACCATGGTAAAATTCATGGTATATTGAAATGAATTGCATGTGAATTGAGTTGGAAAAATATATTCAGTGCTGTAGACTCTGTTCTGAGCAGAATAATTAAAGAAAGAGCAGTTGTTGAGTTTCATGGCATTTTTCCTCGTGGGTTTTTGCCTAATGAGTGTGTATGACAGTGTGAATCATTATTTGTAACTATTTTACCAGTGCAATAGAAGAGGTTCCTTGTCTCATGAAACATCAAGTGTTTGTTTTGAAGAAATGAGTGTCCAAAATGACAAATATCCTACAGATACAAGTGGGAGGAAGATACAGTGAAATACAGCTTGGTTTAACCTCATACGTCTGCAATTCGTTGTCCTTAAAACTCTTTAGTTGAAAGTAAGTGCCATCTTTCTATAAAAATTGTCTAGCTTGTACTTCAGAGTCAAATGTGGCTTTATCGATGAAGTAAGAATTGGAAGCAGAAAGGTTTGGGAGGAGTTTACAGAAAAGGGAGGTCTGTATGTGCAAACCACTGCTGCTGTGGTGAGGCTGCAGGAAGAGAGCTGCTAGTCAGGAGTGTGGATAGTGGAGGAAATCTTTTGTGCATAGTAAAATTTTGGGAGTGTTTGTCAGTGTGTGTTTGCATGAGATACGAGGTGCATCTGTAGTTTGTAGCTTTATAGAGCCAGTTTCTAGGGCAAAATCGCTTCTGGGCTAACTGTTCATAATGTCTTTCCTGTGGGATTCTTGAAACTACAGGCTTTGTTTCTGTAAACTTTCAGTAAATGTCAATAGCTTCATTTGGGAAACACAAGTTGGAATTGAGTCCTTGAGCTTTGTGTTTGTTGCCATTCTGATCAGAGTTATTCATTGCTGGGGTTTGAGTCGTAATGTCTCTAAAGCATGAGGGTTATCTTACAATAAAGTAAGAGAAACTTGATTTTCGTAATGTCATCAAAACGTTTACTAAACAAAAATTATATTTTCCTCAGGTTTAAATTTGCAGCCTGTATTGAAAAAGGCTTTTCTGCCTATCAAAAACACGTTTCTTTTAAAAAATGGCATCGTATTTGAAATGTAGCATGAGAGAAGCTGGTTTCCATTCTGTTCTAATGGCAGTTCAACTCCAGAACATGAATTTGCATAGCGAATCCAACATTTTCTGTACATATTAAATTTAATTGGAGATTCCTTTCCAAAGATGTTAGCTTTCAAAGGGGCTTGAGCCAAGGTTCTGCCTGGAAGCTGGTGTCTCTTCTGCATGCACCTTCTCTGGTGCAGTGTGGAAACAGTTGGTCTGTAGATGAATGAACTCTTTCCTCCAGCCTTGTCGGCAGCACATTTACATTTGTATGGAAGATGAGTGGGAGTGCCGCCTTTCATAAGGCAGTGGATGTGGGGGATGGGGCAGTCTGGCCCAGGAATCTAAACCTAACAAACCGGGAACAGAAAATGCGCTGTGAAAGCCCGAGTATTGTGTAAACCTTGAGGATTTTAGACATTTTTTTTCGGCGTTTCTTTTTCTGGGACAAGCCTCATAAGCGGTGGTTCAGGATGAGTTCCTGCTGTGGTTCATTGCTAATGCACAGCTTTGCTCCAAAGGTCTTACTTTATCAAACTGAATCTTGTAAATAGGCAAGACATCCAGAAGAAATTCAGACAAGCTGTCAGGCGAGTTTCCTTAGGTTGGCTGCCAAGTTGTGTTTCTTTCTTTTTTTTTTTAAACAAGTTACCTCATCAACCTTCCTGGTTTCAGTAGTCTGTCAGTGTATCTTGAAGAGACACGTTTTAAAATCTCCAGATAAACACAGCTTGATCAAAATAAATAAAAAAGCCCCAAGCACTTAAGTTTCAGATTGACAGTGAAACATTTGGCTCATTTTTTTTGCACAGATAAATGTTACCAAAGACTTTAAAAAAATTTCACTGAAATTGTCAGCTTTTAAAATTTTGGAAAGTGATCTCTTTTTCCCACCAGACAATATGTTATGTAAGGAAATGTTATAGCTTTAAAGTTTCCCACAGCTTGATGTCTTGTTGCTTTTAGTTTTGATTAAATAGAGTAAAAACTATAATGAATTGGGAATTATGAAAAATGTAAATTTTGAATCGCAGTATTTTAGATCAGGGAATTGATTCAAAAAGTTCCTTGATAATAAAATATGTAATTAAAAGCATTGCGTCTTGCTTCAGAAAATTGAAAAGCTGTTGGTATTTTTAGCCCGATTTTTGGGAGCACTCTTTGTATGGCAAAACGTGAATTGGTCTTTATCACAAGATCATCCTTTTGTGTAGTGCTGACGTCTTTCACACCACACCATGTCTCCAATGATGGGGCCATGGTTGTGTGAGAGGCTTTCTGGTATTTTTGTAGTTAATATGAAATACCAGAAGTTTCTAAGTGGTCAGTATAAGTGGACTCGGACCTCTAGAGTTATGAGTTTAAGGTGTGCAGCTATTGGATTAACTTCAGCTATGCTAGACATTTTTGATCCACAGTGTGATGATTTGATTGCCAAGATGACCTTTACTGATTTTGTTTTATGGTAATGGTAGGTTTCAATTCCGATGCAACAGTATAAACCACAAAAAACGTCAGCATGCAGTGCCAAGAACCTGAAATGACTAGGAAGCCATAGCAAAATTATTTGCTCTATTTTAGTCAATTCTAGTTTTTTCATGGATGTTGAGTGATACCTGAAATACACCTCAAATATCAATTACAATTTAAGATATGTAGAAAGTATTTTATATTCAGCATAGAAAATACAATATGCAAACTGAACACAGCTCAGAGATGAGCCATGTGATTCTACACAGATATGTCTTTGTGCATATGTAAATGCACTCTCTAATACAGTAGATACAGACTCCTTTCTTATTTATCCCCCTTTGCAGTTGCTTTGGTGAGTAGAAAATGTGAGTAATAGGATAATAGCTTATTCAGGATTTCTCAATTATGTTCTAGTAAAATGAATTGTATGCAGGAACAATCACACGACTTCATGGTGACTTCCTGTGGTCACTGCTTTCCTGACTGTGAAATTGGTCTGCCCTTGGTCATCTTCCACTGATGCTATTTGAAAATCTGTGGGCTACAGAACAGCTGAAAGAATTGTCATTTTGATTATACTGAAGTTAATAGATGGAAAACTCCTATCATTTTCACCTTGGAAATGTTCTAACCTCTCAGATTTTTTTCTTCTACAACACAGAGAAGTGATAGATTTTGGTAGCAGGCAGTGGAATGGGGTCCGAATCAGCACGAATGAGATTTCTTCTTACCAAAAGACATAAAATGCTGACCAGGATCCAAGCACAGACCCCTCCTAGAGACCTCTGAGAGGTCGGGTTAGTTGCTGTCTAGTGTGTAAAATATAGAATTCCAGGTCCTCTTAATATTCTTCAGTGTCTTGTGGTCTTTCCTGGAATAATTAAAGGCAATTGAGTTCCTGAAGTCTTTTAACCCTGATGTTTTTCTACCCTGAAAACATTTATTTCGGATCTTCCATTTTATCAATATTCATCTCAAAATATAGGTAACAGACAGGATTTTCCATGGTGATGTCATCAATATAATATTTAGAGCCAATGCCACTCATTTATGATGTGTAAGTTCTTTGGGTCTCTTCAGAGCTTCCTGGAACTGTCATAGCTGCACACTATTTTTAGAATTACCTTTCAGTTTACAAATTCACTGTTACACCTTGTTCCTTTTTGAAGCTGATGCCTTTTAGGATGCAAGACACTGTTGTCTTCAGCGAGCACTACCTTTGGACTTTCTACCTAAGTAAAAACACAAAATGATCACACTGGCTGAGCCCATAGCTTCTCTCTGATAGCAGCTGATAGCAGGTGTCTAAGGCAGGGGCTCTGCCCAGAACACTTGCAACTGTTTCTGACTCTGGGTCATCTTCATTGTGTTTCCCTCTTTTAAGAGTTCTTGGCAGATTCTCCAATGCGTTTGTCCAAACACTTCTACCCATGCTTGTGATTTTTTTTTCCCCTCCAACCCTTTACAGCAAGAAACAGCCCCATGTGACTGTTGTGTAAAGCAGTACCTCCTTTTGTTTCTTTGGAAATTGCTCTTAGCCTCGTTTAGTTCATCCCAGTATTGGCAAGCTGATAAAATGTCCTTCCCTACTTATCAGGCTAACCCTTGCAGGAACATACTGGAAGTTCATGGCTCTTTCCATTTCTTGATGTCTTCAAATCAAAACTGAATAAAGAACTTTTTCAGACCTTTTTCAGAGCGCTGCAGCTAAACAGGAATAGGTTGGATTATGTCCAAGAGATCCCAATACTACACTAATCTTTCTTGTTCCTTCTTGTTGCAAAGCAAAGCAAAATTTTCTCCAGATTTGTCAATTTGATGGAGGGAGGAAGAATTGATTTAGGAACTTACTGAATTTATTGGTGAAACAACTCTGAATTCTGTCTTTTTATCCCCCTTCCTAATTTTTTTTAGGAAAGTTGAGTGTTAAGGTAGATACTCTAATTCTTAAAGGATTCAAGTATTACATGACTTCCTTGTTTTGATTTTTTTTTTCTGATAAACAAGTATTTTGTTAGACCCTTTCTAAGTGTTGCCTGCCTCTGAAAACTGGGAAATTTCTTCTAGAATTGACTTCTTATATCATTGATAAAATTATATTTTGTGTCCTTCAGTTTCTTTAATATCTTGCAGTAATATATCCTTTAGTGCAATGTCTTATACAAATACTTTCTCATCTCTCATTGGAGACTCACCCGTAGGCCTTTTAGGATGTTAAAATGAGTGTCTAAGGGTGGCGTAGTGTCTTGGTGAAACGACAGATAAACTTAAATTTCTAAGGGTAGTATTTTGTAAGAAGAATTTTCCATCCTCTTCCATCATTGCTTTTCTGTGGTAGATTTTTGCCGAAGGAAGAAAAAGGAGAGTGGATGAGTCGTAACAGTTAAATAGGAGGGAAGAAAAGGTGATCGCCCCATTTGTGATGTTTTTGGTGGTGGTTTTTTGATCTGACATCTAAATAGACATTGTTTGCACTGAAGAAGGGAAGGGGAGAGGGAAGCTGGAGGAAAAGACATGCCTGCTTTTTTTTTTCCAGCAGCCCCAATTGGCTTCTCTAGCCCAGAAACTGGGTAAGTGTGGCAGGCAGCCAATTTGAAAGCATCCTCCCCAAGAAAGCTTGAAATTTGGAAGAGAACAGATGATTCTCATGGTATTTTGAGACTCATGCCAGCCTCAATCAATTACAAGTCACTTGTGAAGACATATTGAGAATTGGCAATGTCTGAATATTACGATAAATAATCCAGGAAGGATTAGATGTCTATGTGCCAATAAGAAAGCCTCCAGTTATGTTATGGAAATAAGTTATGGTCATATACTACTGTTATCTGGCTTAAACATTTTCATTTAGTGGCTGATTTAGGAGGAGAATACAATGGGAATGGTGTTGCATCCTTGTTAAGATGCCTTGATTCCTCTCACAGAATGTGTTGTTTAATGCAGGTGGCCTTAGTCAGAAGAGGTAAGATCAATGATCCGGTTAGTGCATGGTCTAATATAAATATTTCTGAAATCTCTTATAGACGAAAATAAATTGCAAAGTGCATGTAATGTATGCAAGCATGCATGCCAAAATGTTTTGTTTCTGTGAGATTTTCTTAAGTAAAAATAGAATTTGTTTGGTGCTAATGTCTGATAACTGAAGTTAGTGTTTTGTATTTTTTTTCTGAGGAAGCTTATTTGATGGCAAAATGCAGGACATAATGTTGAAATCCATCAGAAATATTATCACAGGGGAGTCCTATGATCGTTTTATGTCCCCGTCTGCTTTTAAGCAGAGCTTAATCTCTATTTTTCTGTCGCCGTTCCCCCCGGTGACACATCCTTAAGTTCTCACGCGGAGTTTTGTGGCTGGCTTGCTGTTTCCCAGCCCCATTCGCAAAAGAAGATGCTGTTCCTTTAAAATGAAGTGGCTCATGGAGTTGTTTTCACTAGCGCAGGTTTTTATATGGTACAGTAGACTCCATGCAAATGAGCTGCCTGCCCTCTCCGGAGCGCACAAAGGCGCTGCAGCCCTCATTCGGCATTCACTTGTTTAAAACGGCAGATGGAAGGAGGGACGGCAGCGTGAGGATTTATTAGCTACTCTCAATAAAAGACCACACTCGCTCCGCAGAGGATCAGAAAAAGCCTGGTGAATGGGATTGAGTTGTATCTGCTTTCAGCTGACTTTACAATGATGTGTTTAGCTCATGTGACTCGGTCACTTAGCATGAAGATCAGCTAAAGATTTCCGTGTAAATCTCTGTTCCTTTAAGCACCGCCAAACCTGTGTGCTTGTATGGAGACTCTTTTTGGTTTGCAGCTGTCATAACTGTGGGAACAGGAACACTCCATCGAGCTGTGGTAGGCAGCCCACGGTCTGGGCTCTGCTTGCTGTTGCATTTGCACACTTGAGGATGTCTGGCTGAAATCCCCTCATAAACACAGCTCTCGATGAAGTTTGATTTATAGATCTCATGAAATCCTTCAGAGTCTGAAGTTGGGTTGTTTTTAAATACAGTGTTTATATTCAGAAGTTATAAATAGACTCTTCCTAAGCTTTTATCAGGAGATGAAATCTGTTGCTTTAGCTTTCTGCTAAAAAATTGAAGGTCGTTGCGGCAGTAGGTTGTTCATTTTATTTGCAATATTTTCTTTTTTCCTTTTTAATCTAGAAAGGGCATGTGTAGGACAAAGGCTTCTTGACATGCTCAGTAATTTAAATGACACTGGGATGAACATACCTAGATTTTTATTTTTACTGAAATGGTGTTTGGTATAGCTAGAAGCTTTATTGTTGTTTTATTTTTCAACACATGCTGTATGCTCGTGCTTTAAAATGGGATTGGCATAATGGACCTAAAGGGGCAAAGCCTTTTTTGACCTTGCTGGAGTTGTCTGTGTGAAGGTAGCTGGAAAACAGAAACTGCAGGACAGACTGAAAAAGCCTCAGATGAACTGTGCTTTTTCCTTTTTCTTTTTTTTTTTCCCCCTGCCTTTTTGCCATGGATGACGATGAGGGAAGGGCTACTTCAGACAGCTCTGTCAGTGATGAATAGATGAACGAATTCTTACATGTTCAGAACTTGCAACATGTGTTCCAGACCCTTCAGCACATGAGAGTCGCAAGATCTCAGCAATGAGCTGAAGAATGTGCCGTGCCTGCTGCATGGAGGAGCCCAGCATACCTCAGAGATAGCAGAAACAAAAGAATGTGTGACAGTATCTGAAGAATCTGACAGTTGCTTTGTCTTGCAAAGGAGTAAAGGAATTTTTCAGAATTGGGAAAAATAAAATTTCCATGCTTTTCACAGCGAGATTTTTCTGTGTTTTAGGTGCCAGTGTATCCTGTGTGCCCACAGTATTGCTTTTTTAGTTAGCGTGACTGTGTATTTTTTAAAGGAAATGTGACCTGGATTTTGTGAGCTTATTATACACAGTAAATGAAGGCAGCTGTTTTAGTTTACTGATCCCTTAGAAGAGCTCAAGTAAATTGAAGTAAAGCAAAAATATGTGTGGATGGGATCTGAATTAAATTCCACTCTTTGGCCTTAACGTGGAGTCGTGGATTGTTGTTATATATTTGTAGACAGTTGTGTGTATGAGGGGAATGAGACATCCAACCTTGAAAAGATTTAGGAAAGTCGAACAGATTTTTTCCAATGTGACCTGCTAAATCTGCCACAAAGAGGCAGGCAAAATTACGTACAGATAGTCAGAGACCGTGGCTGCAGTTCTTCATGACAGGCAAGTGAAAGACCATGTCCTATTTTTAGCAAGTGGACGGAGGGTGAGTGGGAGGGGGAGAAAAGTTTGAAAATAATGGACTTCTTTAACAGTTAGAGAGCAAAGCTAGCGAGCAGCAAGTGAGCTTTAGTGAGCAGCAGTCGAAATATGGATGATTCAAGTATTCTTCGAAGAAGAGGGCTGCAGGTAAGTGTAACTTCAGCCTTCTTTTTTTTATTCTTCTGCTTGTAATGTTGACAGTCTCATAGAAATGCTGACAATTGTTTGGTGTAAATCAGGTTGACTGAGTACATAACAATGATACTAGAATTGGAGGTTTTCTGCTTTCACAGAGTGTATATTTTATAAATGAAAAGAAGGATTTTGTATACAGTAATAAAATAATATTTTAATGTCTTGGATTATATCCAATAGTTTTGTGACTATTCCTGTGGTAAGAAGTGAAGTATAAACTGTGAGGCTTACCTTATTTTTGGAACTTCATTTTTACAGATACATACAAAAATCTGTTACATGACTTGTCAGACTTGCCTTAGAGTAGCCATTTTACTTGAGCATTAATTAAAAATTAAATGTCAAAGCAGATTGAATATTCTCATTTATTTTAGACATATGCTTCTTTATTGCTTCAAACGCACAGTAATCCAAAACCAGAACGCAATGCAACAATGCAAATAATATTTATATTTTACTTTCAACAGCTATCATTGTTGAAATAAATACTCTAGTTTGTTTTGAAATCAAACATACTAGTGAAGTTTTATTTTGTGCTGGTGCTGTGGAAGTTGTGCTCAGTTGCACTGGTATGACAAACAGTAATCTGTGCCAGTGTCAGTGGTGTGTGATAACTGAACTGATGCTTATGGAATAAAACTGCTGGAAGTGAGTGAGCTCCAAAATCTTGTGTGAGATGGACAGGTAATAGATTTGTGCTTGAAAGCACCATATTCTTTCTTTTTTTTTTTTTTTTCTTCCCTTTGCATTGTAATGGGATGGAATATAGCCTATTACATACTTGCTAGCATAAGTAATTGTTTCTAGACCATGAACGTTGCCTATTAAATTAACCATGCCTGTCCTATTGTTTAACTTCCTTTGAGGAAAATAAATTTACTATTTTAACATATTGCTATTCATACCTTGCTGATGCTTTAAGGCAGTTACAAAGTAATTGTTGCCTTATGCGAATGTGTTCTACATCTCACCTTTTTATATTTTGATTTTTTTTTTTTTTTGGCCGGCTTATGAATGTTACTGAGATAGCTTGACACAGTGTGCTGCATGTACCATGGTGACAGTGTATTAGGATAGTGCATTTCCTCATCATAAAATTAGCTGCATTTACTTTCTATATAACTGAGTACATAGGAATAAGTAAGATTGTTTGGGGGTGAATTTTTGGGTAAACTGATATTTATTTTTAATGTATTTAATTAGCCAGAGTTTCATAACCAAGAAGATTGTTTCTGACCACAGATAATCAAAATTTTTTTCAAGGCATTTATTGCTTTTCTGAACCTAGAGTTTCTCGGGGATGTTGTATCTGTTTGATGTGTCAGGGAGTGGTTTTCATGGTGATTCTTCAGGGGGAGTATTGGAAAAGGAAGGGAGGTTGGAGGAGCCCAAATGTCCACCAGTGTCAGCAGAAGACACTGCTGGGGATGAGAATGCATTTCCCTGGTTTAACTGTGTAGTATGGTGAAATTCCATCATTTTGGTGGTCTTGAGTATTTACTGTCTGTCTGTGGTGTCTGCCCACAGTCGGGTAGGTGTGTGTAAATGCATATGCATATATATATACAGGTGTAATCAATATCTACATCAAAAATGCTTCAGGAACTAAGAAAATAGGCTAAAAGGACATCAGGAAATAAGGCAGACGTCCAAAAGAAAGTTAATGGTAGATCTTTTTTTTCCCCCTCTGTATATTGGAGTAGAATTTTTGGAAGAAATTGTGGCTTGGAAAAGTGACTATTTTACAGTCAATTTCATCTTTAAAAATGAGGAAAAATTAGAAAGCTGTTGGTGATTTGCCAAGGCAATATGTTTAATTACTTCCCTTGGAGAGCTGGGTGATACAAGTTTGGAAGGCCACTGATGAAAAAAATTAGTTTCTTAATTCAAACTGGATTTTAAAATGAACATCACAGCCCAAATTAGGTCCTCTAATCCAACCTCTCCACTCAAAGCAATGCTAATTCCAAAGTTAGATCAGGTTGCTGAAGGACTTGTCCAGGCTGGTTTTGAGTATTTCTAGGGATGAAGATTTTGCAGCCTTTTTTGGCACCTGTTCTGATACTTAATCATGTGCACTGTGGAAATCGTGTTTCCTTTATACAGGACGCTTTCCAAGTGCATGCATATGTTTTCCTCGTGCTCCCTTTTACCTCCATCACCTGAAATACTTGTGATATCAACACTGGTACTTTGTCTTCTTGGGGAACCCTCTCAGCCCTGATCCCTGCAGTAAATAGCCCTGGACCAGTGGGAGCAGATAACCTAAAGGAGCAGGAATGTTCCTACATGCAAAGTCAATGTATTGGCACGTGGCCCTTCTGTATCCCCTTCTTCAGTTGTTCAGTCTGCTTTCATTGCATCCTGTTTGGTGCCACAGATTTGGTCTACGAATTTGTAGTGGTGAAATGTGTGGAAATGGAAGGTGCAGGAGAGGCAGATCAGATTTTTCTGTGTACATGTAACTATATATTTATAAATATATAGCATGCTTGCAGTGTGATGTAGCTGTGCAATAGTATTGAAAAATGGCTGAGAAAGAGCTTCTAATAATGGAATATGCTTTTAATTTCTAGGCTTTAATTTTAGGTAATGAACTTGGACTTTTGACATAAATTACTGCCTAGGGACAGGTGCTAAGTGGTGGAGCTGTAAGTGGCGGAGCTGTTTCTGCTGCACTGTGCAGAGATTTGTATTTAGATTTCTAAGTTATTTGGTGTTACATAAAATACATTGTGATGTGGCCACAAATGTTAGGGGGCTACCTAGGTTTGTTATTGTTCCCTGTACATGTGTATCATTTGTTGTTGCTGGTATTTTAGTGCAGATCAAAACCAGTCGTACTCAGTGAGTCCCTGTGAAGATGAACTGGTATTTTTAACATCACCTTGTACTAGAAAACTGTGGGGTTTTTGGTTTCTTTTGCATTGCTGGAGCTGGTGCATGTGGGCTTTTTACTCTTCTCACACGTGCAAGAAATTGGAGTTTTTATCCCCAAAATCCTGATGAGTAAATGCAAGTAAGAAAAGTAATGGAGAATGGGGTATTAAAAATTTCGGATACTTGCACAGAGCTTATATTCTGCATTTGTGGTGTGTGAGCAGTATTCAGATGTGGTTTGACATTATCTCCACAGTTCCCTGCATCCATCTTTTCTTACAGTGTGATGGCTCCCTTTCATTTTTTGCTGAAATTTGGGCTAAGTTCAACTAGGTAATTTACTTTGTGGGACCACTTTTGTGCTGGTTTCAGTGGAGATCTGAAAGACAAACTGCATCACAGGACTTGAATGTGCTTATCTTGGCTAGTGTTTCTACTGCACAGCATGTTTGGCTAAAATATAATATATATAAAAAACCACGTCCCCCACCCTGCCAGAAGAATGATTCATTAATTTTAAGGATAAAACTGACATTTTCCTCCTGGGGGCAGGGGGGAAATAGGGCATGGAGAGTTTAATCTCAGAGTATTTGGTGGACTTGTTCTTGAGCCAATTTATTTCACTCTAAGGACTGAGCACTTTTTTGTTTTGTTCTATAGGGAAAGGGAATCAGAAATTCAGTGGAAACTCTAAGCTTCAATGTATTTAACAAGAGGAGGCTGACTGTACCATACAGTTTAAGCCTTCTCTGGCGCATCTTTGGCCATAATTTAGAGACCCTGAAACTTGACGTGCTCTTCAATTTTGTCTCCTAAAGAGTATCTTTTAGAATTATTGAAGACATTTTTTTGCTGGCTACAAAGCTCGTTACGAAATCTGCTAAAAATACTGTTAGTAAGAACGTTGTCTTTTACAGTATTTTTATAAAAAGTTTAAAGTAGAAATTGCTCTATGAAGGAATATAAGTTCACAGTGAAGGGAGACTCTGAATGAGACTCAAAATTCAATTTTTCTGTTCGGCTTTTAAAAACCTTTTGAAATAGATATTAACTGAATAATTAGTATCTCCATTTTAAACTGAAGGTTAACTTTGTAAGTTTAGCATGAAAATACATCCATAAATACACATGTAAAGATCTTCAGATGTTATGAATCTCTTGGATTTGAGTTTTTGGAACTGTGTGCTGCAGGGGAGCCTGCCATGGGAAATATATTAACAAGACTTATTTTATACTGCTCACAGCTTTACCAGGAACATAACTGAACCCACAGGTCAGATATCTGCTGAAGAGCTTCCAACAGTGATGATGTAGGCAGTCACCACTTATACTGACATCTGAGGAAGAGGTGATAACATGAGAAGATAAATAAAAATGATTTATTCAGATACTGAAATTTTAAACTCATCTTAGGATACCAGAAAGTGCATACCAGTTTTCTTTTTAAAGAATAGTAGTTAAAGAAAAATAATATTTTCAGGTTAACTACCAAAAGAAGCAAGATTTGTGTTCAGGCTTGGTTCCTGTTCTCTCAATAAATTTTCAACACCTGAAATTAATTAAAAAGATAGTCTAAGTTCTTTAGCTTCTGTGAAAATTAGCAGCTGAGAGGAGGAGTGGGATCTGCAGAGGTGTTACTGGTGTGGAGAAGGGAAATGGCCTCGCTCTTGTACAGAGGTTGGTGGCTGTGGGTGCCCAGACTGTCTGGGCAATGTGCTCTGTCTTCTGCTGAGGAGAACAATTGGGGAACACTGACTGCAGCTGAATGGTTGCTAGAATTCATTAACCAGAGCGGTCACAAGCAGCTTGTTTTGGCTGAAGTCAGTGGAAACAAACGGTGAAGTTTTATTACATGAGTCTGCTGTAATCTTGTGCTGGGGTGCTGTGTGTTCCAACATGGGAACATGGATTGTTGTGAAACCTGTGAGTACGTTCCATCTCACTGTAGGACGGAGGATTCACGCTCAGACAGGTATGAAGCCTTGTGGGGTTTTGGTGGATCTCTTCTTGGCATGTGAGCTTTCCCACTGGTTTGATTTTTCAGGATTGGTGCTTGTGGTCCACTTGGCAGTGGAGTGGGAAAGGGAACCAAATTTGGGGAGCATATGCTGCTGGCATTCGCTTTGAGGACACTAGAAAATATACCAGGGGAAAAACGTGAAACCTTGTCAGAATAAAAAGTCCTTGAAATATGGACAAGGATAAAAGGTTAAATGGTTTGCTCAGGCAGAAAAGATGGCATTTAGCTGCTGTCTTCAGGGTATTGTTAAATTGGTCTGATAATTTGCTGTAGTTATGCTTAAATAAGTGCTTTCAGTTTGTCAGTAAGGACTCTGTGAATGCTTGTATAGCTGAACTAAACATTTTATTTTCAGGCTGGAAGAAAAGATAAAAATACCAGTAATTAATTCTACTACTTCAGGAAGAAAGGTTTTGTTAGCAGGTGACTGCTTGAAAGAATGGATCTATGTGTGTGAATCTGAGCCTAAGGAAATGTTGGATGGAGGGATTCTTCCCGAAGATAAACAGTAATATCTGTTTCATACATTTCATTGGCTTGAACATGTCGGATGGACTCGCTTGTTGCCATGAATGGTGTTTGCTGCTGCTGCTGTTGGTGACAGGGGTTGCTGTGTAGAGAGTGGGAGTGTTTCTCCTCCTCACCATCAGCCACTTGGCGTGTTTCACTGGTGTTAAGATCGCTGCATTTTGTACTTGCTTATGCTGGAAATCCCAAATCTTAAAGGGAAACCAGTTCTCCAGCCTAGCAACGTAACATAATGCTGCCATGCTGCAAGACTGGTGTTTAATCTGCTTATCTTTAATAGTCTCCACTGCTTACACAGACCCACTTACCTCTTTAATGAGAAGAAATGTCCTGCAGAGAGGCAGTGTGTATTTTGCTTCTAGGCTTATGTCATCAGCCTGGAAGTTGAAATTGGTTAGAGCACTTTTTTATTTTCCTGTCAGTTCTGCTGGTTATGATTGCCTTTTCAGTTTCTCAAATACATTGAAAGATGGTGGGGTTTTTTTTTAGTAAAAGGAAACCTAATTAAAACATGCCAAGTGGAAAAATCTAATTTTGAAAAACTATCACTATTGATTGGAAGCAGGTAGTCCTCTTGTATTTTCAAGGGATAAATATAAATTATCTTTGCATTCTGAATATTTATAAATCGTGGATAGTAGTCACATAAATGACAAAAAATATTTTAGGAGTAGCAGTATTTTAGTAACACCTAGAAAAGGCTCTCTAAAATGTCAAGAGACATTTAAAGTCAATTGTAAATACGTAGCAGTATTTCCCATGTGATTCATCAGTTGGTCCTTTTTTTTATTTTGTATTAAATTGCTTTACCCAAGCCATGAGTATTTCTCTGACCTGTAGAAGGTATGGGATTTTATCATTTCTGGGATCAAGACAGGATAGGCTTTTCGGGGTTGGTAATTCTTGAATTTCTGGGAGCTACTATTGAAAACATGAAGTAATTGGTAGACTCCAAAGTGTTTGAGTGTTATTCTCTGAAGGAGATGATATTAAATCTTCAAATGTTTTTTTGAAGAATTGCATACCCTAGACCTTTTGATGTTCATTCTTAGCACAAGAGTGAGAGGCAAGAAATTGGATTACTTTGTTCAGCAGCTACGTGAGTAGCAGTGTCTTTTTGCCCACCAGAGCAGTGTGCAAATGCAACTGCTTTCCTTTTAGCATCCAAGGTAGTTCAGGTATTCCCTGTAGTTTGTTTTCAACTGTGTGGATATACTCTGAATTTTCAAATCTGTGACTACAGTTTAGCAGCTTTTTTTTCAGGAGCAAACTGTTTAAAGTTTACAAAATCTTTCAGGAATCGAAGAGATGAGGCTGGCTCTGGTGGATTTAATAAAGTTTTGCTTTCTGAATGTTCATGTTTCTAGTTGTTACAGGTTTTTCTTAGCTGTGTGACTTCTGGCCTGGCAATCAGTGACGTTCAAAAGAGTTGCTGAACAAAATAAAAGCCACCTAAAACTACAGTAAATTCAAGTGGTATGGAAATGATTTGTTAGACTGGGTTTAATGCAAGCAGGTATGCTTTAGAAATATGAATTTTCACTTTACTCATATCTCGTGAAAACATTGTATTTATACTGTAAATAAGGCGGCAGAGTTCCTTAAACATGGCTTATGAGCTTTGAAATCATCATCTCTATTTAAAGATTTGCTATGAATCACACTTTGTAGTTTTGTGATTCAGAGTCTAAAAGTCTATTCCATGTTAGAAAGCTAATTTCAGCTTGAATTCAATTTTTGTATGCTATAGTTGAAATATATAATACATGGCATTTTACATAAATGCTTCAAATTATATAAATGTATATGATTAAACATTGAAGTTTCTCTCTTTTTGTTTCAAGGATCAAGAACGAGATCCAGTAAAAAGTCTTAAGTTGTTTCAGATTTTGATGGTCTTTATTCTAACATTCAGCCTTACTGTTCTCCAATATCAATTTTATTGATATGTGTGAAGGTAATAAGGCCCATTTTTCCATGCATCCTGACATGTTGTCTGCTGTGGGCCTTTGGGTGAAGTGCTGTACTGCAGGCATGTCATAATATAGTGAATTAAGGGTTTAACTCTTATACTTTCTATGCAGAATGCTCCCTTACATAGTCATTGCTGTCCTTTGAATGAATTTCTCATTTCTTAGATAAATAATTGCATTTATGGTTTTGTATAGTTTCTCTTATGAGATATATATGTATAGATCTTTAAAATCTGGGTTTTGAAGTTAATCAGCACATCATCTATGAATACATTCTCTGGATGGAAAGTGGTTCAGCTTTGTTTTTACCTGGTCAAATCTATAAATCAAATCTGTAAATGACTCATTTTGCTAATAGCAATGCTCCCTTTAAATCAAATTGTTAAAGCACAACAGATACTTTTGTAGCCAAAGGTTGCTCTCTTCAAAAGGCTCTTGGATATTAGTGTGATAAAACCATGTTTGGAATGAGGATGAATATAAATATTACCAATTGTATGGCACAGCTTAAACAACTGTAACCTGATATAATTACTTTTAAATTACTTTCCTCAAAAGATGAAAATATTAATTAGCTTTGACATTTATCACTTGTTTTACATCAGCATGGGCTAATAAATGTCACTTGTACTGCCAGCCAAAAAAAAGAAATGATATCACATGTCACTGGGGTAGGTTGGTGTTTTCTGTGAAAAAGGCCCTTTCTGCTCCACTGGTCCGTGAGCTGTGGTTTGTTCGTGCTGGCGATGACTCCGGGCTGCAGTGGTCTGAAATGGAGCAAGCCAAGCCCGTGGCCATCACTTCCCAGCAAATCTGTGGCCCTGAGAGTGTTTCAAAGTGCTTCCAGTATTATGCTGGGCTTTTTTCCTTAGGTATAAATAGTGATCTCCTTTTAAAAATGAGTGTTGTTTGGCTTTATTTTTCATAATTATAGAGAACAATTTGGCCAAGGTGGAACAATGTGTGCTGACTGGTAGAGAGATCCCCTGGGGGGGCTAATTGTGAGGTGCCTGTTGGGAGGCAATTAGGATCTTAAAAAACCTAAACAATGGGGATAAATTGAAAGGGTGGAGGAATGGGTTGCGGTGAGCTATGGGCAAGAAAAAGACTGGAGGTGACTTAAACAGGGGCATGAGTGATTTTACATTTGAGATTGATTTCAGATTGCAAAGGCTGTGGGCTGACAGTTTATTCTCTCTAATGGTCCCCAGTCATTTACTGTTTGTTTTTCTAGCTTTTATCTTTTCCTCTTTCAAATGGGAATGTCAGGCAGCTTCCTGTTCTGAGCTTGTTGACTGTTTTGGTAGGGCTTACCTTAAAACTCTGTGGACCAGATTGAAATCTGGCAGTTCTGTTGCACTTTGTCTCAAAACATTTATTTTTGAAATAGCACCCAAAACTTCTTGTACTGAAATGGGAAAGCATTAATTTTTTTTTTTAAATAATTTTATAATCTGGGATAGTTTTGCTGTGTGCTGGTGACCGCCTGCTAGTAAATTTTGAGAGTTTGACAGTGCCTTGCTGATCTTTTTCTTCCAAAGTGGCTACCATGAAGAAAACCCCTCAGGGACATGAGACTACCGTAGACCTTCAGAAAGCAATGTTGTGCTTGATTAAGTTTAGACAGATGATGGAGTGATGTAGTAAAATCATTTTTGTTAAGGCATAATACAACATAGAATCCAATGTAGTACCATTGGGACTGATAAAAATGAAATACTAAAGAAAAACCATGCCCTTACATACAGCTTTCAGCAGCAGATGCAGTAGGTGTAATTTAGTTGTGTGGTGCTGGGAACATAATATTGATTTACCATGAATCAAGAGAAATAGCTTGTACCTTGCCTGGTTGTATGGATTGCAGCAATCTTGGGGAAAACAGTTACCTAAAAATGGTGCTGTAACAGAATCCCTTCTTTTTGATAGCGGTGGGGAGGCGATTATAGCCAGGTGAAAAATCCAGTTACATGTCTAAAT
>VZTA01008079.1:575546-748637 GCA_013398855.1 Mohoua ochrocephala
GAGGTCCTTACGTGCTGTTGCTGGGAATTGCCAATTTTCCATGTACTTAACTCAGACTTTTTGAAAAGAACAATTTCTTGAAAGAATCCCTTGCATAACTTGCATAGAATTGAAGGCAGTGGAATGAGAGGGGTTTGGGGTAGATCTTGCCTTGGTTACTGGCACAAATAACTTCATCTTTTTGTGTAGCATTTGCGTACCACAAGATAAAGATATTTCTTCTCTGTTTAAAATAATACCGAGCGAAATAGCATTGAGGTAAAGTTGCAGTGACTTCAGAGAAGGTCACTCTGGTCACTGTGGCATGTAAGTTCTTTCTGGGAGGCAGGAGTTCTCTTGGTCTTTAATAAGAGAATTACTGGATGAAGTGATTACTGTTCGTTGTTTGTGGGTTTTGGCAGATGATATAATGCTACCAAAGAGTTTTACTAACTTCGCCTTTCAACCAGAAACAGCTGTATGATCTTATTGTTTGAGAGATTGGTGTACAGCTTTCATTCATTTACCCCTTAATCCTCAGGTGACCTAGTTTATCCTGAAGTAAGATGGCTTTAAATACCCTTGACATAAACCCTGATATTTGAAACAAAGCGGTCCAGTATTGGTGTCTTGGGTCTCTTTAGGTGCTCGTGACTAGTGTCAGATGAAAGTGAGTATTTCAAGAAACAACTACTTATTTTTATTTTGGTTTTGAACTTAAAAAAAATTCTCTACTGTAGGCGAATGAAAGGCTCGTCACAAGAGGGCTTTGCCTCCCTCCCCTCGTTATTCCTCACTGATCCTTATGCCAGATCCCAGTCGTTCCACAGGTGAAGTCAGACAGAACTGTGCATATTCTATAATGGGACTCAAAAGGAGGTTTCATGCTTAAGTTCCTTCTGTTTTCTGAAAACTTTGGAGTTGAACAGCCATCATTTCAATGTTCTCTGCTTTTCTTTCAGGAAGGGAGCTTGATTAGAGGGCTGCTAAATTAACGTCAGCAGGGTGCATTGTGCAAATGAAACCTGACCGCTTTAGAGCAGGAGGGATGTTTTAAATGGAATGCTTGCCTTTTTTTTTTTCCCCAGCTAGCAACCTAAATTTCTCCCCGAGTATTCTTGGTGAAGAATTAGTGCTTCTAAACTCCTAGAAGGCAGATTTCAGAAAGCATTAAAATGATTCCTGTTGGTATTTCAAGAGCCCTCCTGCTCTCTTGGAAAAAAACCAAAACAAAACCCAAAAAATCAAACCAGCAAGATATTTAGCTGTAAAAGTAAAAATAGGCCACCTTTGTACCTGGGCTGGGTTTTTGGGTCTTTGCTGAAGGTTCTTATGGGAGTGGTTGATTTGGCTTTTGTTAATTTTATAAAAAAAGAAATGAACAAATGCTGTTTGTTTTCAGGAACCAGTGACAGGCGTAAATCACAGTGGTCTTGTGTGGAACAAGTTGTGGTTAGGATGGGAAGGATGGGTGAACTAAATATATGTGAAAGCTGCAGGTACTCAAACAGCTTGGGATGCTGAGTTAGTTCTGATAGAACACTCAAAAAAACTGGAGTTCCTATTTAATATTTGTGTAACAAGCAGCTTTAGGGAGTATATTATGCTACACAAAGGCGGGGGAGAAAAACCTCTTTGCCACTTTTCATCTTGGATGTGTGCCAGTTTTAAAAAAGCAAAAATAGAATAAAATCCTATTATTAGTGTAACAGATCATGATTGATAGTTGTTATGGCTAGAAATTGGTTTTAAGCACTGTATTTTGTAACAGCTTGAGCAATATTATAGGCTTTTACTTAACATGCCTCTCTTAAAATCTTGTTTCTGCTCTCACAGTCTTTCAACCATGCAATGAGATATATTTGGACAAGGTATCTATTTTTCATCTGTTTGAAATAACATTCACTTCACTGTTCAATAATCAGTCCTCTTTTTTTCCCCCATTGAATCTACCATTCGTTATTTTGTAATTTTAGTCCTAAATTGCTTTATAGCAGCCAGAAAACCATAATGAAACAGAAAATGAAAACTGATTAAGACAAAAAAAATTTGTAAATATATTTGAGGTTGTAGTAAAAAAGTGTGTTTAATTCCTTGAATGGAGTAAAGACTTTTCCAAATGGAGGGCGTCTTGAAGATTTGTACTTAGAAAGTGTAGCCAAAGGAGTCAAAGTAGCTCTAAAGATCATAAAATGCAGCTGAGAGAGCAATAAGGTAGAGATAAACATTCATAGCATCTGAGCATGATATTAGTTTTTAAAGGTTAAAATTTTAATTAAAATTCAGAGGAAATCTTTTTTTAAATAAAAATGAGGTTATGTGAGAAAAATGAATGTTGAAATAGATGTTGCACTCAGAGTTGTGGTCAATGGGCTGATGTCCAAGTGGAGACCAGTGACGAGGGGTTTCCTCAGGGGTCGGTATTGACCCTGTTTAACAGCTTTGTTGGTGACGTTGGACTGAAGGCACCCTCAGCGAGTTTGCTGGTGACACCACGCTGGGTGGTGTGGGTGACACGCTGCAGGGAGGGACCTGGACATGTGTCAGAAATGGGCCCGTGTGAACCTCGTGAAGTTCAACGAGGCCAAGTGCGAGGTCCTGTGCACGTGTTGGGGAAACCCCAACCACAGATCCAGGCTGGGAGATGAACAGATGGAGAGCAGCCCTGCCCAGAAGGACTTGGGGGTGCTGGTGGGTGAGGGGCTGGACATGCCCCAGCCATGAGCGCTCCCAGCCCAGAGAGCCAAGTGTGTCCTGGGCTGCATCCAAAGCCCCGTGGGCAGCAGGGGAGGGAGGGAATCCTTCCCCTCTGCTTCGCTCTGGTGAGACCCACCTGGAGCTCCGTGCCCCGCTCTGGGGTCCCCAGCACGGGAGGGACATGGTGCTGTGAGTGAAAGACAAGTTCGTGTTTGAACCTGCATTTTAGTAGTGGCTGGGTGAGAACTCTGTGCAATTAACAGAAAATTAAAGGGGCAGGAAGATGAAATCCAAATGCCAGGCTGCAGGAACTGTAAGAACCCGGAAGGTCGAGACTCTTTCAATGCCTTCCCATGTCAATCTTTATGCACAATGTTAATTTTTGTTGCAGTGAAATGAGTTCTTGAGTCAGTGGCCGGTAACCTGAGCAGTTTGAAATCCCAAGTAAAAAGAGATACCTGTCAATCTGCTAAGAAGTGTCCGCCTTTGTAAATTAAACAGAAATCCAAGTCAGGGAAACAAAAATGAAAAAGTAGAAACTTTAGATTTAACAGTAGTAAGATACTTAGAGGTTATTCACCATTTCTGCTGTGAAATAAGCTGGTAGGTTATTGAATTGTTGTGTTTGGAAAAAATGACTTTAGAAATAATACACCAACTTCTAAGGTCAGGCAGGCTAAACCAAATGGTTTTAGAATTGATTTATCAAATAACTGTCAAGTTCTTAGGGAAAAACACAGAATTAAAAAGAATAGAAACCTCATAGGTGGAGACCAACAAAATGCTTCATCCAAATAATTGAATAATTTCACATGAGAGAAATACCGAAGGGATTGCTTTGGAAATATGCTCCTTGTGTTTTAATTGCCCTGTCAGAGAAGATGATATCGTTAAGTTTTGTTTCCTATATTAAAATCCGTGTTTTGGTCCGGTAAGTGATTCCGTACATCATCTATTTGTATCATCCTTTACTAAACATCTGAGTTGGTTTCAAATTCATATTATGGACAAAAGGTTGCAGTAAATGTTGAATCTGATCATATGGATATACTGTCTTTTGAACATTTCTGGAAGCAAATCTTATTTTGCTGCTTTAATATGTTTGAAGTCCAAATTAATCTTACACCTAGATTAGCATTACTGGGATGTGATAATGGATTAAGTACTGATCTTTTCTGCCCCCTGTTTCATCAGCTGCTTTCTTCTGCAGGAGTGGTAATTGCTTTGGAATGGAAATCTTCAAATAGTATTTCAGTTGATAAAGATTTGTGCAATATCCATGCAGATATTCTTTTGCATTAAAAAGGATTTTTCTACTATTTATTTTGACACATGTTAAATAGTGTAAGAGATATCAGAATGTGAATCATAATTCCTTAAAGAACTCGTGTAATAGCTATGTGAGTCGTCTTGCAGAAATAAAAAATCATAACATGGAGATCAGCTCATGAAAATCTTAAGGTAAAAATATGAGTATCAAATAAGAAATAGAACACTTATCCTACAAAATACCTAATGCCACAGGACTGACAACATACAAAGTAGAACTATGATAAGGGGACAATGTGCAGTATTAGCTCCATGAGAAAAATACAAACATTAGTGCTAACATTACAAGAAAAGTGCTAATGTTACAAACGTGAATAAGGTCTCCTGTTTTTGGATACAGGTAAAAATTCATCTGTACTATTTCGATCTGGACCATTAAAAGACAAAGCTGTCAATTTGATGGAGTTTCAGATTGAAACATAACATAATTCCAATTTTGGAGTCCAAATAGAAACACAGATCGGCTTTCAACATCAGATGAATTCACCAGGGCAGGCAACTGTTAAGAAAGTTAATTAAGATAATGTAAGTAAGGCTTTTAATGGACTTGCAGCTGTGCACATGGCCACCTATTGCATCTGATTTGAGATGTGGCAGCTTTGTGTCCTGTCCTTACCTGGTCACCTCCAATCATTTGACCACGGCCCGGTTTGCAGACAGTTTGAGAATGAACTGAGAAATATGAGCATTTGTGCTGTTCCTCAAGGACAGTCTTGACACAATGGGAAAAACTCAATTGCAATATTTAAGGGCAGCCAATATGCCACCGAGGCTGTGATAGTAACTCCAGGCTGCAGGGAGGAGGTTAAAACTTCACTGACAGCAAAATATTAAATAAGAACACTTGCTAAAAACAAATTGAACTTTCAACAGAGAAAAACATAATTTTACAAGAAATTGATTTTTGGGCATGGGAGGTTGCCTTCTGATGCACAAGACACAATAACAAGCTAATGCTGAAAGAATAGCAGGACAGGTCCCTTTGTCCCCCGATGCTGGACAAAGTAGAACTTTCTCCAAGGTACACAGAATTTTAATTTTAATTTTTACAGGTAATACAAGATGCTGATGCATCAACAACACTGCCAGCAATCAGAGTTAGAAGATCTGAAATATAATCCTTTCTCAGTTCAGAAAGATTGCATCTTCATCTCCAGAAGCTGTTCAGGAGAGCCCTGCCACTCTCCTCCTATTGCAGCGTTAAAGGTGGAGATGAATCAACCCGTGTATTTCCAAAGTCCATATCATAAGTCTGTGCAATATGAAATTTAATAACCAAGTCAAAATTCAAGTAAATATTTTCACTGATTGATATAAAGGTGCTAATTCCTTTTTCAATGGTGAAAACCTCAGTGATCAGGGATGCAAAAACCTGAAGTAACAGCTCATAGTAGTTGCTGGTGGAACGGCGGTCAAATCAAAGCCTTTGGATTTTTGGTAGCTCTTCCCCCTCCTGGAAAAAATCCTGATCCACAGTGTCTTCAGCAGTTTGATTCCTACTCCTGGAGCGCATCCTCTTGTGAAAAGATGTGGTGATTTAGCTCCATCCATCCCAAACGACACATTTGTGGCATAAGAAGTATTTCAGCTGAGGCTTCTGTGTGTCAGCAGCAGATGGATCCTTCTGTAGTCCTCATTTGCTGGGAATTGGGGCTGAGAGTCTCGCAGCAAATCCCTCAGAATAAACGATAGCGCAGCAGAGTAATGGAGTGGCGTAAAAAGCCAAAAAGGTTGATTGTAACTAGAGAGGATTCACTGAAGGTGGGCCATAAAACAAACAAAAAAGTGCTCCCACAGAAAATGGCAATGGCAGCCGTAAAATCAGATAATAAAGGTATCCTACCATGAAGACAAAAAAGCAAAAAACAATTAAGCCCCCCCAGAGAATCAAACTAAACAGAAAACAAAGAGCAAACAGGCTTAGGACAGGGAGACACAGGCAGATAGCAGCAGCCATGTTGCCACTAAAAAAATCCTGTGCTTAAGCAGATTAGGAAAATTCCTCTTGCCCTAAGCTTTCACAGTTTGCCTGCTATATTTATTGTAGGCTGTTTTTGAATGCCTTCATAAATTGCACATCTAGAAAATGCATTCCAGAAACCTGTGGCTTTTGAACCTTTTGTTTTCCAAAGAAAGAAGTCAGTTGTTAAAGAAGGTTTTGGAAATAATACTGTAATCTGTGGTGCATCAGTGCATTGGAACAAAATTTGCTCTTGCGGTGTCTTTGAAGTTTGTATATATTCAAATGAAAATGTGTGAGCTTTTCATTTATCCCAGGAAAACAAAATTTCTTTGTGTATTCAGAGAAATTGTGTGTATATAGAGCTATATGTATGAAATAGTGAATATACACTGTCCAGTTGTATCTCTTTAGGACCACAGAGAATTTAGGCACTTCATTGCTACTGTTTTAGAAGCACGGTCTTCTGAAAATCAGAAACTTTTAGTTTCCATTTTGAGCACACTTACACCTATTTGTGTGCATCATTTCTTGTGCCAGCATTGTCCTTTGTTCTGAGTAGCTTTCCTTCTGTGGGAATTCTTCCCTCAATGAATCCATGAGACCGTCCTCACTGCAGCCAAAGGCTTCTTTTGCTGCAGTGATGGCTGCCAGCATTTGAATATTCATTTTAGATGAACTGGAGGCACTCCTTGCTGAGCTGTGGAAGGCAGTGCTGTCACACTGCAGGCATTTGGAGCTACCTCTCCTCCTTTGGCTAGAAAGACGAGTCATTTCCTCTCTTAGGAAGACTCGTTCCGTGGTGGTTGGAGGGGTTTTTTCTAGTTTTAGGCTCAAGTATGTATTCCATAGGAAAATGAATTTCAAGAATAGTAGCAAGCTGTCTTGGCCAGGAGTCTGGGATTTATCTTTGTGAATGACGTGCCCAGAACCAGACATGGCATCATAGCTGCTGATGTGCTTCTGATGGAGCTAATGCCATTATCATAATTTCCATATTATGTTCCATCCCGTTCTTGATGCTGCCTAACAGCCTGTTTGTCTTTTATTCCCCAATTACAGCTGCCCATTGTCTTCACAGTTTCTCCTCTGTCCTTTTTCAAATTAGTGCCAGTTTGGCTGTATGTGGGTGTGTGAGTTCTTGGTTGTGGATATCCTGATTGTGGCGTTGTGTTGACCGCTCGCCTGATAAATTCCTCACGCTGCCAGGGATTTACAGGAAATCCACGTTTGGTTCTGTGCAGTGTCTGCTATTGCAGTGTATGCTGGAATTAATGGAAAACTCAATCTAAATTGAAAACTGAAATCTCAAACTTCTATCTAACATTTTGCTGTAATAAAATAACACACTTTTGATCTTCTGCATTTGTTGTTTGGGGGTTTTTTTAGTTCTGTATGTAAGATACTTGATGCACCTACAGTATTAGCCAGCTTTCTGCCTGATGATCTGGGGTACTGAGAATGCCTCACCTGTTCAGAGATGGAGCAGTGAATGTAAAAGAAATTTCTAATTTGTATGTAGAACAGGGGACAACAAAAAGGTTGGCTGTCATCAGTGAAGAGAGAGAATGCCTCAAGTCAGCATTTAAGAAGAAACCCATAAACTCAACAAACCGAACTTGCTTTTGGATAGATCTCACCTATCTCTAATTTATTTACTTAATAAAAGTAGAATGGAGGGGGAAGAGAATAAGCTTAATCACTTACTTAAAGGAGAAGCTTAATTAACACCAGGTTCCAGTACCTAACACATTGTTAAACATAAGATACAGGTAAAAATGTGGTGTCTAAGTGAAGGGTTCTCCAGTTTTTGCAGAGAATGCAGAATACACGATGGAGCAGGTCTTCAGTGTGTGTCTGTGTGGTTCAGGGAGCTCTCAGCACTAAGAGAACAGGTTTGCTTTTTTAAGCTGAAAGTAACTGAACTGGACCAGCTTAGTAGAGAGGCTCAGAGGTGCGACCTGCAGGGACACCACAGGGCACTCCCTCTGCACTGCTGCTGAGGATGGACCTGAACTTTTGGACAAGATCCACCTTCCAGACAGTGTCACTGTATCCTTCTGTGCTGAGGAGGCTCCTGCAGCAGAGATGATATCCTCAAGGATAAGGGGAAGCTGATTGTGATAGTGGGTGATTCTGTGAATAAATGCAGTTAAATGGGTTTCTGTGTGGGAGGTTCAAGGAGGGATGCTTCGAGGGTAACTTGAGGTTGCCAAGTGGGCCATTGAAATACAAAATTTCTGTGATAACATTCTCTGTAATACCTGCCAGCTCTGTGTGTGGGTATCTGTAGACAAGAGATGGGCAGCCCACGTGTGTGGACAACATAACGGAGTAAAAAGAAGGAATTAGATGTGAGGGGAGCTGATCAGCTCTTTGGGACCGAAGGCTTCTGCCCAGGAGGAAGACTGCACCCCAATCAAGACAGAATCATGCTGTGGGCGCTAAAATGTAAAAGGAATGTAGAAGGCTGGGGACAAACCCAAAATAGCATCTCTTGCTGGAGTTCAGACTGATCTTCTGTTATCCTGGTGAAGCACTGGCCCAGACTGAAAACTTCCACTCTTGTGACTTGTCCTAATTTTTCAGCTTCCCCCAATCTTATTTAATGTTTCCTGATTGTTGTCATTGCCTTGAACTGAGAATTGGTAGCACAGCCCTGGAACCGTATTTTTGGCTATTACAGGCTGGGTTTCCTGCCCAAAGAGATTCTGTGATGCATTTCTTCTGTAATATTTTTATCCTGCTAAACTTCATCTGCAGAGCATCTTCCCCGCTCCCACAGCTTAATCCATCAATCCTGATAAGTAGATACTGACAACACTATCCCATAGATTATGCTCCTGTGGGCAGGTGTGTGGGATGCCTGTTACAGAGGGTGGCTGTTTGATGCCAAATATACTTTTGTTTCATTTTTCAGGTTTCTAGGATTAATGTGGAAGCACTTGTAAGGTCTGCTTTGCTTTATGCTCAGTATTGCACATGGCAGCTGCCTGGCACTGCAGACAGATTCATTTCCCTTTCCTGCATCTTGCTATTATATTGCTTATTTGCCTGTTGGCTTTTTGAGCCCTTTTTTTGCTCCCTGCCTTTCCCGGGCTCCAGAGACTTATTTGCTTTGATAGGAATACCTGACTCTGTGAAGAAAAACCTTCTAGGCATGAAGGAAGCCATAGATAGAGATTTTCAGACAGTACAATGAACCTAATTTTCCACCTGTTCCACTGAAATGAATGGACATTTGTGTAGTGAGGTTCCAGTATTGTTTTGAAAATACTATTTTTTTGGTCAGTCATTTGCTTTAATAGTTTCTAGGTCTGACCAGGCTATTTAAGTACACTGAGATTAGGAAAACTTGAAGTATTAGGATTGAAAATAAGGTTTTGCGTGCCTCAGTATGGTAATTTACGAATAATTCTTTCAAGTTTGTCTTACAGTACAGATTCTGCTTCCTAGAACCAGAACACATTTAAATGCTCTGTGTCCATTTGCATTTAATGTTAAACTTGGCTAGAGAGGCTTGTAAATATTCAATTAGAATAACTGGGAAAATGAAAAGAATATTTTATTAATCTATAATGTCTATTGATTTTTAAATAAGTAGGCATAATGTCTATCGATTTTATTTTTTTTAGCAGGCTGTACATTGCAATTTAAGCACTCTGGACATAAATGCTGGGCAGCTTCTTACAGCTTCAGGTGGGGGAGGGAATATGACTTGAGTTGCTTTACCTTCATCCGAAAAATAACCCAAAACCATGTTAGCAAAGCAATAGACTTTCCCAGGGGCTCACCTAATAAGACAGCAGCCTCACTGCATCTGAAAAACTGCTTTTTTTCCTCTGAAGATAAATATTTTTGTTGCCCAGTCTCTGATAGTTCTTGTGTCTGGGTGAGCTGTCCTAGGATTTTTCTTAAATAAATTACAAGCTGACTTTTAAATTTGTTTCAAAGATAAATACTTCTATAAAAATAAGTGATAGGCAGAAAAATTCATTATTTAAGAAGCTACAGTGGAATTAAAACCAGTGAAAATAAAGTGGTACCTGTGACACGCCTTTTTTTAATCATGTGAATGAGAAAAGATCATTTGAGATGTTGAGTCTGAATTGTCACTTAGCACCTCTGTAAATCTGGACTAACCCCACGAGCTGCACTGGGTTTGTTTTGGGTGTATTTGTGTTAGAGAAATCCCCCTATAGCCAGTCATCTGTAATTCCTTGACTAGATGGTGGGTTTGCTTTCTGATATTAAATTTCTAAATTCAACAAGTACAAAGTCCACATTAAAAATAAATCCTTAAATCTCCAAAGTTTCTTTCCTCCTCAGTAAACTGAAACGCTTAAAATGCAGTGGTGAATTTGGAGCAATGTTTCAGCTCCAAGAATAGGATTTAAATGGGAATCACCATCTTGCCTTTTCTTTGCTGTGCTTTTTACTTTGTGAGAAATGGAAAAGTGAAATATGTTAGAAGACCTTTGAGCCTGTTGCAGTCAGATCACATTGGAACTATTTTATCCGTTTCTAAACTGTTTTATTGGAATGAAAATTATCAGTTATCACAGAGTTTAAATTTGGAGGAGAATGAATGAAATTCATTCAGTTTTTGTGTAAGCACTGAATGATTTAGCAGGATCATGCTTTAATGCTTTTACTAATCCTTCGTTCTGGCTGCTGAAGTTGCACTTTTGTTGTGAGAATTTGGGCGCACCAGTGCAGCTTGTGGTAGCACTGGCTGAGAGAAAACATTGTGGAAATAGGGATTAAGGAATTAAACATCTAAGGGATATAAACCAAGAATTTCCTTGATGAAGAAGACAACTTATCATACCAAGGAGCATGGGTAGATGGTTGCTGTCAGGAAGTGAAACCTTGAGTCATTCTTTGAAAGCTATTTAGGTTATTTCTTCACAGATGCTCACTAAACTTCCATCTTTTTAGTTATTTCTTCACAGTTTGGTCCCCCTCAAACAAAAATGTGACAAGTTCAGTGAAAAGTCTCATAAGGTGGGGTTTTTTTATTAGTTATCATCATAAGAATTAAGTGTTTTATCATCCACAACAAACATTCTTTGTAGAGAAAGTTCTCTAATGCACGTGGCAGCACATCAAAATTGTAACTTCTACTTTGAGAACAGCTGTTGAGTTGGGGCTGATTGTTAGTGGGGTGGGATAGACAAAAGAAAATGACAACAAAACTTCAAAAACAACAGTGAGAAAGCTTGTGCAGAGGTATAGACCTGATTTTTAGGTGCTTGCACTACTTTTGTACTTAAATGTTTTGATGTACTGAAGCTCTTTGCCTGTTAGACGGTTTGCAGTTTCCATGCTGCTTTTTCTTTCTAGTACGAGTAACTTTTTTATGAAATATGTATCAGAGGAGCAGGGACTTTGGTTCTGGTATTCGAGTTCTCCTGCAGTACATTACAGACATCGAGTTAAAACCATTGTAGCAAAGACTTTCTGGCTCCCCAGAAGCTATTCTGAGCTGAATGCTTTAATCATGCATTGAATTCAACCTGAAAGTGTGAATAAGGCCATTGATTAGACTTGCTGTTTTGAGACCTGTCAAGTTGAGGAAAAGCCCCTTCCCAAATCCTCTTTGAAGAAGGAGGCTGTTCAGTGATAATTGGTGATGAATTTTCAGGTCTTGCAAAGTCTTTGGAAATTTTTTCTGTACCCATAAATGCAAACAGGAATATACCTTAAAACCTGACTTTGAAGGCAACAGCTGAATTAAACAAAAAAAACCCCTTGCAGTTTCTTCTAAAAGGAGTAGAGGATGAAGAGGAATGTACAGAAGAGAAATTACAGTACAGATGGTCCTGAGTACCTGCAAGGCTTTTCCTGGTGATGAAGTCAGTGTTTGTTTTAATTTGAAGTATGGTAAAGGACAGAAGACAGAAGTTTTAGATATTGATTAATATTTTTTGTCTTGATACATTTTCAAGAGAGTCCGTATTTATAATTTAAATGCAACAGAAAGAGAATCCTAGCCAGAACATGTCCTTGTAATAGAATCAGCTGTTTCTGTCAGTCCATTACAGAGCACACTAATCGCCCATCAGAACTAAAAGTCATTAGGCACAGTCTGCAGTTCCTCAAATCTGTGCTTTGGGACTGAGTGCCTGTATTTTACCAGTACTTTAATTGGGGATGAATTTTCCTTTACTCTGAAACAGATCTCTTGGCACTGAGTAAACCTGAATTATCCAACTGTATTAAATGTAGAGTTGTTCATAAATAAATCTGTGAAAGATTCTTAGATGTATCCCATGTTTTTTCATAGGAGAAATCTGAGTGATCCAAAAACTTCAGTTCTCTTGACATTTGCAGGTTTTATGATATACCTGAAGGACAGGGCTGGATGTGGTGTTTTAAAAAATATGCCCAGGGATGAGGTTGGTCAGTTCCTGTGGTTCCCAGCTCACCTGTCTTTCGTTCTGAAAGCAATAAATGCTGCTTTTGTGAGATATGTTCTGCCTCTTCTAAGCCTAAATATTATCTTACCTACACCAGTAGCAAACTTTGCCCACATTGGATTTGATCTGTAAATTAATCATGGAATTGGCCTAGCACCACTTTGGAGTTGCCTGTTTTTTATTCCACCTCAGAGCATTGTCACACGGGAACGTGACAGGCGCTGTTGTACCCTTGAAGTTAATGTAAGATTGAAATTCTAAAATTAAAGTTCAACTGGTGATTATTACAGTTCTATCTCACTGAAATTGAGAGGACCATTTAATAGCTTTTTTCTAATATATTTTTTTGTCTTTATGATTAATTTCAATATGCCTAAGCAGAAAAAAAAGCAAAACCCTGGTTTGAAAGTATGTGTGAAAGATGATAGGAAAGCATATTCCAATTGAATGTTTGTTTTTTTCACTGAAATAATTGTTCTTCAGAACTAATAATAAAAAAGTTGTGGTAAAGAGGCTTTGTGTTATAACTGAAATGAGTCACACTGGGTGTGTAACCACCTTATGTATCTAGGGGGTGAATAGCTCTTCCTATACACATAATATGTGTAAATGTCAAATATCTGTGGCTTTTGCTTTTGTTGTAAAAAAGTATTTATTTTTGGGGAATGAAGCAACAGAGCCCTTTCTTTCATCACTTTGTTCAAGGGTTTATGTTCGAGTGTGGAGCCCAGCAGGCATAAGGAATATCAGAGACTATTCACTTTTGAGGGCAGGAAGAGAAGTTAAAATTCTGCTGTCTGCTTACAAAGGTGTAAATACTGTCTGGCATCTGATTATTCCAAATTTTCACGTGGCGCTCAGCATGTGGATTTCTTCATTAAGTGGATGATGGCCTGGAACTATTCCTTTGCCAAAAAAAGGATCAGAGCACCCTGTCTGTCCCTCCTTCCGTGTTTTTGTGAGAAGCAGTGATTTGAGAGGGGTAGGCTGAAGTGCCTCATGTAGCTCAGCTAAGCAATGGAAAATTACATCTGCTTGTTCTGTAAATAATGTCCAGTCAGAGCAGATGTAATTAACTACTGAACTTAATGGATGCCTCGTGAGGTTACAGATGCTATCAGTCATAAACTAGATGAAGGCAAGGGAGCTGTACTTGCTTGGAATTCCTTTTAGGGCTAATTACTAAATATCTTTAAAATTGATTGCTTATGCTTTCAATTTCTGAGAGTGTTTTCCCATATCTACGTGGAATGGACTTGATGCAGCTTTAAGGAAGGATGGGAGACACCTTCATTGTTGAGGCTTTTTGAGGAAATAAAAGCTTTCTCTCCCCTGGAACTTTCTCCCAGAGCTTTACTGTTAGGAAACTTGGCCTAATTTTAGGGCTGGCCAAGCCGTCCAGCTGTCTGGCAACACTGGTCTGACACATTTTTCTTTTTGTCTAAATTAATTGAGAAATAGACAATTGTAAAGATAAAATTCTGTTGACGTGTCACAAGTCTTGGCCTAACATTGACAAAGCAGTTGGAGACACGGGGAGTGCCTCTCAAAAACAACCACCAAATTTCACTTCTGCCTGTTGGCTCTCAAACACTTTACAGCTGGGGAGTCAGCGAGAAAGCGACCTGTCAGAGTGGACAGAACCCTTTGGACTGATGGGAGAGACCTGCTGCTAACACTGAACTGACCATGTACCTTTAGTTGCTTCAACTGAGGTGTTGAAGAATGTCCAATTTATTTTAATATTATGTAATACCAATGTATTTCAATATAATTTGGGGGTAACCTTTGATTTCTGTTCATGGTCTGTATTAACAGTGCACCGAATGGATATGAGCTGATGGAATTTTCATGAGATAGCTCATTGTTTTATCTAATTTTTATGTAAGATAAACCAGAAAGGTTCCGAACTCACCAAAATTGTGTTGGGCGTGGTTATTCAGTTTTCAGGGATATTGAAAGAGTTTTATGAATCAAGTTAGCTGTCAGGTAGCCTTGATGACAGTTAATTTGTCTAGAAACAACCTTTTACGGAGCAGATGTGTGCAGAGTAGAAATGTCAACTGACTTAATCATAGATTAATATTAGTATGAGCCTACAAGGGAGAGAATAAAACTGGTTTTGTTTATTTGTAATGCTCTTGGCATTTTTAGCAGCTGCGACTGTTTCCTTGTGACCATTGCATGCCCAGTCCTGAAGGAATTTTTGGTGCAAGTCAAGACAGAGTAATTTTAAGAGGGGTTTCTAACAATAGCATTGCAGCTGCAGTCCCGCACGGCTCCGAGATGAGACTCTTCCCTGCATTTTCCAAAATTTTGCAGAACGTGACCTTTTGACTTAAATTTCTGAAACTGGCGCCGTCTGGCAAAATGAAAGAGAATTTTGAACAGTTGCTCCCATTATTTTGGGTGACTGTTCAGTGCTGGGCAGGCTCTTTCACACGTCAGGAATCTGCTTCATGGCCTTGTAAAGCTAGAATTAAGTAATGAGAAAGATTAATGAGCTGTCTAAGCTGTGTGCTTTATTACTCTCAGTATTCCTTCACCCTTAGGCTAATTTGTGCAAAAATATAATATATAAGGAAGATTAGGAGCATTTATTATTGGTGTTATTTCTCAGGTTTTAAAGTATAACCTTTTATTTACAGGGGACTACCATGTGTCTTGCTTTTTTTATTTTGTTGATACACACGCACATTTTGGGTTACTGCTATTGTTTAATTCAGGGAATAAGTTATCATAATGGTCTTCTGGAGCTACTGCTGTTGCAATTTATGGATTGTCTGTTAGGAGAGTAAATTCATTGTTTTTCTTCTGCTGTGCTGGTTTTTTTTCAATGCTTCTGCACCACATCTAGGACTCTGGGTTGCAAAATTCAAGCTGTAATATTTAAATTTACTTTTTCCTGCAAGTGAAATTACACCTTAAAAACATTGTCTTTTATGTGCTCTGTCACATTTAAAAGTAAGTTTGGCAAGTGTACTTGAAGAGGGCTGCTGCCATGGTTGGTTTTTCTTTTTTAGCCTTGAGGAAAACAATCAAGTTAATAGTAAATTAGTTTGCTGATGTCTAAGGATTGAACAGCTGAGTTACTGTATCCCTGTTATTGTGACCAGAGTTTTAGAGGTTGTCTTAATTTTCAGAAACCACTGTCTGTTTAAGCTCAGCTGAAAAGCTTGGGATTGAATATGAAGCTAGCAATTGTCTTTCCTATGGGAAGAAAGAGACTTCTGCTTGAATGAAGGCATGAAATCAGAGTGACCCTGTGCTCCTGGTCCCGAGAAGCAGAGATAGGAATGAATCCTGCGGAGGAAATGAGAGTTGGAGGACTGCAAGTCACTCATTGCTCTGGCTGGTGAGGGATGTGTGGGTGCCCACTCAGCTGTGGCAGCTGGCTTTTCCTGGGGGTGGGCAACTCCCTGCTGATCCCTTGGGAATGTGGTTTGCTTCCCTTGTTTTTATTGTCATCTGCCAGGCCAAGCCATGACGTGTGGTTTCAGCCCCGTTTGTTACCACGAGCAGTTTCAGTGTGGCTCGTGGTGTGCGCTGTGCAATGTTGTATTTTGGGCTGGAAAATATGATGTAATGTACAAAATATGGAGTAGACACTCCAGCTTACTAAAATATGTATATATATATATAATATATATACACATGGGAGTGGGCACTGAAAATATTCTGAGGAAAGTGTGAATTCTCGCCTGTTTTGAGATGTATTCTGGAATTATTTTAGGTCAAGTAACCAAAATCCATAATCTTATGGAAAGCCCTGAGGTTAAGTGATATGAAAGGTTAGTGGGAAGCTTCTGGTCACATATATTCCTGACAGGTTAATGCACAGATGTGCCCTGGATCCTTAGCTTTGCTTACCAAGGAATAAGTTTCTGTTGCCCAGCCAGAAGGGCTGGGATGGGGGTGGGGAGGGAAAATAATTTGCTGTGTTTGAGAATTTTGCTTAAAGTTTAAAGGGCTTTTAGCTGTATTTCCTTCTGCAGTAACTCTAATTTGAAATAAATCCAAAGGCTTTTTATTTTGCTGACTAGTAAGGGATTTCTAAGCTGAAGAGAAAAGAAAGGCTGGAAGATCTAAAAGCATGAAATGCATCATTGGCTGATTTGTGACCTGTGGGTTGAAAGACTGATATATACTGAATATTTAGAGAGATAGGGCTGCCTGTTAGCTAAACAGCTGAGGGTTTTTTCCCCATTTGGTTTTATGTGTTAGAATACTTGCAAATGGCATTTTTATTGACATGCAACTTCTGTTGAGGTAGAAAATTAATCAAAACAATACATTTACTTTGCTTTGAACTTGTAGTATGTTTAGGGTAGCACTGGGTGAACAGAGACACTGTTGACTATTCTGGTGTCACACCCGTTTTTCTGGAGGCTGTGGCACTTTGTCACCGTGAAGGTGAGATTTCTCAGGAAAGGGTGGTTCCAGGCAGTTTGGCTGGTACTGGGAATATGGGGAGATGCCCTGGGACTAAGCTATCCCTGGCATTTCAGAATTTGTGTAATGGCAGACATAAGTTCAGTAGAGCGCAGAGAAAGGTCTGGGAATTAAACTCTGTGTCCTCTGAATATTTTGAATGGTATTGGCAAGAGGCTGGGTATTCGTTTTCTGTATTTTAAGTATCTCTGTAGCTAAGCAGATGATCTAACAGTATGATCCTGAATTTAGTTTCTAAAAAGTCAGTAAATTATAGAAAATATCTGCAGCATATTCCAAAGGCTCATCTGACCTTCAGTACAGATACGGTTTTAGTGTTGCTGTTTAAAATTCTTCACTGATGAGTTTGGGAAACAAGTTCAGATGTAATCATTTCTAGAAAGAGAAATTGAGAAGTGCTGTTTTTAATAACCATTTACAGTGATACGGTGAAAAGAAGGAAATTATTTTTCCTGACAGATTCTGATAGGAGAAAGAAAAGCTTAGCATGGGGTGGGTTTTTTTTTTTTTTTTAATCACCATGAAAAATTCCTTCCTGTTAATCTGATGGATGGATTACAGTTTGTCCTTGCACGGCCAGGTTGTACTTTCCATCAGAACTGGAGATTCCAACCCTCATTATATCATTTCTGTAATGCAAATGGTTATGTATAGAAGGAGATTTAATTAATCCCCTGCTGGTTGGTAGTATACCCTAAAGCAAACATCGTCAGCAAAGGAAAAAAAAATTAAAACACGAGTGCATGGTACCAGGTCACTGACTGTCAGCGGAATTTCATCATCTGTGAAATATTAACTTATTAACTGAAATGTATTTACTCTTATAGCTGTAAAAATATTTGTCTATTGTCCCAACTGGTATGATAGCGAGCTACCTTGCAAGGGAGCCAAGGTCAAAGGCAATCTCAGGAATCATGCTGTCTGCTCTGGCAAAAATATGGAACATCCTGTGTGGCGATGGTTCTCATTTTAATTTGCAAGGACTCCATTTAAGCTGCCATCAGTGCAGGCTCCAGCATCCAACTTTGCCTGTGGGTCTGTGCCATATGCGCAGATACATATTCAAGGACAAATTACAAGACTGAGAGAAAGTGACAAATTTGAGTGATGGGTTCCTGTTTTTTCACACTTTTATAACATAACGTATCTGCTGGAACGATGTGGGTTGTATTGTAGGTCAATGAACAAATAGAATTCCCAGACTTTATTTCCGCTCCATATTGTGTGCACACACCTATGCGAAAAGCCTGAAACATTCCTGTTTTCACATGCAAGTTTCTGTATATAAAAAACCACAACTGAATATGTTTTTCAGTATCTAAGTGCTAAACAATGTATTTTGCAAACAGAAAAATGATCTTTAAAATGGCTGGTATTTTTTTCCTCTTTCAGCCTCCTTGCTGCCTGTAAAATGAGAATCTGGTCCTATTGTGAAACCTCTTATGTAGTATGATATGGTGTCCAACTGATTTTATTGCCTCATGATTGAGGTGATGAACTTAAGATAAAAGGAAATATAAGGAACTCTTTTGAAGGCAGATATTTGAATCAGCTTTTTTATAAATTCCGTGATGCTGAATTTCTTTCCCAAGGTTCCTTTTTAACTACTTGTCTGAAAATCTGCTGCTTCTTTTGTCATGTAGAGATCAAGTTGCATGTTTAATAATTACGCCTTGAAATGTGGAACTGATACAAAAAATTAACTTTCAGAACAGTCTGTTCTTGTCATTTGGGTACTGCAAGATTTAATACACTCCTTATTTTTTAGGATCTGTGAAAGTAGTTCTTTATTTCCACTTCTGAAAGTTCTTTGTGAGTAATGTGCACCAATATTTTAAAACGTTCTTATGCTGTTTAGCACTTCATATAAATCAAATGTAAATGTAAGCCTCTGTTTTGAGGGTTGTATTATTGACCTAGAGAGCAGGTGGCACGGAGGCTGGCTGGAGTAATAATGGTAATATAAATATAGCTACTGGCAGCACAAGTGCTCAGGGAGGCAGATGTGCTGTTGGAAGGGGCAGTTGGGAATCTTGCAGGTTCATGCGTTGTTCTCATCAGAAGGGTGGTCTCAAATGAAAAATGTCCTTCAGGATAAACTGGCATATTGAAAGCATTACAGCTGCACCCTGTAAATAGTGTTTCAGACCAAGTAGTCACAGCTCAGCACTCTTTTATTAGTTATCTCACCTCTTAAAATGGGATTTATTTTTTCAGGATGCATGGACATGGAATGCCAAACTCCTTTGTGGTGTGAGTGGAAACCAGTTAAATCACACCACCTACCTCATAATTTACTAACTAAAACATTTAATCTCTACTATAAATGATACTATATAAGATTCTGAGTAGACGTTAACCTTTATAGGGTGCTTGTGAAATGCTGTTGGACTTTTCTCTTACATTTTTCATAATTATTGAATCTGGTTTTGTAGGGGTACTTCAGATGTTTGAAACCACCCTGTAATTTTAAGATACAAACTCTCAGTTGGTCCCATTGCACACATTGAAGTGTTGAGCTGTCTTAAGACCCAGTTGAGTCTTGACCCTGTGAGCGTATCCCCGTCTCTGGGAGGCATTTCCATTGTCCACTCAATCCCCTGGAGACCTGCAGTGTTCTCCTGGCAGTGGGCATCCTCAAACAGGAAACAGCTCAGCAGTTGTCTGTGCTCTGCTCCCTCCTTCCTTCCGTCTCCAGGCATTTTCTGTCTGGGATGTAACTTCACGCACAAACTCCCTCGTGATTTGGGAAAAGCAAATCTCATAAATCACTGCTTGTGGC
The DNA here is from genome assembly GCA_013398855.1 of Mohoua ochrocephala. Taxonomy (NCBI): domain Eukaryota; kingdom Metazoa; phylum Chordata; class Aves; order Passeriformes; family Acanthizidae; genus Mohoua; species Mohoua ochrocephala. The sequence continues at coordinate 595,168 of VZTA01008079.1, forward strand.
TGTGTAAGGTCCGGCTCTGGTGCTTTTGCCTTGGCCCCACCGTTCATGGTCCGTTTTGGGGGGTTATAGGGGCTGTTACCAGCTTTGGAGAGGCAGAAAAGGGCACAGAGCTGGGAGGGTGCTTTGTCATTTCTCCAGAGGACAGGGAAAGTGCTGCAGAGGCCAGGATGTGGTGGGCTGTGTGGCTGCTAGGGCTTGTGAAGGGGATTTTAAGACTAACGTGAAATGAGGCATAGTGGAACAACAGGTATAAAAATTGATTGTTTTGATTGTGCTCTTTGTTGTCAAGACCACGGTGGTATTAAATGTGAACTGCTGCCTATTGATTCCACAGCTGCACTGTGTTTGTCAGGGTGGAGGTGCAGAATGAAGACAGTTCCTACATGGGTAGGATAATATTTCAATTGCATTGAGATGTCATCTGCTAGGACTTTCTTCCTTCCTTTTTTGGAAACTCTGTTTCCAAGGGATGCTTTCAGGAACAAAGCCCCAGGCAGTCCTCCTTCTAACTTTGCATGCATTTAATCCTGAATTACCTACATTATAGGAAGTATTAAAGGTCATATTGTTTGAGTAAAACAAGCGTTCTGTGAAGGAAAGGATTTGTCCATTCCTGTTCCTGGACCATGTTTTTTGTGATGTATGTCTGGTAATTATAAGTCACAATTACCAGAGCTGTGCTGCTGCAAGGGAGGGTTCTCTCTTTAAATGACTTTTCAGCTCTAATGACTAGAGCAAAGCTTGTAAAAATGAACCCTGGAAGTTCAAAAACTAGAAGGTAGTTAGAGAGATTTAAAGGTCACTGTTTTGGTTTTTCATCCAGTACCATGAAATTCCAGAGCTTTATACATTCATTCTAAAAATTTCTGGGCCTTACTGTGTTGGAATAAACAGAAATACGTCATTTGAACAGAAAAACTGCCTTCTGCCAAGAGGTGCCATCTTCTTTAAAAAGCATAAATTAAATACAGCTGCTCATATGATGAAAGAGATGTATATGCATGTCTAAGTAACATACAACCTACACAAGCAGAATAATATATAATACCTGTATCTTACCTGTTTTTTATTCATTTGCAGTGGCAAAAAGCTGCTCTTGCCACGTAGGCTTCACAGTTGGAAACTAATTCTTTCTAACAAATGAGAGAGGAAGAAGTACCTTTTTTAGAATATAAACCACACAACCTGTTATAGATGCTAATGATTTATTATCTTACGCACTTGAAGTGTTTTGATTAGATCTTGACAAGTTTGTCTGACGACAGGAATTTATTTCTCGATGCTGTAAGCTGTCAGCCTTGCGATAATTCACACATGGAATTTGCTCGGCACTGTTAAACTGTAATGAAATTTCAAATTACGGAGAACTCATACTTGAAAAGAATAACAGCATGTAAAAGTTATTTGTTTATTTATTAGTTTTTAGTGGCTGTAACTTTTTGGTATCTTTGAAAAACTTTAAGCCAAATCCCTTGTACTACTGATCAGACCAGTCACGGCCTGTCAATAACGTTGTTAGTCACGTCAGTCAGCACAAACACTGTAACTAACGATGGAAAAGAGATTACCTTACCAGATTTCATGGATTTAATATTTTTTCCTATTGATTTTGGTTTTGCAATATTCAGGGAGAACACTGATTTTTTTTTTTCGTAGAGGGGATGAGAAACACCTCCCGTAGATTAGTACCCTGAGATCCAGTTGTGCTGGTGCTCGCTGGGCTCAGCCGAAGCGAAGCAGCCGGGGGTGGGCGCAGCCCGTCCGAGTCCCGCCCGTGCCGATGTTTTAAGGAGAAACCCCCAGAATCGGGGGCTGCGGCCGCGGCTGCCACCTGGCGGTGTCCGGCGGGAGCGCAGCCGCGGGAGCCGGGCGGGGCCGGGGATTGCGGAGCCGGCGCTGGGCAGTGCCGGGGGATGCGCCGTGTCCAGCGCTGCCCGCGCCTGGGGATGCCCCCGGGCTGTCCGCTGCAATAAAAACCGCAAAATCCCCCGTCTGCCTTTGCCTGTGCTGCTGAAACGCAAAGTGCTGCCGAGAAGTGGGAGTAGCGTTTGGCCTCGGGTTTTTTTTTGTGATAATACATAACACAACTGATGTGTATGTTTGAAAAAAACACCCCAAACCACCCCCCAAAATCCACTCTATTGCATTAATTCTTTCTTTGGTGAGAGTGTGAGACCATACCACAGCAGCTGCAGGCACACCACGTTCCACACTTCTGGAAGTGGTTCGGTCTGATGCTGATGAGGTATGTAGGACAGAATTAATTACTGCCTTATCTGTGCTCAGGCTTGAATTTCAAAGTTATGTTTGCTCTGTTGAGTGCTTATGATTTTTTGACTACAAAGGCAGTGATTATTTAGGCAAAATGACCAACTTTTGTGCCCCAGACTGTGCATTGTGAATGTTCAGCAGCAGTGCTGTGCAGTTCTACACTGAGCATGCGCTGGGAAATGGCCAGCTCTTTATTCATTCCACCTCAGTCATTTATTGATAAATAAATTAGTAATATATAATAAAAAGTAGAATTAACTCAAGGTTTTCATTCTTTTTTTTTTCCAGAAAGAGCTCAGTCTCCCCAGAAGAGGAAGCTTGTAAGTATAATTATTCTTTATTCATCCCTTGGTTTGTTTTGAACATATATAGCTGTTCAGTTGTGGAAGTAATTTAGATGGGCAGATGCTCTGTTTTCTCTGTTAGCATTTTCAGGAATCTGTCATGGGCTTGGAAACAGCTAGCTTGGATTTCTCTGAGACTGAAGCCTCTATTCATTTCCTTAAGTGTAGTAGGAAAAGCAGTGGTAGTGTAAGCTTACTTCTAATTACCAGCTGGAGCTGATCCTGGTGTGGAAGTAGCTGCGGTGTTGAGTGTTGCCACTGTGACATCGCTGAAGGGACTCCGGAGAAGTCACTGATTATTTATGCGATATGGACAACTTTGATGGCTGCTCCTCAAACAGTCTGTTGACAGAAGTCTAAGCACACAGCTCCTGGGCCACACAGGTCAGGTGTTTGTGGAGCAGGCAGCCTGACTGAGGTATCTCGATAAAGTAGCGCATGTCAGGAGAAGTAGGCTTTTAAAACTGTGATTTAAACAAACAGCAATTTTTTTAATGCATTATGGTGCTTAAAGAATTTTAGCGAACTAACTTGTGTTTCAGTGGTATTATTGGAGCTTAGCTTCTGCTATGCTTACAGATTTATGGTGGAAGAAATTGCATTATTGATTGCATTATATAAAAGAGAAAGCTTTTGTACTGCCTGCTATTGCATTATGATTTAAAATTGTTTCCCAAAGCTTGTGGACTACAGACATGAAGCTCACAAAAGCTTATAACCTTTCTTCCTCAGGTTTCTGGTTCTAATGAGAAATGATTTTCAGTTCTTTCAATGTAAGCTATCCCCTTTGTATAAGAAACAGTGTTTGGAAAATGCTGTGTAGAGCCAGTGATTCAGGGCTGAACAATACAGAGGATCAAAAGGTCTTTTTTTAAAAGTGGGGCATGACCAGACCTTTTTGTTTAGTTCATATGACAATGATAAACCAGTCAGGGAGTTATTTAAAGAACATGAGGCACTGACTGGTTTTGGGGTTTTTTTTTTAACCAGTATGCCTCAAAGGCTGGCTTAACGAGATTTGAGAGATTTCTAAGACAGGTGGTGTTCATCATTTGAAGATTATGAAGGTTCTTTGATCAAATAGTGGAGCAGTGAGTTACCAGTAAGTTTTTTGTGTAACGTAACTTAGATATTTTTGCACAAAACTTTTGGAATTGAAATTGAGGATGCCAGAGATATTCCAGCTCATTCCAGCATGGAGGTGGGTATGACACAAGACTACTCATGTATTTTCATTTGAGGTATCTGAGATACAAATGAAGTGCTTCAAATGTGTAGTGTTTAAGTTACTGGTAACTAAACCAAGTGACTGAATATTTTATTTCTGTGTTACTTAACTCCTGCAATTTTCATTACTTCACTTTAGTTTTCTTCCACAAGTGAGTGCCTTTTAAGCTGTCATTATGTGAAGAAATTTAGCAACCTGTGTCAAGAAGATCCAGGCCATAACTTTTAAGTACAAGGTTGCAGCTATTGGTGAGGCTAAAAACCTGTGAAGAATTGAAATCTCTTAGTTGCCTGCGTTATCTAGCTGATTATTTGATGGTAGTTTCTGGAATTACAGATTCTATAGTCAAGTCAAGTACCAGGTGTAGTCAAGAACCAAACGATACCTTGCTGTTTGAGAAGTTTAACTGTTCATGAAGTCAGTAGTGCATTGTGGCTGATGTAGAGCTGTGCTGATGCTGTACTATGGAATGTACAGGCTTGCTGAAAAGGGTCTTGTGGAGTTGGTCTACATGATTTTGCATATCCCAATATCAGAGTGTTTACTTGATTAAAAAAAAATCCTCTTAGTTTTTGAATTAGAAATTAGAGAAATTTATATCAGGGGAATAATTACAATATATGTGTGTAATATAAGGTAAAACCACACATATGCTATGTATGAATTTGTTCAACCATTCTGTCAAAAAGAATGGCAGTACCACTACAGGCAGTTCTCAGTTCTTCTGGAGGCTTTCCCTCTGCTTGAATCAACTTAACAGTGAAGCTCGTAAGCAAAAATAAATTCTGAAAATAAAATTTATTCTGAAAAGCTGCTGTCGTGCTGTGGCTGAGGAGTAGGGATAGTTTTGGGTGTAGCCACGTCCTGATTCATTGACTGTCAGTCGCTGAGTTTTGTTCACCGACAGAAGCAGAAGCAGGAATGGACAGGAGGATGAAGTACCTGGCTCGGAGCCAGGAACCCTCAAGAGGTGCATCCATTTTCTGCACAAACTCCAGCCTTTGTAGCAGTTCAGTGGCAATTACATTATACACAAACATCAGCCACTCAGCATTTTTTTCTGTGCTAGTCTGGAGGTTGGGGTGCACTTACTACTGTAAAAAATCATATTTGGGGAGGAAGTAATTATTTTCCAGCCTGCCAGAAACAGAATGAGGACTTGACTATGGCTGCTGGTTTGGTGATTGCTTTGCTGGATTGTTGAGTTAGAAAGGTTTTAGCCTGTGGATTAGCTCGGGTATTTGTCATTGCTTGAATGGAAAAGGACGAGCTATTCCTGACAACGCTTCTAAACTTTTTCTTTGTTTGACTCTCAATGCTTCGTATTTCCTGGGTCAGTATGAGTAATCTCTATTTTATTGCAGGAACTGATTGTAGGCAGAGACAACAACAGATGCTGTGCTTGTTTGTGCTGAGGAAAAGGAGTGGAGTTACAGGTCTCACTGTATTTGTCAGGAGAACATGAGAAATTTTGTCGCCTAAAGAAGGTCTTGGGTGGAAGCTGGAGAGAATGAATGGTGGGATGGAGCCTGTGTGAAGTCTATTGCTGGGTGTTGATGAGTGTTTCCATATCAGCAGAAGGAAACACAGGCACGCTGTAAAGGATGGCTTTGCACTTGGATATCTTGCAATCTTAATTTTGAAATAATCAGCACAGAGTGAGCAGACATGTAAAACAGATGGGGGAATTGTATGCAGGGTGACATTAAGAGAAATGCCTGATAATTTAGATACCATTTTGTTGTTAATGTGCTTAAAGTGTTTGTGTTTCTATAGGGGGTTATGTTTAATGCACTAAAGGAAATTATATTCAGCTGAGTTGTAGGCTGCTAAGAGATTGAATAGTTAGAGAACAGGAATAAGTAGTTATATTTTGTCTCTGGTGTGGTTCAATAATCAGAGTTCAAAGTTTTCCTTTAATGAATTATGCATATAAATGTATTGGTTATGGTTTTCCCCATGCTTTGTTCACAAAAGAAATAATTACCATTCATGAATATTTTCTTTAGTTTCAAATAGCGAATGTGGAGTGATAGACTCAAACTTTGATCTTATTAGTGGAAGTGGTTTAATTATTTTCAGCCATTACCCTGTTCTGTTCTCTGTACAGAGATCAGTTTTTGTATTGTTGGCTGCAGCTTTCACGTGGTTTTGATGTGCACCTGCACGTGAATTGCACTAGAGAGGTTCCAGACGTGAAAGGACAAAGGTGGGGACTTTGCAGCAGGAGCATCCCGTGGTGAAGCACCTCTCTGTGTTCGTGTGTTTAAGAGCAGTTCAGCACCCGGAAGATCAGGCTGAGAACTGCATTTCATTGTGGCTGCAGGATGCACAGCACCAGCCTGGAGCTCACCGTTGCTTCTGGTTGCTTCCTTGGCTGATCAGTAGTCAGTAAATCCTGTTGGGGTTGCCCTTGAGCCATCTGGTTTCTTGTTCAGTACCCCAGTAATACAAAATTAATAATAAATTCAGTTCTTTGTAGCATGAACCTTATTGACCTGTTCAGGCTTTTTAATGAAAAATGTGGGCTTGTATTTGAAATCCTCGTGGTTTCTAAGGCAGGGTTTATGGTGTGGGTTGCTGTAATTTTTGTGCTATCTAAATGCAAAACTTTCTAAAAAGAAAATATGGCTTTCCCATGTTATATCCAAATTTGAAAAGAGTCATTTCCTCAGCAAACTAAATTTGCTAAACCAGTTTCTAACTTCAGCTATAAGTGGTTTTTTGTTAATTATTTCCTGCTATCAACCATCTGTATCAAATATACTTTTAAAGTCTGTATACAAATGGAAAAAGAAAATGGAGGCATAAGAAACATGAAAAAATAATTTTAATCCAGGATGTACCCAGTAAAAATACACATTTATATGAACCATATCTTACAGACTGCTGTTTTGATGGCGATTGGTGCTGGTAAAGAGTAGTATTTACCTGAAGTTTTTATGTCTATCTCTGAAATATGGTAAGCAACATAAAAGTGTTTGCTAAAGACATGTGCAGGCCTTTTATGGTGGTCTTTATTCCTTCTAATCACTTTTTAAGGCAGCTTATGTCCCCTGTGGGACTTGTTTTCTCTCATTCTCTTCCTCCTCCTCTGCACTACCATTCTACTTATAAACCTCTGAAGATTCTTAGTTTCTGCTGCCCTAGACATTTCTGAGAGGGTTTCATTAAACAAGTCTTCATCATAATTTGTTAAACTTACCCCCAGCGTCCTGACAGTAAAATAACACACAAACACACCAAGGAATTTCTTTGGGGGATGTGCTGAACTACTTGTATTCTTTTTAATGTTTAGACCTTGGAAACAATAAGAAGTTGGATGGCAGGAAAGAAAATTTCTGGCCTTTAGTGCTGGTTTATGTCTTTGTGCTGCCATGCTCAGGTGCTGTGGGAATTTCCCCTGTATCTGCAGAGAAATGGAGTATATAATTCAGTTTCTGCTCGTCTTGGCGGGTGAGTGTTTCTGCTGGTGATGGATCGATGCTGTTTCCCTGCCAGGAGCAAGTGCCATTGTCCCAAGAGTAGGAAAGCCAAAGTCAGGAAGTGGATGAAAAATGGTTCTGAAAAGGAGTAGGGAATTTTGCTGCTTTTGCACTCTCTTCTGATTTGGATCTGGAAATAAAGTAAGAAATAGTGCCTCCAGTGAATGCATTCTGCTTGTGGTGCTTTATATAGATGGGGAGAGAAAGAGGTGCTCTTCTCTGACCGCCCCATCCTTCTCTGAGTGTGTGGAAGCAGCTCACGAGCAGTAGGTCAAAAATAACCTGCTGCTCTTAAGCTGATCCATGGGGCTGGTTCTGGAGGTGGAACGTGCCCAATTATTCTTATAGGGCTCTACAGCAGTGCTGCTATTCATGAGTTAGGCTTGAAAAATAATTTGAAAGCATCATTTCCCTAAAAGAAGTGATTTGGTGAATCAGGAGTATTTTAGTGTTCTGTATAGGCTGTAATCTCGGAGACAAAGAATTTATGGAGGTTTTCATCAAGGATTTAAAAGTGGAAAAAGTACTTTGCACAGTTTTTATCGTCAAGTTTCCACTACTTAATCCAGGCTCTCATTTAATAAGTACAATAGAATGATACTCAGCATACCAAATTTGTAGTTGTTGCTGCTTGCTGTGCTGTGCTTACTCCAGAGGCACAGTGTGGGGAGCAGGGCTCTGGCTGTGTAAGGACAGCCACCCTGCCCTTCCTCCTGAGCCTGGCACTCTGAACTCCTGGCTGTTGGGAGGTTGGGATTTCGGAGTGTGGTGCTGTGATTGGAATCATGGAAGGGTCTCAAGATAGGAGTTGTCACGTGGAATTTGACGTGGTTGATGAGTACTTGTGAATGGCAGCCTAAATACAGCCTTTAGCACTTTTAAAGCCTATTAAACGTATATATGGAAATTTTTTTGGGAAAGTGACATTCTTACGAATAGACATTTCGAAAGTGTTGGACATAATTTGGGGCAGTTATATTAATAGCCCAAAATTGATTCTGAGCTGATCGAAGTTTGCAAGCAGAACTGCCAGACTTGCAGTGTAAGGGGAACTTGGCCTCCTAGCGAAGGTGTTCCCCCTTCCTCCCCTCCAGCGCCCGGCTCCCCAGGCTGCTGCTCTGGTCTCAGTGCTGGAATCCATAAAGTTCGTGGCTGGAACACAGCTGGGGAGTTACGGGAAGATGTTTTAGGATGCGAGTTGTGCGTGTAGTTGAGGGGATTGATTTCCGAACGAGGGCTGGTTCACGTGTCCCCGCCGGCCGGGAGCAGCTGCTCCCCGCACACCGCTGAGGGCTCTGCCAGGCTTTGGGTGGGAGCGCTGCCTCTGTTCCTGTCGCCGCGCGAGTTTCCAAGCTGCTCCGTCAGACTCCTGCCAGAATCCTTTCAAGTGTGCCGTCGCTGCCTTTGGCTCTCCGCTCTCCCTTCGGTTTGGTGAGGAGGGCTGCTCCTGCTCCTGGCAGCCCAGGGGCTGGGGGCTGGTTCGCGGCGTGCCCGGCCGGAGCGTGGCCTTAATATGCTGCTGGCGGTGTGACAGGTCAGATGGCCCCTCTGTGTCCTGGGCTCCTCGGCACCTTCCTTTCCTTCTGGTGGGCTCCGTTTTCTTTCGCCGGATGCTGTGAATAGGCTCGCAGAAGATTTTATAATCTGAATTTTTCTTTTTTTTGGTAAATAATTAGGTTTTTGACATGAGCTGTGTGATTAATCTGGACCATTACTGAACTCCCGAGGTCTCTCTGACACTGGGGGTATACGAAGAGCTTGGAATTGCACTGATTGTTCTGTGCTCTGCGTTGGAGTGATAACAGTGGCCTCTCCTTCCCAGCTCTAAGCCTCTTATGCTGGGAAGAGGCATATCAGTGTATCAGCACAATGATGAAGCGGAGGAAACAGAGGCTTGGAGCCCCATCTCTGCGGATCCAGTAAGGACTGTTGTGAAAAATAAATTGCACTTGATCATTTCAAATTGAAGCTATGAAGAGAAACCGGCCAGGATTTTCTGTGGCCGATAGACAGTGCTTTGATTTGTTAGAACTTTCTTTATCTGTCGTGCTTATTTGTCTGTACACAAAATTTCATTTTGGAAGCTTTAACATTTTGGTTTTGTGGAGTATTAACCATGAAGTATAGCCAAAAAAAGCAACGTTTAAGTGTTTTTAACTGGGGTACATTGTGGTTAGGTTTTGTCCCAAGCATTAGTGTAGTAAAACTGAATGTTTGTAACTCTTGTCTTTCTAGTTCGATCATTCTTCAGATTTAAAAAGCACTTTTAATAATCTGTCAGAAAGCTGCCACAGTGTTAAAATCTCCAGAAACCTTTGCTACCTTTGCTATCTTCTAGAATTAAGAGTGCTATTGAAAACTTCTAGATTTGAAGCAAGAAGTCTCTACTTATATTGCCACATGCATTTCTACAAATGGAATTTTAACAAGCATTTCCTTTTTAATGCTTGTGTCCTTTATAAATGCTTTGAAATCTACTAATGGAAACTGCTATTTAAGGTGTTCACAATTGTATTTATTCTTTCTGTTAGGTAAAATTAAGGAAATTGTATATTTAATACTGTGTTCATAAGTAGAGGTGGTGAAAAGAATCTGTCATGTAGTCAGCGGAGGGAGGAGCAGGGTAAGAGGCAGGCTTAACCTTTTCTGTCTGCAGACTGTAAAGCTCATCAGCTGTTTAAGCAGAGATTGCTGGTGGGGAGGATTTCCAGTATGTAAAGGTTGCTTAACTGATAAGTATTTGGATTCATCAGGAAATTCAAAGCTAGGAGCATGGACAAACATGCTTGACTTCAGGACTTTAAGTGTAAAATATCTGAATTCTAAACAAAACTGAAGCATGCCTCAAATTGCCATTTTGCTCACTTTTCTGTTTAAATATGGTAAATAGCAACTTTTTTCCAGCCCTCAGTCAAAAATCAAAGTTATAGGTGTAAGAATACAGTGGCACTAATTTGTATTCTAAGACATAAGCACACTTTGTAATGCCAATAATTGTAAGTTAACTTTTACTTTATTTCTAGCGAAGGACATCTCCTCGTGTATAGTTCACTAAAGTAGGTGTTAGAGCCTCTGCTCTGTGTTTCTGTACAAGTCTGTTTGCAGCTTTTTGAGAAGCAGCTACTTTGAGACCTTTTCTGTGCCCTGTGTGAATAGAAATGTGCGTTGGCTGCTGACCCTGCAAAAGCAGGGTAGTTCACAGAGCTGAGCACAGAGCTGGGCATCAGCACCCTCAGCTGCAATCCTGATGCTACCGTGGATGTGCTGTGGACATGTCACTAAACCTCTTCATGCCTCAGTTTCCCCACTGCTAAAATTAGAATAAAGCCATTTTGCAGTGCTGCTTTCAGGCTTAATTAGTTGTTGCTCTAAAACAACTGCCACTGCTAAATGTTGTTTTCTAGTTAATGGTTTGTGTAATTCCTATTTTCCCAGTTGCGTGTTTCGGTTATTGCCACAGCCGTGGCGTGGAACCACGGCTCCCAAATTGTGAAGGCAGTGATGCAAATGGTCTGTGTTTGCTGCTGGTGCCGTTATCAATTTGTTCTTTTTTTCTCAATTAAATGTTTTAGATTAGAGATTGACAGTGGTGTGTATTCCAGACAGCCTGGAGATCACTGCAAGAAAGGATTTGGATAATTCCAGATTGGAGGATTTTTGTAGTGGAAAAATAACATTGAATAGATATTAAATTGACTGAAAAATACATTTGGGTTTGGATGATAATGGAAAGGAATGACTTTTGACCACTTCGTTTATTGCATTTGTTTAGAAGATATAACTTGTATTGTGGAATTACCTTTTTTTTTTTTTCTTTATTGAAACAGAAGATGTGATATTGACCCTGATTTTTTTTTTCTACTGTGGTACCTTGTCAGAATCTCCTCTCCTTTGTACTCCCACTGCCGAGGAAATGATGTTCATCAGCACATGTTCTCTCCTACATCTGCTCCAGGTCTGCAGCATCTTAAATTCCCATTTAGTGCTGACTGTGCACTTGTCACTTCTCCTCTAGTATTTTACCTGAACTCACGAGCCCAGAGCAATCCATCTAGTCCGTGCAACAGCCATCCTTTCCAGTGGAGGTAAGGAGAGGTATCAGCTAGGAATTCCTAACAGTTTGGTGTTGGCATAACCATCTATGAACTTAACAGCTTTACAGTTCAAGAGAATAACATCTAACAGAAGGAAACAGCTTCCTGGTCACAACTTACTTCCAGCCATTTGGTGTTCAAGTTGATGTTGCTTATTGGGACAAGTTTTTTGTAGTTCTTGTGTAGGCCCTATGTAGGGAAGAAGGTAAAGCGGATTAAGGAATGGAAACCTGTCTGATGGTGTGTGCATGTAGTTCCTGGTGGCACCTTGTGTTAGCACGTGTGCACCTTGTACTGTGCAGCAGAGGAACCCTCATAGGCATGTCTGGTGTCAGGAAAACCAACTTAAAACAGCCTGGAGTGGGGTCCTTAAAAACCCCTGTCTAAATAGTGGGTCCGTGCTAAATACTGTGCACCCTGTTCCATTCACTGGAAATCCACTCTGCTTTCTTACAGAGGCTGGCAGGCTGAAGTCTCCAAGCACAGGGTATACCAAGGATAAGGAGTAGAATCAAGCCTGTTGTTAGCAGGCTTGAGTGAGGAGTACAAGAGTTTCTAAACCAGAAATAGCCCAAACCAGCTCAGTATATTAAAGCACTTAACAGCTCAAATGATATATTTTCCCTTCGGGATTAGCTCTTGCTCCTCATTGTGCTCTTAGGGGACAAGCACAGCCATCAGCAGCCCCAGTGGAAACCTTTAGCTTCTAAACTAAGAGGAAACTTCCCCAACTCTCAGGGGGACAGTCCCAGGCAAAGGCTCACACACGCTGGAGATCTTTGTGCGTGCGGTTATGAAACCGGAGCTCAGTGGTACCTACTTAAAACTTGAGCCAACATAGCACCAGAGGGCTGGTTTTGAAGTTCACATGCTGCAGGGTGGATGTGGCTGGTCAAATTTCAGTTACTCATCAGGTGGTAATGCTATAGCCCCTGAATCTAGATGTTATTTCAGAGGGAGGTTGCTCTTGCTGGCCAGCTCTGGTAGGACTAACCAGAAAATGTGAAGTTGAACTATTTTAGGCTTCTGCCCCTCTAATGCAGAGTAATGTATATGACATCTGTTGAGTGGAAATCAGGTTGTCAGCAGAGGAAAGGGAGGTTGCATGTGTCTGTCCTCGTTGTGCATGGCCATGGGGAGAGGCTTGCCCAGCATCTGCTGCTTTCCCTGCACGCTGGGCAGCAATTGGTGACAATTCTTAATAAGGTGCTCACTTCGGCAGCACTTGGGGGAAGCGAAGGGCAGCAGCTACAGAGCAGTCTCCTAACATTTCAATGTCATTGCCATCAATCTAATTTAAAATGAATTTCTATTATTTAAAGGCTGGTATTGGGTAATGTTCCTTTAAACAAGGGTGATTAAACTCGATTAAATGCTCTTTAGCCTTGGGGCTAATTAACAGACTGGTAAGTGGCAATTAAATATCAAGATTAGGTTATTGTTAAAGTCAATTGAGAACTGTTCTTTTTGGAGATGAGATCTGATGATTATTGGTTGTTTTCAAAAGTCTTTTTGGTACTTACTGCTTTTTCTTCCTCTGAGAAACCTTCAATTTTCAGGATTCTGACATGGGTCAGTGAATAATTTTTTCTCTTTAGGAACGTTCATATAAAAGTCTTAGTAGCAAGCTTTATTCCACTGTTACTATGGACTCCTTGATAATAATATTTTTCCCATATGGGGACCTTCCAGCCATCTGCTCTTTAAATACTGAATGGTTGATGATTCACAGATACATGGTTCTGTCTAAGAGCTTAGGTCGACTATAATAAGTTTTTATTTTCGTCGTCGCTGCTTTCACCTGTGCAGCTCTTGATCCTGTTTTATCCTGTCTTTCTTTGTTGTAGTTTTGTTTACTTGGTTACGGTGCCAGTGATAGCCATTCCTGCTTGCTTAGAGCAAAGGTTCCTCTTGGCAAGTTACCACTGTCATTGATCTACTCAGCTTAACACCTCTGGTTAGCCAGGCAGTGATTCATTTCCATGGCTGTGCAGGGAACTGCAGGAGGATGTAACAAGAAAAACTTGTGCCTTCACGTTAAATCTTCCTCACTTTTTACCTTTGGTGTATTGCATTTGCAAGAATTTGCACAGATTTTCCCTCGTTCCCTGTATTTCGTGGTGCCATTGATAATTTTATGTCGACAGATGAACGACTGTTGGTGCATCTGATGTCAAGACAGATGGCATGGAAGTTCGTGGCTTCTGAAAGAATTAATCTAATTAAGATTGAAAATATTTTATATATAACCTTTGAACAAATGAAAATAATGTAAACCTTTCAAAAGAGTGAAGGGAAATGTAGTCTGATTACAATAAAATTGATAACAGTGGAATAAGGCTGCTGTAGTTGATGGAAATGTGGGTTGGAATTAAGGTCATACATCTTTAGGAAGAAAAGAGAATTATGTCCAGAATTGAACAAGTGCTGAGTCTTGTCTTTGGGATCTGGCTTGCACTCTTCTGGGGGTAACGGGGAAGTCAAATTACTGAAGAAGAAAATGAGGCCATGTTTCACAGCTGGTCCTCTTTATGAGCTGGCAGATCTTTGTGCACCCATATTTGTCCTTTAATTTAATCAAAATATGAATTTACAGCATTTTTTGATCTCAAGTTGCTTAAGAGATGTCATGAATTGATTGTTCTAACTTGGAAGTGATGAACCGTGAGATTAAAGGAGAGTGCAATTACCCCCATTCCAGAAAATGTTACATTCTGTGTAACACCCTCAGCAAGATATAAGGCATTTTCAGTAATTCTAGAAACAGTTTCATTTGTTTGTGGTAAGAAGGATAAAAGTGTTCAGGTGCTGTTTTTCTGGCATCTCTGAGCGCTGCAGCTGAGGTGAAGTCTCAGTGGAAATTTGCTTCAATTCCGTAACAAACCGAGGGAAGAGTTGGCTTCAGCTGGATCATTCAAGGGGCATTTTCTCGTGCTATTTCAATTTCACGAATTCATGCCAGTTGTGGAACATGTTCTTATAGGGATGTATGGTGGAGGTTATTTTTATAGGAATGTTTTCCCTTGGAAATTCTAGCTTTAATGAAGTCTATTGGAAATAGCTATTAATTTTTCTTACAGCTTTGCAGAATAGTTTAATCGAATTTTTTCTTAGACTGTGCAAAATCTGGTCACCGCTTGTGGGTGTGATGGTGACCAGACCCTTTCTGTCTTATTTAAGTAAAACAAAATGGGAAACCTAATGTTGCTCCAAAATAGTCTTTGAGCACCCTACATAATTACTCGATCAGTGTGTAATTACAATGTTATGAGTTTTATATAATTAGGATTTTATGGACATCTGTGATATAATTTAAGAATATATTAATTTATTTACATAAAAAGCCCGTTCTAGGAAACAAGCCTTTAATCAATAACTGTGGTAAGTAACAGGAATATGTTATACATAGGCATTCAGCAAATATCCTGGAGGGTTGCCTGCCTTTATTTAAAGCCTTTTTTGTACAAGCTGTTGCAATGGATGAGGGGAGACCTATATTTAGAGCTATGGCTTGTTTGGGTGTATGAGTGAGGTTGGGTGGGCAGTGTCCTGGGCGAGTCTGCTCCATTGCAGTGAGGCAGATGGGCTTTCCAGATCTGCAGGGTGCTGGTCAGCAAACCCTCACCAGAGGGTGGGGATGGAGACATCCACCTTCTTGGAATGGGTCTCCTGTTAGACCGTCTGTAGCTTGTGGATGGGGATGGCTGGTGTGCCTCGATGAGAGTCTTGTAACTGCAGTCCTGCTGCTTCAAGGCAGATGCAGAAATCCCTTCCATAGGATAAGGATGTATTCTTGGCACACACATCCCCACATCACCTGTGGTTTGGGTTTTGAAGACTGCATATATTTTGCAACATCAGGGCAGCAGCTGTAAACAGAAGTTCCTTTTTTTTAGGCAGCATCAAAACCATTTCGGAATTCAGACTTGATAAGTTTCTTTATTTTTGTTTTGAAATACCTCAAGGCTTATCAAAAGTTGTTGATGGTTTCCTGTGTTTGCTTAAATTTTGCTTAGTGTAAAGTCACTTGATATGATACAGGTTTTAAGAGTTTGGGATTTTTTTAGTTAGAAATTCCTCTTTGACAAATGTAGGAGGATTAACGAAGAGGCCTGTATTCGGTTTGAATGACATTTGGAAATTGTTCTGGTTTCGCAGTAAATGTTATCCTCCTGGTTTAGTGCTTGATTCGGTACAGGTTCTGCTTTCTTAAATGTGCTAAATAATTGGTCAGAGTTGACTACAAGACAGCATAATGTCACTTTTGGAAACAGTGTAGATCAGCAATTCAAGAATAATGAGAAACAGAACAACTTTGTGGGTATATCATTATGCATAATGTGAAATGATGAATTTTGAGTAGGTAAGCTTTTGGTGACCGAATTCTAATCTACATCTCACATTGAATGAATGAGTTTCCCAGAATTAATTTCTTTTTTTAATGGGAGTTTTTCTCCTTATTCCTTTTCTTTTGTACTGGTTATTATTCCTGGGAATCATTTTTCCCATCTAAGAAACTACATGGGATGGACACACTGGTGATGCCTGAAATGTGACAGGCTCAGATAACTTCTTGTGTGTCTTGGACTGATGGGAAACTGTTTGTTTACTTTAATATGGTTAGGAACATTGAGGCATGGTGGCATGAATGGTATAATTTTTTCATGTGAAGGCATTATATAAATGCAAAAATCCCCGCATCCTGCCTGGAGCTGCAGTAGCCGAAGAGTTAAACCCTGGAGTTTGGAGCCCGAGGTGTGAATTCTTGTCTCCTTCCAGGCTCACCATTTGGCTGCCCTCCATGGGAGCACTTGTAAATCATAACCTGGTGGTTTGACCTGGGAAACTGGAGGCTCCCAGAGGGGAGTTTGTAGCTGTGACTTCAGAAGTTGGAGGGCTTTACTGTTTGTTGGCCACTTCACCTGTAAACCATATAAGGTTATGGTTCATTACTGGTTTTTCTATATAATCGTGTTTGAAGGCTGTGATCTGCTGGTGCACCTGTGTATGAGCCAACTCATTTACTACCCCTGCACTGTTCAGAGTTTGGGATGGTTGGGACTTAAGTCAGCAACTTCTAGGGAGGAGTGAAGAGCTCAGAAGGTTCTTAAGAGACTGTAGTAAATATTGAAGCCTTTCTTTTTCTGTCCTTATCCTCAAATAACAATGAGTTCCTCAAATGACAGCGGTGTGCTCGGTTCTCTGTAAAATTTTTACTTCCAAGTAGTCTCTCCTTCAAAGACCTTTTGATCTTGAATACAGATACAGAAACAACCAGAGCACTGAAAGATTCCTGGCAAGGGAATAGTTCTGAGAAAGAAATATAAATTCTTAACCAGACAGTCATGCGTTTATTATTGTTGATAGACAGTGCCATGCATTATCCAAGATTTGTTTTTAATTGGACCATGAGGCAACCAGGGGCTATTTTTAGTTTTAATTTGGAAAATCAGTGAGTGTGCAAAGGGGCCTGTTAATGTCCTGTGCTGAAGCACTAATAGCAGAGATGTACTAACAGCAAGTACCTGGTGTCACCTTCACAGCCTGGAGCTGGGGGAAACAGAGATTATTTTACACAGCTGTGTGTGTCAGCCCAGGACTGTTCCTGCCCATGAGCAGGTTCCTTTCCAAAGTGTTTCCTTAAAGAATTGCTTTTTGAAGACAAGTGCTACAGTTTTAATTTATTTAGATAAACCATTTAGTGGATCAATATTAACCTGAAAGCTTAAGGAAAGTTCAGAATGTAAAGAAGTGAAGAGAGTCTCAGGGTAACTTCTCACCAATTTTTGGAATGGTATCCCATTTCAGCTGTGTCTCGCTATCCTGAGCTATGGTGAACTTTTGTCTCAAATTTATGCTCTTGTTTGAATATTCATAACTACCGTGCCAGAGGGCCTGCAGAGCTTCATCTGCTGTAAATGGACCCACTCGTGCTCTCTTTCTACAGGCTGCATCTGTGCTCCCCTTTTCTTCAGCACCTCTCTATTCCTGTTTTTGTTCATTCATCTCAAATATGCCTCTTTTAGTGCTCTAAGTTCTCTCTTCCCCTCATTTATCTCCTGAAATTTTGCTACTTTGGCTAGTTGTTATTATTCTGTCATTCAATCCCTTGTGTGGTACTTGAGAGCATAATCTTCTAACCTAGTTTACATTACACTGTCATTATGAATTATTAATGTTCTAAAATAAAATCTTCAAACCGTAATCTTTGCTGTGGTGAAAGAGCTCTGTGTGCTTTTGTTTCCTTCCTGTTCTCCCTGTCCTTTCCTTTCTTCAGCCCTTTAGGTCTTAGAGCAGGGATGTTATTGATCCAGCCGTCTGGGAAAGACTTGCTGTGCACTGAGAATTGCACTGTCACATCTCTGGGCCGAGATGGGCATTTATTTATATAAACACAGAAAAAGCCATTTTTGGAAGTAATTATTCTGATTCTCATCAAAGACATGCTGCACAAGTAGAAGTGATAATGTGTGTTTGGGTTATAGCTTGCCTGAGAAGGTGAATATTATTTTTTGTACTCTTTATTACATTTCTCTTTTTGTTCCTGAGATTCTCACTTTTATTTGCGAGCAGATGAGAAATTTAAAATAGCACAACAGGTCAAGTTATAATTCTCAGAAAATTTTTAGGGCAAAATTTTCCACTGAAAGAAATCTGATCAAAGTCCCTACTCGCTTTCCTCCACACTTCATTTTAATGCAGCTGCTTGCCCATTCTGCTTCCGAGAGCCTGGAAGATTCCAGAATCATGAAACGTCCAATTTTCCGAGTGAATCAACACGCAAATATTGACCAGAAGTGTTCCTTTAAAGTCACGAGTGCCTGCATTGCCCTTGCAGAGAACTTGCAATTAGTTTGAGCAAAATGCAGTCGATTAGAGCTGCGTTCGCCTTTGGCATGGAGGAGCAGCCCGCGGGGACGTGTCCCGGCCTGCGCCCCATGGCTGAGCGCGCGCAGCCTCCGCTCGCGGCAAGATGGATCACAAAACTCGGACCTGTCGCTTCTGCAACTTTCCCCTTCTCGCCAAAAACAAGGGCGGCTGCAGACTCGGCCGCAGGACGCCGCAGTCGGTGTTTTACATCGTGCTCTTGTGAGTGGTCGCCAACGCGAGAAGCGTTTCTGGGTTCTGGAGCTTTCCCTGCAGGAAGGGTGTTCTCCGGACACGCAGGTGGTGGTGGTTTGGTTTGCACGCGTGATCTGTGCTCTCTCCGCTTCTGTGTTTGTTTAGGAGCCTGTGTGTTGTGCTGAATGCTTTGGCCAGCTGGAAATGGGATTTGCTTTTCTTAAGGGCTGCATTTTAATAGGTAGTGCAGAAAATGTTGGTTAAAAAATATTTTTTAAAAATTGCTTACATTTTTGCCTAAATTTTCTTTATCTTTATCTTTTCCTAGTATATAAAATCTCTATAATGCTACATCTCCTAATAAAAATTTGGAAGAAAAGAAAATCAAGTGAATGTGAGATGCATATTCCCATTTATCAACACTTTCTCTGTTTCTTTATATGTGAGATGGCTTAAAAGGTCATTGGTGAGGTGGGTTATGAAAGCAATTTATTTTAAAACCAAGCAATTTTGTTATATATTGTTGTTTCTAGCTATATTATTTAGATTTATTTGTGCCATTTTTAATGTTACAGTAGAGTGTAGTAAGATTTAGCATTGCAAACTGATAAATTTTGGTTTTAGTATTTCAACATGAATGTTTCTCTGGAGACTGCAGAAATCATTAAGAGTTCCATATCTGTCCATTCTGTACTTTATTTCAAAGCTGAGAGTTCAGTTTGAGTCAATTTATCTTAATTTATTAAATCTGCGTCTGCGTTCGAACATTTATGTCTCCACTTATATATAGGTAGACACACATGTTAGAAGTCATCTATAAAATAAATGTCTTCATTCAAGACTTTCTAAATAATATGTGTATTTTAGGAAACCTTGGTTTTGTAATGCGTCGCCTTTGTGGGTTTCTCAGAATTACTGTAGAACGTTGATAGAGTTGTATCAATCTGTAGTTACTTAAAAATATGTGGTCCAGGCTTGTTCTCATGTTGGATCTGGTTTTATGTTATATACTTTTCTGAGGCTCACAGCCTGGAGTAGTTTGTTTGCCTGACAGTTGATGATATCTTATCACAGTTTTCCCAGACTTTAAGATTAAAAGCTAAGCTTCTGCTGTGAAGATTCATAGTATTCCAGAGGAATGGCTAAAATAGGGGCCAATTTCCGTTAAAAATTCCTGTCCAAATAAGGATGTAATTCTGCCCTTAAAACTAGATAAACTTTTTATCCTTTTTTTGTGTGTGTATGTATACTAGCACCCCTGATGTTTCCCAAGCATGATTTTGATTTCTCATGACTCTTCTGTACCATGCTTATTTTGTAAAGTCTATTCTTATCCCATGCTCTAACTTCATTAAGAATTTATGCTTGAAAATGTAAAATTCATCCTCTTCGTCTGTTCATTACATTAGCATTCCCCTTGCTCCCAGAATAACTCTTCTTAGCCAAGATCCTACAAAATAAGCTTTTTGTCTCAGAAAAGCCGTGGTAAATGCAATGGCTTTACAATATCCTTAACGTTTCAGCTGAGCCTAAGTGTGTTAACCAGGGAAAGAGGAAACAAGCCGTGGAGTGGAACGTCCTGCACCGGAGATTTGGGTTGGAGCAAACAACCTGAATTATACCGAGAAACAAACCAGATGCCAGAGCTTGTTTTAGAGTTCAGGCTTGATTTGGTCTTCTGGGTAATACGCTGTGAAACAGGTGACAGCACTCCCTGCTCGCTGCTCACCACGTGTGCCCCGAGCCTGGGGGCACCATGGTGATCCTTGGCACAGAGTCTGCACAGGCTGCTGCCCCGGGATGCGCGCTGGGGGTTCGTGGGCTTGCACAGATGAGGGGAGCCCTTTTTGCTGTTGTGAGCCGGTAATTGAGAGCTGAGTAACTCAAAGCTCTCTAATTCGCCCACTGAAATACAGCTCAGTTCCCTCTCTTTGTTGTTTGCTTTGTTCATTTTACCTTAATTACTTGCCTGTGTTCTTGGTTCAGTTTTAGCCATCCGCTGGTGTTTCTTCTTCAGTCCTCACTCACTCCCTGCAAAGACACAAAGTCTGCCAGCCACCTTTGCTGCTGCTCGTACCCTAATTTGTCCTTTAGGCTCTGCCCTGTAGCTTCTCTGTAAAATGGGGAGAATAACACCTGCTTTTTCAAATCTGCTTTGCTGACATGGTTTTGTTGGAATGGTTATGGACCATGTCTGTCAAGGACTGTGTGTTACAGCTCTTTGGGATGTATACAAAACCCATGTTACAGGAGAATTAGCAATAGCCTGGTGGTGTTACTCAAGTACGGGGAATCAGAGGTGGAAAAGCTCTGCAAAGAGCTGAAGTGCTGTGCTTCTTCACGGAGAGGCTGCCGCAGGCTGGAGTGGCAGGAGAAGAGATTAAGTTATCTTCCTGTTTGCAAATCCAGTTGCACAGTGAATTCATTAAGACTGTATTACAGGTTAAAAAGGAAGCTTTAAGTGCTTTGGGATAAATAATACATGACAAAGATGAGGAGATGCTATGGTGGCAAGAGGAGGCTCAATCTATGTTTTCCTTTGGATAAATTTTGGCTGGTGAAGAGGAGGGAGAACCTTTGGATGAGGATGTTGGGGTTGCAGCAGCACTCTGCGATGCTGTGTTTCTTGCAAGTGCTGCTGAATGTTCTTAACTACATTTTGGATAAAACGTTGGAAGATTTCTGCGTAAACAGGAAGTGACATTTTCAGATCTGATTTTCGGTATTGTTGTTTTTCAAAGAACATTTCTCAATTTTTATGGCATTTGAATCACATATGGAGGTTACATTTGATTAAATTGGACAACTGACATTTGAATCGCACATGAAGAAGGCAGGGCTAGGGGAAGAATGCAAGATCTAGTAACTTATTTAAAGAGGATAATTGACCTTTCCATGGCATCTGAGCCCAATTGTCAAGTCTGTGAGTTGGAAATTATGTTACGCTTACGTTATATTGGAGTTGCTGAACGTCTTACTACTGTTCCTTGGGAAGGGTAGCGTTGCATGGAATAGCAACATACTAATAAGTGATATTTTTGTAAATAAAAATACAAAGAAAGAATATTTCTTATTAAATATTCATAGGATTTGGGGCACAATTGACTTGGTGTTTTAGCACTGCTCACTTCTTATCACTATTTAGTAGTGTTTTCACTTAGAAGATACGAATTGTGATGATGGAGCTGTAGTTGGCGTCCTCTGTATCTGAGTGAATACAATTTCATGAGAGTTGTTTTAGACTGAAATCAGAGCAGTTGCTTGTGCTTAACTGTGCAGTGATATTGTAGTGCATTAGATAGCATTTCAGGCCGTCCACTAGGATGGCAACCCCTGTTAGTTCAGTAACTGTGCTCAATTAAAGTTACATGAGGAGTTGGCAGCTTCCATGCAGGTGCAGTGCCTGATAGCTACTCCAGTAAATGTTTCTGATCCTTTGAATCATTAATTAGTGCAGTCACTAGGATGTTCCCTGCATAGGGAATTCAACAGCAGAGGGAAATTTGGTTGTTCTTCACCCCCAAACCCCTCAGCCATCAGCTCTTTGTTTAATCTCATACGGATGTGTCTTTGGGAGGCCTTTTATGCAGAGGTAGCAATTGAAATCCATGGGAGCCACTGTAGCAAAAGAGAATTACTCTTTAGTTTTGGAGTGGTGGCTTGGTGATTTCTGCCCCAAAAGGAAGAAATCTATGGTTTTATAACCTAGCAAATGATAGAAAAGTGAACCTTGAAGAAACATTCAACCTAATGTTTTCTGTCAGACTGTTACTCACGAGTCTCGCGATTGCAGGCGGCTCAAAGACAGTCTGTTCTTCGCTTGCGTCGGTCACTGTTCAAATAATAATGATGCCCCAAATAGCTCAACACACATCTCCCATGTAAGTTTTTTTTTTTTTTAAAGGAACCTTCCTTTTTTTAAAGAAAGCATAAAGGAAGAGCTTTCTCCTTTCTCTCTATTGAAAGACCAAAGTTTTCTGCTGGAGTTTTTACACCTTACACACTTTTCACTGTATGGTGATGTAGAGCAAATAACTCTTCATCTGTGTTAACTTATATTTAATTATAGTGGAATAATTTTCTGTGCTTGTTGGGCATACAATTTAAAGTTTAAAATAAAGTCAATACGCTCTTTATAGAGATAGAATGTATCTTCTTTTCTTGTGACTTCTCCAAAGAATTTGGCTTTGCTAGCAAAATAGTTTTAATTTCTGGGTGTTTCTAGTGAATAATTTGTGGGTTTGAGTCTAATGACTGTTTAAAAAAGTTATGTCTGAAAGGATCATGTTCTGATGTGAAATGTAATACAATGTAACCATTCAAGTGATGGAGTAATTAGCAAGAGGTAGGTTTTTCCCAATTAGTATTTCACCTGGTTTCTGTTAGAAGTTTTCCTTTACCACAGTGTAACTCATGAAATTAATCTTCATTTGAAAACTACTGTACTATTACATGGTTCATCCTGGCTGAAGTGTTAAAAAATGTAATCAATACTTTGTGGAAGCTTAAAATATAGTCAGTCACAGGTGTTTTGATCTTTGGGATATTCTTTTTCAAAATGACTTCATTGATCTGCTTGGTACTGCTTCAAACTTTTCAGGAAGTTTGACTTACTTCTAAGATGACAGATTTTATTTAAAAGAAGATGATCCTATACCAAGGAAATTTATTTAGTGATAAATGTAGCTGCTATAAAAAAGTCCAGAAAGCAATAGGTTTCTTGTGGACTGTTTGCCTAATTGCACTGTCATTTAATGTCAGGCTTAATTAATGTCCTACTTTGGTAATGGTAAAGATGAGAAATTGGGAAAGTCGTTGACACTGACTATTTATAACTGTCCAGTGGATGCAGTGTCATTAGGAGGGCTCTGGAAACTGTACATTTGGTTGACAGAGAAATACTCCATCATCACAGGAGCTGCCGAAATGTTCTGCAGGTGGTCTTTTCAGAGGACAAGTTGGGCGTAAAGTGGAGAAGGTGCATTAGGAAGATTGATGGACACTAAATATCCTGAAAGGCGAGTGGAAGAATGTTATAAAGGAAGAGGTTTCTTTAGGCTTGGAATAACTCAGGGTCTGGAATTCGCAAAGACATGTTAATCTTAATATGAGTTAAATAAAATAGAAAACTCATCTTGTAACCTATTTGTGTGAGTGTTCTGTTTTCTCATAAACAGATATTTTGTATTTTGAATTAGTGAGACGTTTCTGGCCCAAATTTTCCGAAACGTTTTGCTGATTGTGCAGAGGCACTTCCTTCGAAGGATTTCATTTGTCATTGTAGATGTGAGAAAATCCTTATACTTTCTATATTTGTTGCTACTAAAGACAATTCTGCAAATGTTGACACTGTCACATTTTAAGACATGATTTATTTTAAAAGCATTTTGACGGTTTGTTTTCTTCTGTTTTTCTCACAAAAACACTGCATCTCCAAGTGTGGTGTCTTCACGTTTTTCTGGGTACTCTGAACTTCTCAGGAGTCTCTGGGTCCCAAAATGAGCGCGTTGCAGGCGCCGATTTGCAGGATTAGAGTTTGTTACTTCCGTGTGGAACGGGCATTTTGAAAAGCAGGAATATAAAGTGTTAAAAGAAATTTCTGCTGGTTTTGAACCAGTGTTACGTAATTCTCAAAGTGCTTTTTGCAGTTCTTGGGTAAAAGCTCTGCAGAATCGTGTTAAATGGCAAGATGGGTGGATGGACAGGTTTCTGATGATAACAAACACCTCATCCCCTTCCCCGCTTGGGGTGCCCTGTGTTCCCCAGGAACAGCAGAGAATGGACAGGGTTTAGCTGGATTAACATTGCTGTAGGGCTGTCAGTCACCGATGCCCATGGAGAAATGTTCTCCTAAAATGGCTTCTCCTTTTTGTGTCCTTCCTGCAAGAGATGTGAAAGTGCTGCTGCTGAGTACGGTGATAATGAGTGATGCGTCTTCAACTACTGAATTTTCAATCATTTCTGAAAAAAGCATGGCTAATACAGATTTAGGGGTGTTAGTTGATTGTGATCTTATTTGCTAACTATAAGCAGTCAGGAATTTATTTCTGTTGTGATAGGTTTATTTTCTTAGTTAGCTGAACGCTTTTTTTTCCACCATTATTGCTCGTGAATTTCAATTCATGTTTTAGCTGACAGAATAAAATTTTCATACCTTTTCAAAACCAGGGTTTATTGGAATTGGAAGGTCACATAATATCCTGAATATAATTCTAAAAGGCTAGTGTTCAGTTTCAACTTGATTGGTATATGATATTATGTGGACACAAAAATGAATGTGTTTATTCTTTCTCATCAGTAGTAGACAGTGGCAGAGTTTGGTTTGGTTGTACTCTTAACTTTGTGAAATAAAACCACTATGTGATTTAGATTAATTTTGTAAAAACGTTTAAAAGCACTAGAAAAGGTGGTCGTGTTGTGCAGAGATTCTAAAAATCCCATTTGCCTGTTTTGGAGCCCAGATGGAAGGGAATGCTTTGCTCAGTCGGATACTGCGATTCTTGATAAATGTATGTATTAAAAATATGTCATTATTTAATGGAAAATTATGAAGACCATCTAATTCTTCCATGAGGTTGTGTGGAAAGCTAAAGTGAGTCTAGTGGGATTTCTTTCTCCCAGACATTTTTGTGTATTTTTTTAGGGCTGTATTGTGCTTGGAAGGCTGTGCCAGCTGTTGATTGTCATCTTTCTCATGTCTGTGATAAAAAGCCACTCAAGAAGCCTGAAATATGAGAACGTCATTAGCTTTCCTACTGGCAGAAGTGCTTAAAAAAGCCACAATAGAAAGAAAATAGATTGCATACTGAAATTAAGGGGGGAAAAAAAAAAAATGGCAGCTCCAATGAGGTTTTGTTTAGACCCCGGAAAAAGCAAAAACATGGCAAGAGCTTCTACAGGCACAAAGGGGAACAGTGAACTTGTGGCTGATGTGCAAGGGGGTGTGTGGGAAACCTCTGATGTGCATCACACGAGTCCTGCTTGCGTTTTGTTGTCAGAATTCAGCTGGTTG
This sequence comes from Mohoua ochrocephala, assembly GCA_013398855.1. Taxonomy (NCBI): domain Eukaryota; kingdom Metazoa; phylum Chordata; class Aves; order Passeriformes; family Acanthizidae; genus Mohoua; species Mohoua ochrocephala. The sequence goes on from VZTA01008079.1 coordinate 620,664, forward strand.
AGTTGGTTTTGGGCACCAGGTGCTACGTAGGAGTTTGTGTTTACTGTGACTGACGTGGATGTGGTGTGGCTGACTTCAGGGGGAGAATGGAAGCATTGGAAGCTTTTTTTTTTTTTTTTTTTAATTAAAAATCCGCTTGGGTTACTAAAGATGAAAGATGGGATTTGTTTAAAGGTGGAAGATTAATTAAGAAAATAAGCAAAATGCCCCTGATGTGCCTCATGTAGTTAGGAAAAGAAGAGCCACCATGTCAGAATAAAAACACAAACTAGGCAGTCGGTGGTGCTTTCTGTGCAGACACAGCTTAAACCCCCCTGTGTTATTCAGGATTGCAAACAGTACCCAGTTATGGTTTTGAAAATATTCAAAATATTTTGTTTGTAATTAGATGAACACAGAGGGATGTATAGAGAGCATGTATGCTGTGTATTCAGAAAACTCCAGGTTTAAAGTGTGTATATATTAGGAAGAGAATAAATATCTCATTTTGCACTGCCTCCTAAGGTGGAGGGCGGGAGGCAGGGATGGAGCAGGGAGAAAACAGAGGCAGTGGAAACAGCAGCAATATGTACGCTTGCCTGCCTGTCTCACATTAATGGAACAGCTTGCAAGGTCTACAGGGAATTTGCATTGGCTCTGTCACTGGTATTATTTAGTTCCTTATTTATTGCTAGTGGCTTGATTGTGCTGTATTTTCCCAGCAATGAAAGCTTTTAAAGATCATGTCTGACTCCTTTTGGACAGTGCTGTCCAATTTCTCTCTGCCTGCTACCAGCATGTTGAGACGATCCAAAAGGTAATCTAAGGATTTTGCGAGTAATTCTTGTGATGTTTTTCTAAGCTACTTGTTTTTAACACTGTTTAGTCTTGCTTTTTTTCCTGTTTTAGCAGATTGAATCATATTCCTGGTACGTTAGATACGATTTCTTAATTTCTGAATGATTTGTGATTGTGTTCATTGTAAAAATCATACTGTGCAGATCCACCGATTGTTCTTTTTAAAGATATTTATTTAAATGCATTGTTCCTTCTCATGCTATGTGATTGTGATAAGGGGTTTGTTTCTACAAAATGATGGATAGATGCTTACTGGGAGCAAGCTGCTTTATTATTTGAAGTAGCAAAACAGTATTATGTTGAAATAGGCAGCACCATGAAAGACTTGCAAATATTTTGACTTACAGCACTTACAGTCTTCACAGAGATATGCATAACCTTAAATTTTAAATAATGCTTCATACATTTAGCATCTTTTTTTTATTAGAGATGTGAATATGTTAATGTAGCAGTTAATAGGATGAGTGTTTGTATTTACACTGCTCTCTGGATTTTGATAAAATCCCATTGAAGTGTGCGAACTAATGAATGGTATCGGATCTGATGCAGTACAGGGGTGTCCCTTCAAGACTGGGAAATATCAACATAATTATTGCTCATCAGGTGCTCTGTGGAGCTTAACGTTTGTAGCCTGAAAACTTACTGGTGAGACTGGTGGGTAGCTAATCCTGACTAAAGCAGTATATTCAGATTTATGAGTAAACAGTTGCAGCTGGTATCAGAATTTCTCAGCAGCTGCTTTGTTGATACAGTTAATAATCTATGTAAGACTCAGAATATAAGCTTTGGCTTGAGTTTTAGGGTGAATTTTGTTCATCAGCTATCAGAAATTATATTAATCTTTTTTAGAGGATTGTAGCTTCTACCAACTAATATTTCGAGGGACTCTTCACTTTTTGTTATTATTCCACATTTGGGATTTAAATTTTATCAAAATTGTGTTCTGTGCTGCTTTGTGACTTTTAGAAATCTTACTGGCAATGAAGAAAGGTTTTGTGAGTAAATAGAGATCTTAGTTGCCAGAAATTGCATTAGCAATGTTGTTCTTTTCAAAATTGTTGTCTTTAGCCTGTTTTTGAAAGTAAAAGAGCTCCTTGAGATTCAGGTTGTGTGCTGATGTCTCTGCTCCAAGCAGTAACTTTCACACCCATTGAGCAGTTGTAGCAGTGGTTTGATGGAGACACAGAAGTGACCAATATGATAAAACGTGGAGATAAAGCTCCATATTTTCTTACAGATTTCTTGAATTTGGCTGGGGAGAGGAAAGGGAGGCAAATTATTCTCCTGTGCCTCCATTTCCAAAGGCCAAGGTAGGTTGGACTTGGCTTTGAGGTGCTCTTGGCCACCGACCTGTGAGCATGGGAGCAGCCTGGTGTAATGAGACCTGGCTGGCCGTGAGAGCCAGGTGAGCTGGGCAGAGCCAGGAGGGAAGGAGCTGGTTTAGAGCAGGTGAGGGAGAACCCCTTTGCATAAGAAAATAACTTGTGTTAGACCTACAGGTTCTGGATCCTTTTATTACTCCTGCTTGCACAACTTTTGGTTTCCTAAAGCTCACTCCATTCCAGATGGTGTCCAGCATGCCTAAAGGTAGTATTTTGTGAAAATTCAGCAATAATGGTCTTCCAAACAGAGTGGACACCCACAGTGTCTCTCATAACAAAAATAAACCATCCCTGGTTTTTAGTATCTTGTTAGTGTGCCATTTTGAATTTAAAATTACTCATCAAGGTCAGAAACAATTTGAGAGATACTAACAAGGTTTCAGGTGTGATATTTTGTCAGATAACTCCTACTCAAAATTTACAATTCCATTTATTTGTTAGTAGTTGAAGTACAAAAAGAAAGAAATTGATCTGTAAATCCACTGAGCGTCTTAATGGAAAAGAGATGACTTTTTATTGATTTAATCCCATAAACGAGTATTAGGTATTTCAAAATGATCAAACAGCACTATGAGGGTTCAGAGCAGAGAGCTCCTGCACGAAGTCATGTGGTGGAAATCCTATTTCGCACAGGATGGAAACCGCAGCCTTCAGCCTGCCTCAGAAATGAAATATTTGAGCGTGTGTGACAGTTTGCTGGGAATATCACCTTCTGCCGAGCCGGGCTGGCAGCCTGCCAGCTCTTTGCCTGCCGTCTCGGGGGTGATGGGTGGGCAGGTTGGGCTGGTCTGAGGACTATTGTGATAAATCACTGTAATAATGTGATTCTTGCCAGGGTATCCGTCCTGAAATCCCGTGGCCATGGATGCAGTGACTGCTCCTGAGAGTGGTCACTGCACATGGAGTGCATCGCAGTGCCATGACCTGGGTGCTTCTGTGTGCTGATGTTCTCAGGATTGTGGCATCTGGGCACTAGGAATGGAGCACTCTATCACTAAATAAATACATATTTTTCCGTTTTAATTGGCCCCCTTTCAAAGCATAATGTTCACTTCTTGGTGCGCTTCCTTTAAAAATTATTGTTTTCATTTAAATTCCTCCTGTAACTTTGCAATCTTGGCCATGTTTAGCAGCAGAAGATTTTTTGCTGTGACAAATATTTGGTACAGTTTTCCTCTCCTCTGTTGGTAAAACTTCCTTACGGTCCTGTTGCGTTAGTGATCACTTGTGTACTCTTAATTCTGGGCTTCTCCACCTTCAATTTCTCTCCGTTTTAATTTGGTTTCACGTTGCAAGAAAGGGTTACTAGTGGTATTCTGACTACTGAGCTATGGCACATTTCTCTATAATGGCTTCTGATATGTACTAAAAATCCTAGAGGGCTTGACTCCCATATGGCTTCTCCTGCATTAGGAGGCAAATGGGAAGGACTCCTCTTTCTCCTCGGTGCATTTTGTTGAAATGAGCTCTCTCGTGCAGCTGGTGGGATTCTCGCCGCAGCTAATGGCTCTGGAAAAGTGAACCATCTGCTCCTCCGGTCAGAGTGGCTGGGTTGTTTCTTCTCGAGCGTATTCCCGGAAGGATAGAGAAAGTCAAGAGCAAACTGTAAATACATAAGTTTCTCATGGGAGGGGTGACATAAACATAAATCACATTTACCTGTCAAACTGGTTCTGTATAAATATTTATGAGTTTAAACTATAGGGGAAATACGAGAGCTCCTTGGTTCAAAGGGCACATGGGGCTGGTATTCTGATATCAGTTCTACTGAGGCATTGCCTATTGAAATTGGATTGTGGAAAGATAAGGCATAATTCTGACGTATTTAAATTAAATGTCTCTGGATTTAAGTCCTTTTGTTTCTTTGCACTTTGGGCGTATCTTGAATATCCTCTTGCAATTTGATATTAACAGCGCTGTAGAATTGTGCAAGTGAGTGTTTGTTGGTCTTGTAAAACTGACTTAGAAATGTCGATTTCTAATGTTTCCTCATTTTTTCGTTTTAATCCTCTCTGGGTGGAACAGGCTGTGACTGTGGGTTTTAATGATTTCACTTTTATTTAATGACTTTCTCTTCGCAAAGTTAAGATGGGAGATTTGTGTGTTGAAGCGACTTGAAAGATAATTCTGGAGGATGAAAAAGGTGGATTTCTGTGAGGAAGGACATCTTGGATTTGTATCCACAATTGCCATTGATGGTTTAATTCTCCTTCCTCTTCTTCTTTCAGTGAAAGGGCTTTAGTGATACAGTAATTTGTTAAAAATCACAAGAATTAACTACTTGTAAAATGTAAAGCAATCTTTAAGTAGCAAACCACCTCTAAAATCAGTGATTCTGTGGAATTCATTGTATTTCATTACAAGCAGTTCCTTGGTAACTAAGAAAAATGCTATTCGTTTTTGAAATATTCACAAACAGTGTAAAGAAACCACCTGTCACTGGGGTGTAAATGAGTGAATGGAAACAATCAGGTGGCCAGGAACACATAAATGGTGCTTTCCGATGCATTAGTGTTTTTCTGGTAACTTTTCAGCTGCCATAACAGGCCCACGTTAGGCAGCGAGTCCATACATACCCCCCCAAATGTATTCAGTGTCTTTTTATGCTGATTCATCTAGATTGACATTAAAAGCTGTGTGTGTCAGAAGGATGCCACCTCCTCCATATATACATTGTCACATTGAAGAAAACAATTAGTTTGACGCTAGCAGAACACTTACTTTTTTGTGGTAAGATAAAGCTAATGTTAAAAATGTGAGTCTATACTATAATTAACTTTAAAGTGACAGCTGTCACGCCACACGTTGCCTCGCTCAAATGAATAACGTAAGAAATGTTTCCCTTATGTTGGGAAGGATGGGAAAGACCTGGAAATCTGATGCTTTTGATAATACTTAGCTCGACTTTTTTTTGCCTAGCTCAGCATATTAAACGACCTCCTGACATTCGTAATTGGAGAGGAAATTTCATTTAAATTACTTCTGCTAGGTATTTCAATATGGCCTTAGGACAAAAGCACTGCTTGGGGGAGAAAAAATTTCCACCTTATCTTCTGAAAATCTCTTTATGACAATAGTCTGTTGGATTGCATGGAAATGTAATGGGTATTTTGCTCACTAATGGATGAGTTTTGGGGAGCTTCCAATACCCTCTCCATTACAGGATATTTGCACTACTTAAATACAATGAAAGAGGCTGGTCCAATGAACGGAAGGAAGGAGGGTCTTCCTAAAACCTCCAAACATTTGTAGCCATTTAGGCAATCCACCTGGATTGCTTGTAATTTCTAGTTTATGTGGGATTCTGTGTAAATTGTATTTTATATTCACTTTGAATACTGTTGGCAGTTTCCCTGCTCGACTAAAAGCCAGGGAAAGGGTCTTAGAGGGTTAACACCGAAGCTTTTTGTTCAGATCGAAACTCTCTTGTATGAACATTTGGCTATTGCCCAGGACAAACCAGTTTTTCAAGTCAAAACCTTTGTGGAGAGGAAACGAAGCAACACACAAATTGCAGACAATTTCATGAATTATTTGGATCCTTCACATGAAGGAGACTGCTGAGTATAAAATAATTTTGCACTGGTGTTTTAAGTGAGCTAAATGAAATACTGGGGTAAGAGACTGGCTTGAGGAGAGGTATGAGGAAAAGAGAGATCCTGAACTTTGCTGAGGACACTCAGATCAGGTCAGTGTTACTGTGGGAAGTAAGGCAGAGAGTACACACTGGCACGTGATTGGCCTGGAAATGTGCAGTTCTTGTGTTTAATTGAAGTCGACACATTTGGGTGTTGGAATCCTTACAAAGTCTGTGCATCTGCTTATTTTGACTGTTTTTTTGTCTCTGACAAGCGCGTTTTAAATCCGAGTGCCCACCAGCCTGAAGCTCTGGGATGGACTTGGAGGTGTTTCTGGATCTGAGGAGCCTCTGCCCATGCCACGATGTTGCTCTTTGCAGGTCCCTGTTCTTTGGAGAGGTGTGAAGTTGTGGTCAGGAGCAAACTAGGAGATGTTCTCTGGTGCACTTGGGATTCCTGTTATTTTACTGGCAGCTGAATGCTGACATTTACAAGGAACTGTACACCCTAAAGCAGAATGTTTTTTATAAACAGGAGACCTGACTTAAGGAACCGAGAGGTACATTGTATGGCATGTCATCTTCTATCACCAGACACCCACCTGGAGAGAAATGACTTAGTTTTCAGTCAGGTGCTGAACACTTTGTATTGGCCACCATCTCGGTTACCATATTGGGCAAGTAAACATCTTTTCAAACCGTTAAGGAAAACACCTTTGATGTGATTTGATTCCGTATTTGTAGTTAATTATCAGATAATACCTGAATAGTTTTTCTTCACTCATAGCCCAATTATCTTATTTTTTTTCTATTATTTTGAGGACTGGAGATTAATACCTAAGTGTTCTTTAGAATAGATTAGCAGATAAAATAAAACATACTTCTGTAGTGACATATCATCTAGGCCTCTTAAAAATTTATTTTTGTTCTGGTGTATTTGGTTTTGGTTCTATGTCAGCTGAAGGTGGAAGGGTGCAGAGAACTGGGATTCAGAAGGGGAATGCTTACAAATCCTGTACGGGGGTGTCCTTGTGCCAGATATGAAATCCAAGCCACCTGATACCAGTCCCTCTTGTCTATCATTTTAGGCAATGCTATGCAGTAAGTTGGACGTGTTTTGAGATTGTTAGCTTAATCAATCACCATCTTTTCCACAAAAATGCCTCAAGTTTGGTATTCAACTGTCGTATTTTACATGAGGACAAAGCTTAGCATGTGCTGAAAATCGAAGCGAATGTTTTGCTTATATATCAGTACGATGCTTGCACGAGTCTCCCCATATTCATTACTGCCTGCTGTGTTTACGTAGTACTAAGCATATAATTTAAACTCCTTCAGAATGAATAGAAGATGTAAACGTCACTTGACGTGTTCTGTGTGATGTTGAAGGAGTTACTTCTGGTATCATGCGACACTGGCAGTGAGCATGTGCCAGAGGAGAGACTCACAGTGACGTGAGATAAAAATCTTCTGCAGGCACGCATGAGAACAGTCTTTCCCTGAATCTTTGTTCTCTGAGGAAGTGAGCTTGAGTCCTGCGGTGGCTTTTGAAATTACTTATTTCCATATTGGGTGTTTTCCTCTCCTTTAATTTTGTTCCAGTCTTGATTGCATGGTAAATTAGTATGTTACAATTAGCAGACCTAATTTAAATTAAGCGTGATTGCTATGGAATTTGAATACCTGACTTTGTGTAAGTGTTTGCATTTGTCTTCCTCTGTGTCTTCATTTGTGTACGTTCTGCAATTTTCATGGGTCTCATTTGTTTTCCTGCTGGCCGTGCTGGTTTCAGACTATGTGGCAGAACACTGGGAAAACACAATACATGGCTCCCAGAAATTAATTTTGCAACAATCTTTTACTTACACAGAAATAGGCTAATGTTATTTAACAGCCCTATCTTTCCCCAGTTTGTCTCAGAGAAACTTGGGCTGCGTTTTCCTGTGCTTGTGAGTTTCTGCTAAAGTTTGTTAGACACCATTTGTAAAAATAATGCTTAGCTGCTCTTAGTTCCTTTAGTTATGAATAAGTACATTAAGCATTCAAAAAGCTTTTAGCAGTTTCTTTGCTTGCATTCTGATCCAATTTTACATGAGGTACATTTATTAAATATCTGCTTTTTTAACATCTATGTAAATTATCGCTCTGATTTTACTAGGTTTTAGTTTTTTCTTACTTATGAGTTCTTTTTGTTATCACTGCTACCATCCATTTATTTTCGATACATTCATATATTTGTATGTACTGCTCTCTACCATCTTACTGTAACTGGAATTGGTTTTGATTTTACTTTTCAGCCTTCTTAAGTAGAATAGCTCTCAAAACAAGTACCCTTTCTTGGCAATGGTGAACTGCTTCACCTTTTGGATGTACTGCATGTACAAGCTTTAGCTTTCAGCTTGTGACTTCTGATGTTTGTGTTTTTCTTCTGCTCAGTTTTGTGAATGGTTGTTCCAGCTTCAGTCTGCTAAAATTCCAAACCCCTGTGTGTGTGTATCTATTTGTATTACACATTTGTGTAGTTATTAAACGGGAACAGCCATGCTTGTATGAGAAATTTATGGCTGTTGGATAATGAACATTTGGCTCAGCAAGTAGGCTTTACACAAAAGAACGAGGTTTAACATGTAATCAGGCTTGATTGTTCCAGAAACTTCCCCGTGCTGCAGATCTGAGGGCTGCTCTGTGTGCCAGGGCAGGATCTGCACCCAGGGCCTCTCCCTCTTCTCCTGCCTTTTGTGGTTTTGTTGCTCCATTAGCATGAAATGCCTTCTACAGGTGTATTTTCTTATTATTTTAGTAGCCAGCTTATTTGATGTGATATATGCTGCAGTACAGCTATCGAATGTATTTTTATAAATCATTTTTTCATGTCTTTTTAAGTGTGTTGTTTTTATCTGGGACAGCAGTTTATTGACAGAGCTGTCTCTGTAAATGAGTAAGGACCACATAAACTGAACGCTTTATTTCAACACTGCAGCGTGTCTCTCTACACGAGTTTATACCAGTTCTACTGGCTACCCCGAGCATTTTCAGTGTCCACAGAACTTCAGCTTCTGTCTGTCTCCTCCTTTGGCATTGAGAGCCAACTCTTATCTCAGTAGCCTCTCTTCCCTCTCTGCCGTTCAGTGAATGCCTTGATTAGAAAGGTCCCGAGCAGCATTTCTTCTTCCAAAGCTGAAGGGAACGACCTGAGCAATCCGAAATTCTCTCTCGGTGTCTGTTTTGAATTAAAGCACCACGTTGGCACACGCGTCTCACCTTTGTCTTGGTCTGGTAGGGAACTGCTCTGCTCAGCCCTGGTGAGTCCAGGCAGGCAGAGCGTGGCATTTTCCTGCCTATGACAGCTTAGTCCTGGACAAATGTCTAAAGTTTTGTAGCCTGCCTACTGAGATTAAAGTTTTGTTAAGCCTGGATATTTTCCTAATATGTCCGTTGAACTATTATCCGTCTACCTTAGTACACTCAGGCTTTGCTGTTATTTTTTTAGAGGTGTTTTTGAGGATTTTTCTCCCATCTTTGTGTGTGTGCAAACATAATGAGCAACAAATAGTTTTCAATGCTTCTGTTTGAAGGCCTTTAGAGGCTGAATGTCTGTGTGTATGTGTATACACGTACTTCAATACTTTCACAGAAAAGTGGTTTTCCCCTCTTGAGGAAATAAGCCTTTCTTCATTGGACTGTCTTTTAGAAGTGTCCTGTTCTTTTTTATAAATTTTATTAAGTTGACGCTGATTTTTTTTCTTTTGGTTTTATTTTGTAAGAAGCTGCTAAGAGTTGGGAAACATTATTGCTTTGGAAAGGGGAGGGTCTTGGTGATGAAAATAGAAAGCACATTTTCACCTTCTAAGTTTAGAAGCAAAAGTATAAATTTAAATGATCATTGTCAGGTAGGCAGATTGAGACTTTGATTTTCCGGATCTGTGTCATTATCTGCTACACTTTGCTACTGGGGTGAATTTGAGAATTGTTTACCTATTCAATGAATATTTTTTATATGTTGAAACTCTGCAAAATTAAGAAAGGGAGAACAGAAATCCCAGTAAGATAAAAGGGCACAATTCTCGTGGCAGGCAATGGTTAGGGCACTGCCTGGGTCAGAAGGGTAGGAGGGATGAGAGTGTTGATGTATCGGTGGTGCAAAGCATGATAATGTATATGTTGCAGCTTACCTTGGTTTTTTGGGTATATTTTAAAAGGTCAGATATTTTGGTCCCTTTAGCTTCTGAGTTAAATCCAAAATACCTACAAAGCCTTTCTGTCAAAAGGTATGTAGAACTGAAAAATCGAGGGATGGTGATTTTACAAAAAGCTTCCTAAAATGGTGTGGAAGTGGTTGCAGATGAGGACCCGGGGAGTTCGTTTATTGTCTAACAATGCGCTCCCTTTGCTGTCTGCTCTTCTGGCACGCTTGTCCAGATGCTGTGCCATGTTCTGTTCAGGATTTTCTGTGCTCAAATATGCTGGAAGCTGCTTGCAAGTTAAATATGCTGGGTGATTCTTAAGAAAGTTGATGCTGCAGAGCTGAGGGTGGCGGTAAGTGAGGCTCATGTGCAAAACAGCAGAGGCACCAGGGGTGGAAGCATGGCCCAGAGCATGGCCCAGCACTTGCCTGACAGCCAAGGCAGAGCTGTAGTTCCAACAGGTAGGAAAGCACATTGTGAGCGTAATGTTCTGCCAAGCAAGCACAAACCCTGACACTCTTCAGTGGGGTTGTTATTGTTGGTCTCCATAGCTGGAGAGATGAGTCTTACCAACAGAGCAAAACCTTTCCAGTGGAGCTCGGGAGAGCACCTTAAGAACGGGTATTTTTAAAATGTGCAAATAATTTGATTGCAAACATCCTAGTCTTGTTCAGAACGTTGCCACCCTGGTTATTACGCTGCTGTTTGGCCGTGTGAAAATCTGTGCTCTGGGCAGTAGAGGCAACTCCCCTGGCGGTCTGATTTGGAGATTATTTCTAAAATAGTGTATTGTTAGAATAGATTTAAAATTAGATCAGTAATTAATCCTCATGCTGAGGTTTGGAACTGCAGGTAGCTGATAATGAGCTAATTTGTAACATTTTTTGATTCTTAAACTAAGAAAATGCTCTGAAACAAAATGAAGAGAAATTTCCATGTTGTGTGCTACAAAGCAACCAAATGAGTTTTCATATTACTTTATGTAACATTTACATTAAACCTGGAAAACTTTCTTTCCGTTTTCAGCTCAATTGCTTTGTTTCCTGGATGCATCTTCGGGAGAGTGTCTAGAGTAGGTTTGTTATATTGCACACCTGTATGTAATTGTACACTCCACAGTTAGAGGATTTGAAACAATATAAAATCACTTTGTCATTTCATTCTGGAATTTGTTTGCTTGGATTTTTTGGAGGAAAAGAAATGTGATAAACTGTCTTCCGTGAGAATTGCCAAGTAGAGACTTATTTAAAAAACAGCTATGCTACGTGAAGCATTTAATAATAGATTTGGAGGAAATGGGAAATGAAAGTATGCAGTTATGCTTAGCTTTCATTCAATCAGCCTTTCACACTTTGTGATGTAACTTCATGGCAGTATAATGCAGAACACAACTGAAGTAGGAGATAGGAATGCTTGAGAAGGTTTGTTTTATGTTTTTGCCCTTCAAATAATGTCTGTATTTATTCTGGGGTCTCTCTTCCGTACTCAGAGATTTTTTTTCTTACTTTTGTTCTTTTATGCTAAAACAAAGATAAGCTTGGAGTGTGTTCAGAATAAAGTGGATTCATGTAGCTGAGAATGGCTGTACCCAGTCACTGTAATTTGTTGTGACATCTCATTTTGTTTGGCTTTGCAGAGTTGTTCCTATGTTGTTAATAATGCAAAAGGTCTGGACTATACAGCATGGTGTAAGCAGGTGTGCACCAGCCTCAAGCATTAGGCAAATTAGACATAAATTTGGTGTTCACTGGCAATTTCAGCCTTTTCTTTTGTAATTTCTTAGCTGGCGGTGATGCCGCTTCTTCAATTTGAGCTCTAAATGAAGTAGGAGGACTTGTCTAACATATAGCTTGGTTTAGATGAAAGGAAAATGGCCTTTCACGCAATAGGTTAATTCCTAAGTACAAAGATGTTAATTTTCCTTAAAACAAAAGAACCATCTGCACCCATTTTACTCCTTGCTTTGTAAGGCTTGCATTGCTTGACTCTGTGTTTGCCTCGGTTGATGTGTTTGGTGGCACGCTGAGAGGTGTGGTGGCATCGTGGAAAACAATGTCCTTTGTGTGTTTTACCCCTGTGCACTCTCTGGATATCTGTACAGAAGCGCAACCCACGCTTCACGAGTTGACTGCATCTTTTTCCTCTGTGCTCTTCTTTTTTTGTCCAGTTTATTTTGTCTCATGGGCTTCAAAACAATGGGCAATGCAAATGTGAGTAGAGCCTGGCTTGCTGAACAACTCGCATCTGTTTCTGTGTTTGTAGTAATTAAACTGTAGAAAACTTCTTGTGGAAGAGGACCCTGCACTCAGGCAGTTGGTTTTCATTGTTGTTTTTATTTAGGTTCCAAAGTTCAGTCCTATTTGAAGTTCTTCAAAAAGATGGTGGAAACAAGAATACTGTAATCCAGTGTGAAGATCATGGGAGTTAGGGATTGATCTTCTAAAGGAGTGAATGGCAGGGAAAGACTGTCCAAAGATGCACTGGAGGAAGGCTCCTTAGTTGTTTAGTCTGGACAAAATAACGAGGAAGGAATCCAAATTCAGAATGGTTCCTTGCTCCTGGGACTTTAATGACTTTAAATAAAATGCAGTTTTCCTAGGTGATGGTGGGAAGAAGATAGTTCTGTGTCTGTTGTGATGGAGACTCTGCCTGCAATCTTTAAGAAGTTGCTTGTTGGACTTGTGCTTCCATCCTTCACATCTTAACTTATGTGTGTAATTGTGTTTCTTTACAACAAAAGAAGTGTTTATCGTAGGAATGTGCAACCCCCCAAACCTACACCCTGAATAATAACACTTTTTTTCCCCAGTTATTCTAGGATGAATAACTCTTAAACTATTCTTGAATGTGGAAAAAAAAGAAATCAGTTGAACCAGATGCTTACTTATCTATTTTAGAGAACTAATTATCCCTGTTGTTGGTAGTGCTAAAGCTTACAAAATTGCTTCCATCTTTGAATTACTGTAATTAAGACGATAACTTCCACATCTAGTTAACATTGCTGTGCAGCTGCTGCATTCATTGACATGCAGATTTTGGATTTTGTAGATTTTCTGTCATTGTGAATAAAAATTTTAAATACTTATTTTCATTTCCAAAATGTCTGTTTCTCATAAAGAACTCTTTGTAAAGCAAATCAACTGAAACCAAACTTCTGTAACATCAGAGGAGAATCTGGTGAAGTTTGGTTAGGTGATATTACATTTTGGGAAAATATGTAACCACAAACAACTTTTGTAGATACGTTCGCTCTGAATTTTGGATCCCAGTTTGTAGGGATTTGTTTGGGGTCACTGAATTGAATGTCACATCTGGAACAAGTCTGATGTTTGACTTCTGAAATGTTATTTTGAAAGAAGTTAGTGCAAGAGTTAATCTGGCACTCTGACAACCTGAGGTAGTTTACAAAATTCTGAAATTAAAATTTTCAATCGAAGGTTGGGCTTGATCTTGGAGGTCTTTTCCAACCTCGGTGATTCTGTGACAAATCACTAATATGAATAAAATGCATTCAGGAATACTAGCCAAAATGTGATTTAAGCTATACTTTTCCCATATATTTTATTTCTTCAAGTTGATTTTGTCGAAGTCAATGAGAAGGCTTGTGCAATCAGTGTTACCTCGTTTGCTTACATACTCCAGCAGCTTCAGCTACGAGAAATTCCTCAAGGCCTGTAAATTCAGATAGACTTTGAGAAACTTCCTTATCATTATTCATTTATAATAACCAGCATTGGTATGAAATTGCTTGGTAGTGTTGGTTGGTTATTTATATTTACATCACTTTTTTCTGTGGCCCTCGCTTTCATTACACGGATGCCTCATGGGCATTAATCAGTTTTGCCCAGTGAGCTGAAGATGTCCCCTGAGGAAACTGCTAAAATGAAGAATCAAGTATCGATTTATGCTGAAACTGAGACATTGATTTCTTTTTCAGCCTGAATATGCATATAAAACAAGGTGCACCCGTGGTGCTCATTTTAGAGGCTTGCCCTGGGATTGTGTGTGGGTGAGGAGGAGGAGGAGGAGGTTGGTTGGGGTGCAGCTGAGGAGCCGGGGGCTGCGTGCAGGTCACAGGTACTGCGCCAAATGTGCTCAGAAATAACTCTGGGCAAGGGTGCTGGCTCGGGGGCACATTTCAGTGGGTCCAAAAGCAGTGTCCAGTTACCAGCCCCACGTCCGATGTCCTGCAGTGTTCAGTTTCAGGAACGCGCTGGGGACACTTCAGCACACGTAACAAACGATATTTTTACCGCAGGCAGAGAAGTTAACTCTGGAAATAGTAAAAGCTCTATTTCCATAGTGATGCAAAGGCATTGTTTCAACTGTTTCAATATAAAATATCCATTTTACTATGTGTTTTCAGGATTAAATCGAGGTGCTCCTGTGTTCTCACAGGTTTCTAGACTGGGGTTTGGCCGCGTGGATGTTCAACCAGGTCAGGGAGGGCAGCATCTCCAGAGCTCTCCGTGGGCTGCAGTTCGACCCTACAGCTCTGGGCCCTACAGAAACCCTGTGCTATTAAAATGGTGTTTTGCCTAAAGTGGAAGACCTGGAGGGGATTTGCTCTCTGAAATTATGAAGTGGGATCTGAGAAAAAAAAAGGTTAACAAGACCCGTAGCAAATTGCGAGGGGAAAGGAGGCTCAGGGCAGGGCTCGCCTTGTGTTTAATGAAAACAGCAAAACTTTGGCTTGTAAACAAATAATAATGCTTGAAATCTCTCTGGACTGGTTAAAACCTGTATTTTTCTAGTTAAAAAGTAAGATATGTATAGCCAACCTTATCCCCTTTTACTTTCTCCTATTACTCCTGTTTTCTTATGTAGATTGAATTAATTTTTGAGCAAGAAGACATACAATATTGTTTCGAGAATTTGTGAACAGTAATAAGTAATAATTAATGCAATTTAAAGGATTAACAATATGATCTCCTCATTATCATTGGCCTGGTAGCTCAGTTTTAAGCCCAGCAGTGTCTGTCTGGCTGAAATGAATCTTCCAGGAAATAATTTTTTCTTCGTTGGAACTGTTTCTGCCAACACTTAAATTGACTAGTTTGAATTTTTTTGGCACAAAGCCCTGCTTAAAGCCAGCTTTACTTCTTTCACATTTAGCTGTTCTTTGGAGGTGCTCAGATGCTGTAGTAGTGACTTGTTGGGAGAGAGGTCATCCCACTGAAGTCTGCATGTTACCTCCTCCCTTCACCCTTTTTTTTGTGTTTTAGTGACTACCAGAACTTCATCACTCCTGTACTGCATTTCCTCTTGGATTCCTAGATCACTTAAAAGTTTTTTCTCTATATGCAGAGAGCTCTCTTCAGCCAGTAGAGAGTACGATTGTACTTGTATATTTTTTTCAACATAGAACCTGAATTTGAGAAGTTGGGTGTTGTGTTTTTAGTCTTTGTGTTTAAGCTTTGCCTTATTGCCAACACACATAAGTCATAGAAATGGCTAAACAGACCCAAGTGGTGTTTCTCTTTTGCAGATGAGAGATCCAGGAAAATTAGAAGTTATCCAATGTTTGAGGGTGCAAAGAGAACAATGTTTTATTCCCAACCTGGGGCTAGGCTTTCACTCCAAGCCATTCCCTCCTCTGGGTACATTTGTGTAAACCTGACCTATTTTAAGGGGTCTCAGCTGTGCTTTCTCTCTAGCCCCTTAACCCTTTCTCTTTTAGCTCCTTATCTTGGCAAAGACAGCAAAGAAAACGGGTTTGTAAAACTCTGTTCAATTGGGAAAACGCAGGCAAGCAGTTAAAAAGCTCCGAGTTTGGGACAGTTCACTTCCCCTGTTATGCTGTGGTTTAAATATACCAAGTTTCCATAGCCAGCTCCAGGCATTGCTGCGGTAAAGTGTGCTTTAGGAACTCTCTTTAGCAAAGAGATACAACTGTAGAGAATGGAGCTCTGTTTTCTCACTGTACTAGTGGTTTTTATTGAGCAAGATCTTGAATTCTTACATTATGTTTGATAGTAAAACCCAGGATTGTTTTTTATTTCTTACATAGTAATATATATTACACTGGAATACTCAGGAATTTCATGTTGCAAGGAAGATTTTGTGCTAATATAAACAATGATTATCTGGTATTAATGTTGGAATTGAGTATTCTGGGTTTTTTCAGCAGTTACTGGAATAGCATAACTGAAACATGTTAAAAATATCCATGAACTGAGATTTTAAGCGTCTTGAAATCAGGCTGTTAGTTTTTCCATGAGATGTGCACAATGGCAATCAGTTTTTGGATGGACTGTTGAATAATACATGAATGTAAATGGAGATTGTATGGAATCAGTTGGATAATTTTGAGGAATGCTTTAAGTACACTAAAGAGCCTGAATAGCAGTTAATGGTGCTTCAACTTTATTACTGTTTATTATAGTTGGCAGTTCAGTTGTATTTTTTTCTGCGTCAAGTTCTCCAGTTTCCTATAGAACAGCAATAAAATAAGCTTACAAATAATAATAGTCAGATGCACTGTATCCTGTGGCAGCAAAATACTTTTGCATTAAATTGTAGTTCTTGGCAGCCCCGAGTGTGTTTATTGTTGGGCAGCTCCAGCAGATCAGTCAGTGCACGAAGGACCTGGCAGGCATCAGCATTTGGGGTCTGCAAGCAAAGAGGCTTTGCGTGTGCCTGGGGAACCCAGGGTGGAGCTTCACAGGGCACCTCTGGAGTGGGGCCAGCGAGCTCCTTGTTCAGCCTTTGCTCAGCCTTCCCTGCTCCTGGCTATTCTCCCCCCCCTATCAACACCAATGGGATTCTGGTTACCTGTTTTGAGAACTGCTGAAGCAAGCAGGAATGTTTCTGCCGTGTAGGAAGCAAGCTGGAGGTAAAATGAATAGATGTCTGTAGCTGTAATACTTGGTCAGTTGTAAGATTTTGCTGGGAACTTCATTTATTCTGTTTAAACAACAGGAGAAGTGGCAATCACAAAGGGGTTTAATTATCTAGTTGCTCCTCTTCCCAGCTCCCATGATTTAAAAATGTTTCCCTCGCCCATTGCGATTCCTTTTATCATCTTCAGAGCTAAATGTTTGCTACCAGCAGTCACAAGCTGGGAAGCAAATGGAGGAACACATCCTTCTCTTCGTTTGGCTCGGTTCTGAAACTCCCAACAGGGAAAAAATAAATCTGAACTGTCCCATAAGAAGTGTCACTTTCCTTGCTGGAACAAAGTCACGGCAATGAGTGGAGTTGATGTGGGGGAGGCGTGTCTGAAACTTGCTTTGCGGAGTTTTCCATCGGTACTGCCACATGTGTGCACAAAGATTTTTGAATCCCAGGTTTTAAGTTTGATTAGTAATCCCACTCATCTGCTGGGTTGTGCTAACACTTTGCTCTGTAGTTTTAACTCTGCCCTAAGGAATATGCTCTGGTTTCTCATAACCAAGCCAATAATTGTAATGGATTTATTTGCTAGGTTGGATATTGGTAAGAGTATCCAAAGCACTCTGGGGTATTTTACATTGGTTTTTGCTTTTTGTGTGAGTTGTAAAGCATGAGTTGCACGTATTCTGTGAATCAGGAATGAGTTACCAGCTATCTCCAGTGGCCTGTGCAGCAAATGCTTCCGGAGTGTTGCAGCGCTTGCTGCTGACCAAGTACCTTTCACGCCTGTGCATTTCCTTCTTTGCAGGGTCACTACTGAGACCGAGAGTGTGAGAAAATCCCACCCTAAATACTGAGAGATTCCTCCTTAGCTGAAAGAGATGCTGCAGGACCTGCCACGAGGTGCTGTTGTCCATCTGACCATGCCTAATGGTTTATCCTTCTTTCTTTCAGCTGTCGGACGAGCAACAGGAAGAGTTTGATTGTAACATCCAGCACATCTCCAACTCTCCCACGGCCACATTCCCCTCTTCATGGACACGCAGGTAATTCCTTACCACTGCTCTACCTGGGAATCAGGGGCATAAATGCCAGTAGTCACTGTAGTGAGTTTGAGCATACTGATACTCAGCATCAAAATATGCCCTTTGGAAATTATTCTGACTGTAGTTTTTCACCTTCTCTGACTTGCAAGAGGGTCCTTATAGTTTCAAGATAAATGTTTTATGTTCTGCACTTTCTAGTTTGCTTCCGTATCCATCCTCCCCTCTTCCTGGGGGAGTCAATCCTCTTACGTCCTGCAAAAGAGCCTGAGATGGAAAACGAAGCCCAATAAAATTAGATAAATACATTTAAGTAAATCTCTTGTTTTGAGTCTCTGAGCATGGTTAATTTGTGCCAGTGATTTAACTGCAGTTCTCATGAGGAGGAACATCCTGCCTGTTTCCGTGTGCCTCCGGCAGCTGTGCAGTGTGCCATCTTATGGTCTCTGTCTGCTACTCGCAGCAACATGAGGTGTTTGGGAGTTTGATTTCTTTTTCACACTGCTGCCAATTTTACCATGGCAGCAACTGGGAAATGCTCATTTCAGGGCACACAGGCAGGGGCTTGTTAGTCATTGAAGTGAAGTGTGTGGAGATGTTCTTCCAAGAGAACAAGAAGGAATGATTCTTCAGAAGGGGTCACACGTGGAGATTGAACAGCTTGCCTGAACAGCGTGTTCCCTTGTTTTTGTTGCTGAGGGAGGTATGTGATGTGTGACGACTTTGTTTTCGCTGTTTCGAAATGCCAGAGAGGATGCTTGGGCTCCAGGTATGTCCCTGATGGGCACCAGTCAGGAGCATGAAACAGCTGGAGCACTTGTGGCACATCATCCACAGTGGAGCCTCTCTGGAAACACGTCACTGCCGCATGTAAGACAAGGAATGTTGTTTTCATTCCAATCAGACTGACTTCCTCCTACATGGCAGTATGTTCTGTAAATGCTTTCTGGAGACCAAAACTCAGGCAATGCTGAGAAAGAACAGCAAATCGATAGTAGCTCAGCTAGAAGGAGCCATCTGCTTCTGTTTGCAGAGTTTTGCATCTCAAGAGGTGACATCCAGCCTGTTGAAAGGAAAAAGAAGGCCAAAGTTATTGTTCAGGGATGCCCATAAAAGCCTTATTCACTCTTAAGTTTTCGTAAAAATCTGCCACATTTTCTTGGGATGCTATAAAAAGCCCAGTCATGGAAAGCTAGGAAGATGCTTTAAGTACATTGTTATTCTAAAATGGCCCATGATTTTCAAATTAAAATGTTAACAAAATCTTATAGGTGGAGTATTAAAACAATTTTCTACTTCAGAATCTGAAATAAAATGCAGGGCCAAAAATGTGTATAGGACCATCCTCTTTCATTTCAAGCTCCCTTGTCGCTGTTGTGTGTGGTTAGGGTAGTAAAATTTAGTTGTAACATTTAGTTTCAACAAGGCGTTTTTCTTGGTAGAGATTCTCCACTTAGATACATTGTGCTTTTTGCTTCGCATTCATTTATGTGTTGGTTTCACTAAATTCTGAATTAGCTCTATAGGCCTTTAACTGAGAAAAAGACATATCCTTGCTTGGGAGATTGCAACAAGATATTGACATGATCATTGCTCAGAAAACAAATGCAGAGATGTGTATAAGAGAAACATTTATATTTTCTTTTCTCTTGAGTTGCTTTTCTCTTCAGTCTACCTAAAAAATTAAGTTTCTTCTGGTGATTTTGATGCTGTTTCAGGCTTCACAAGCTTATAATTTATTAGAAGTATGTGAGTGTCTTCTCAAAAGAAGAGCAACTACTCAGTGGTGTGCCACCTTACTTTAGCAGTAATTGTCACATATTTCCTTTTTTCTTCTGCTGATGTATATGGGATTTAAAATTAATAACTAAAAGGACATCCTTTGTTACCTGCAAGAGTAGCCGGTAGCGCATAGGAAGATAAATTAATTGTAATTTGAGTTCTCTACCACTACTATATTTAGGAGTCTTCCTTGGGAAAAAAATAATTTATTCAAGAGACAAAAGTAGATGAAATTTAGAGTAGAGTCACAAATATTTTCTTAAGAAATATCATACATGAGGAGTGAATTTGAGAACAGGCTGTGATATTTGTTTAGTATTTGAACAGAATCTATCAATCTGTTTGTTCAGGCACATGCAGTGATAAGTTACTAAGATATGCTGGTGCCTCTCCCTGGCCTCTTTTGTCTTGAACTTTCGTCTTGGCTTCTTAATGCCCATCCTGAACCTCTCCTACAAATCAAAGGAACAGCAAGCAGGCAGAGAAACCAGGGAGGCCTTCTAAAATGTTTCTGTTCAGACACCACACTAAAATAAAGTCCTGTATGGGAGTAACGTCAGGAGTTATTCTTCTGTACATGATGTGAAAGTCAGTGGGTGAGATCTAGGACAGTTGTCTTTCTGTCAGGCAAACCTACCTGCTCATGAACACTGATCCAGGCAGAGGGATTTGCTATCTCAAAGAGCATCCCAACAAGAGGCCAGGCAATTTCATATCCTAGAAAATTTAGAAGAAAAGTATTGTGTAAAGAGCTCTCAACATTTGAGAAAGAAGTACATCCAAACAGTTTTAACTCTGTTGTGAAATCAGTTCTGAATCAAGAACACTTTAGTATGCTAGTTCGGTTTTCAAACTGCATGGAATAGCATTTTCCAGAATGAGCTGGTACCTTGGCATAAAGAGCTACAGCTCGTGGGGAACTCACTCTGCTGATTTAGTCTCCCAAACTTGTAGTGGCCAGTTCTAGGAATGCAAGTTTGAAAATTCTTTTTGTTTAGAAATGAGAGGGGCAAGTAAAGAGGTACACATGTGTGTTCCTTACGCTTCTTTGTATTTCTTTGAATCCATTTTTTAAAATCTGAAAATTACAAAGAGGTTACGCCATAAGGTTGTAAGGCCATTAGATTATATTTTAAATTGAAAAGCTTAAAATCAAAGAAGTAACATTATAATTTAGTAGTAAAGAGATAGGTACTTACAGCTGGAAAATTGAAGCTCAGGCTATTTTAAAACTTACTTTCCACAGCTGTAAGGTAGCCAGGTTGCTCTCTGGCTTCCAGTGGAGGCACTTGTCACTGCTGGGACCTTTGCCCTGCTCCCATCTGTAATGGCACACAGAGGGAGCTGCTCACAGACAGCACTGCGCTGCTGAATTAAATGATTCTGCTCTTACACTGCAAGTTCATTTCCACCTTCTGGCAGAAAAATGGCTGTTGCTGAGGTGCCTATTTATTTATTATTTTTAGAGCGTGCAGAGTGTGTAACATCCCACCCTAGATCCTGCCCTGGTTATCAAAGCTGAGGTTCATCAGCGCGTCATGCCTGTGATCCTTGGATGGTGTGAGAGCACCACGGCATTCATTGTTTATGAGACTGGTGGTACACAGGGTGCTTTAAATATTTTGATCATTTTGAAATTTGTGTGTGCTGGAAGGCATCTAATTCTGTAGTGTGCCATATGACCTTTAGCTGCTTGCTTTACCATTCAGCAAGTAATTTGAATACCCTACATAGAAGACGACAAAAACTTTGCCTTTTGTATTTATTTATTAATTTTTGTGGCTCTCAGAAGTATGGCTCTCAGTTTTACAGCATGGTTCTGTTGTGAGTTTTTGGACTCGTAACCTATGTGATGAGTGTCATTCATGTTTGTAGGGGACCTGAGACTGTCATTGCCTGTAAGGTCTGGTTTCATATTTTGAAGGTAGTGGATTTACAAATGCTTTGGCTGCATCCTTCTTCCCGTGTCCGGAAGATGTGAAGGTTCCTGCCTGAATTATTGGCGTTAGTGTAGCCGTGTTGATTTACCTAATGGGCAATCATTCTGTGTAACAGCCTCCCTTGAGGCAGAGGCATTTCAGGTTCAGTAGTAGCCAACTATAACCCTGGAGCAACAGGGGAATCTACCTTTGCTGCAGAATAAATAGGGTTTCGATCGGCCTTGGTGAACGAGACCGTTGCACTCAGGTTTCTCTTGTTAAAATACCTTCATCTCGAGCAGATGCGGCAGTGCTGGGAAATTTTAGGGAAAGTAGTAATTCCCTGTCTCCCTGTTGTTGTTTTAAAAGCTTCACCCAGACTTGAATTGAGTAGAAAAACTAATTGCTTTTCATTTTAAAACTAGAAGCAAATCACAGGGGATCTAATTAAAATTCCAGTGTCTGAAAGGAAATATGCCATATACATCTGAAAAAGTAGTTGCTCAAAAATTAGTAGTATCTCTGTACCACACAGTGCAGGCTCAGAAGAGTTTGAACACCCACATACTTAATTTCAAAATTTAAAAACTGTCATTACCCAATTTGCTCAGTTACTCTGAAATTCTATTTTGATCATACCCCGGAAAGTTCAAAGATGGATGAAGATATAAAAAGGCAATGACAGTTCATTGCTTGTTTATAACAACATTGGGCAATGAGATTTTTGTTCAGAACTATCATCTTGACACAGTAGTGTTCATTGTCAGTAAAGCTTGAAAAGTGGGAAGGCAAAAACCAAGGTTCCCACCAAAGCTGGCAGCCTTCCTTGCTTCGTTAGATCATCTGCATGACCATGGAAAGGCCTCACTCCTGCTGCATCCTAAAATGCTCCTTCAGCTTTCTAGCAAGGGGTTGGTGACCCTCACCCTAAGGCACGTGCTGCTACCAGGACATACGTCTTCATGCATGACTGAGTTGTTCACTTTGGTGACTTCTTCAGTCCTCCTTGTAAGCTTGCAGTGCCTCCTAGACCGACTGTCAGACCTCTCCATCTTCTTGTGGTTCAAAAGTAGCAAAATGGTTCTGGTTTTCCACCGTGACCTTAAGAATTAAAAGGAGTGCAAGCTTAATAAATGAAACACCGGGAGTGATTTAGCTATTGGTTTCTGATCACTCCATCCCCTCTTCACTGGGAATGGGTTAAACAGTATCCAGTTTTGGATGAAGACTTGAATTGTGTTGTATTAAACTGCGAACTCGTTGTTAGTCTTAACGAACAATACAAAGAAAACCAAGCCAAAGGAAAACAAACCTGTTGCTCAAACTCTTTGTTTTTAATTTAGTTTGCCCTTGATGAAGCAGATTGTGGAGTGGTCTGGAATTCACTTACCTCTCCAGTTCTCTCATCACCCCATGACACATGTTACTTCAGCCTGGGGCTGGTTTAATATCAACCAGCTGCTGTTTTCCCCCTGGTAGACTTGCAGACCAGATGGAGTTTGCTGGCCTGTGCTGCACTGTGGCCATCCTCATTCCCAGGAGGTATCAGCCTGTTCCCCCTCTCCTCCTCCTCCCTCCCTGCCCCGACACGTGTGCCAGGTGTGCACACCTCGCTCACGGAAGTTGTGCAGAGGTGCTGCTGCAGACTTTTGTGACCCATTTGTAAGGCTGAAGTGCGAGGGAATGTTGCCTTCAACTGAGCACCGTACTTGTATTCTGCTCCCGCTCAGTGGAACAGCAAAGGTGTGTGGATAACTTGGGTTGAAATTAATGTGACTTAATTATAAGCTTAGTTATAAGCTTCAGTGGGTTGCTGGATGGGACTGTAACTTCAAAATCACTGCTGCCCTGAGGGGCAAGCTGGGCAACTCGAGCCTCTGAAACAGAGACAAGTCCTTTGCATATGACTCATACTTGAGGGATGACTTTTCAACGTGGCTTTTAAAATAAAACCATTTTATATGGGATCTAAATATAAAGCCATTTCTGATGTACCTTGCAGTGTATTGCTTTTCCAGAATCTATTTCATTTTCCTGGTCTTATTTTAGTGCTATATTGTTGTCTTTGCACAAAGAAATTGCTGTTGACACATGTTTACTGTGTATAGTTTCTCTTCTGTGCCCGTATTAATGATCAGAAAAAGCAAACCACTTCATGCCCAATAGAAAGCACACTCACTGACGTGAAGCTTGGAAATTCACCCATAACTTTCAAACATTTCTGTAGTCAGTTTGTAAATGATCCTGGCTTTCAGAAGGGCTTTCTGCACGATGGTTGCTTTTTGCTTTGAAATAAAATACATTGCAATAAACCGCTCACCATGCTTACACACCGTATGACAGAGCCCAGAGGAAAAACACTCGTGCCAGGAGAAAATTAAGTGGCTTTTCTTCCTTTCTGTATAGTTTCACTGGTACTTTCGTTTTCTTGGTAAAAGTACTATTTCAGAAAAGTGGTAGTTAGTTAGTGTGACTACTGATAGGTTTTAGCCCAATCATCTTACACATACATAGTCCTTTTATTATCATGTGCAGTTCTCATAGTTTGTCTTTTTTTCTTTTCCTCAGTGAATTTTGCATTCAACCTTGGCATTCATTGGGAAGAGAAATTTTCTTACTGTTTATTTTTCTCGAAACTGTCATCAGTGTCATTTCTAATTCAGGTTTTTCATTGACAAGTGTTAGGAAAAGCTTGTAGATAGACATTATTGCAAAATATTAAAATACTCAATTGTCTATGGGTGGTACATTACTTACCTGAAAGGAGGAAATGAAACATACCCTTTAAATTATTCTAAAAGGAGGAAAAATACTGGTACATCTGTGTCAGAACATTTCTTTAGCAAACTAATGCTCAAAGCCTCAAAGCTCCGTATTTCCAATTATTTGTGACTACAACTTGCAGTTGAAAGTCTTTCAGAACACTGAAAACTGACTCCATTTGTTGCAAATGTGAACAAAATGGTTTTGAACTGTTAATTTTTGGTTTTTTTAAACAGGTAGCAGCCCCTTGGACAGTCCCAGGAACTTCTCTCCAAATGCACCTGCTCATTTTTCCTTTGTTCCTGCCCGAAGGTAAGGCAACATCTGTTCTCTCTGGCCTGGCAAGCAAATAGTCTATACACTTTATTTACAAATGGCTTATGGGTTAGAACATTTTTGACTGTGTTTTACTTTCTTTGATGTTTCCAATTTTATTTTATTTTACTCCCTGTGGGTTACATCTTGGCAGCACCAGAATGTATTAGGTACTTTTCAGACTTAGAAAAAAGATAAAGTAAATTAAGTAGTTAATGCTGCCTAGGGAAGAGACAGCGTTCTCCCGGAAGGATGACATGTAGGGCATGTGATATGACAAATAATTTAGTCCTAGTGACATTAAAGCCAGTCACGATTAGGTAATTGTAACTTAGCTGTAGTCCTAGATGTTGCTCTCACTGAAGTGTATTGAAAATGTGCTGATCTTCTTTGCTATGTCTGCACAAAGATATAAACATCCCTTAAATTAGGTGTGCACAGCTCTGTGCCTTCATTCCCTGCCTTCTCACTGGTAGTGACTCTCGAGTTTTCTCTGCTGTCTTGGGCATTGCTGTCAAGAGAACATTACTGCTCAATGAGGAAAATAGCTGATAATTAAAATGACAAGTCTACAAGAACCTCTGGAAGAGCAGCACTGAGAGACCCGAATGTGAAACTGTCATCTGTCCTGCAGCAAGTGCTGGACAGGTGCTGGTCATGCGGTGTATCGAACTGCTGGAAAGAAATCTGATAACACAGTGGTGGATTTAGTGTAAGGAACGGGAATGAAAGAATAGAGACAGCTGAGAAAAGCAGAAAAATGGTGATTTGAATGTTGAATCCCAGCAGGTAGGCAGAAATGGATAATGATACAGAAAGTTAAATTTCGTGAGAAAGAAAGAGCAGGGAAATTAGGGAGCTCCCAAGCAGGGTTTGTGCATAGGAGGTGGGTTATTAGATTCAAGTGTGAGGAAGGTATTTTGGATTTGTTAAACTCTGCCTTGGCTGAAAAAAACCCAATCTGTGTTAAAATGATCTGAGAATGGGAAATGAGTTATCATCCTGAGAGGAAGTAAGTTTTCTGAGAATGACAGGTTTAGCTTGAGGACTAGTTAGGAAAAAAGATAAGTCTTAGAACTTCAAAGAAGAATAAAGGGTTAGAATTTGATGGAATAAGGTACACCCTTTATCTGAATGGCAGGAAAATCCTGGAGCATTTCTCCATTGAGGTGATTTGCTACAAGACCTGGTGTCCTTGAATTCTGTTTGAAGTAGACTTTGGCCTTCTGGTCTTATGTAAGAAAAAGATTTTTAATAGCACGTGAAATGTAAGATACCGGATATATATTTTCCTGTTGCCTCAGAGGGAAAATTAGTGCTTTACCTGCTGGTAAAACAATTCAAATGGATTCATCCACCTCTGTTTTTAAAGCCTGATCTGGGTGTATTCAATAAGCTGTGTTGAAATCAGCTGAACTTTTCCCAGTTTTCACAGTATCCGGAGTATCCTACAGGAGTTCTGGATCCTGGAGCACAGTGGAAAAGTTGCCGCAGAAACCACTGTCAAAACTTTAACATAATGTTTCAACATCGTGTTTCAACTCGATGCTTCAGTATCGTGGCTTTCTAAAAGTTCAGACAGCAAATACATGTTTTAATAATAAAACTCTGAAAAGTACCCTTTCATACTTTTCCATTTTAGAAATCTAATTTTTGAAGAAATAGGTGAATAAAGGTTAAGCCTGTCCAATTGAGTACAATGGTTCATTTTACACTATGCATGTTCCTCTATACTTTTTCTGCCAGGGAAAAGAACACTTAAGCACAGCTTGTTTTAGAAACCTGTTTCTATTTTCTACTTGCATTACACCCTGAATAGCTATGCCAGCAGTAACAACAGATCCATACCAGATTACCCCATCCTGGTATCAGAATAACTTCTATATGATGGAATTAAGGAATTGCAAGTGTGGTGCCAGAGAAATGGGTATTTCACAGTACCCTTTTCATTGACATCGCGTGGGGCTTAAGAGATGGCCCTTGCCTGATTTCCTGCTGTTGCCATCACAGGAATTACTTGTTGCTGATTTTCTGCCTTTTATTAGTGGTGTAATTTCTTCATTTATTATCCTGTTTGGGCATCATTTGTGATTTCCATTCTTTCATTATAGCCCTGCGGTGAGTTCTTTCTTGAGATGGAATAGGAAACTTGTTTGGAAAGCTTGTGTTATTGTAAAGCCACTACAATTTACTGCAAGATTGCCCTTAGCCTGAGTTGTGATTAACCCTAAATCCCTTGTTAGATACCCTTTCAATGGCTGTGTCATGGCCACAGCACTGGCAGGAATCCTGTTGGAATAAGGGAATGGACGGTTAATTCTGCTCATATTCACTAAAACTGATCTTGGAGGAATACCACTAACAGAAGGTGAAGGTTTTTTTCAGAAATCACATGCATCTTTTACTTCTCCCTCTCTCATAATTATTGTACAATTTTTTCCACACAGCCACGGACACAGAGCAGACAGGTAACGTGTATCCCATTGCTGCTGTTTGTGTGTGTGTATGAACTGTGCTTCTGTGCAGCTGAGCACGTGTCCCTAACAAGTTCATGCTGTAACAACCTCATTTAGGCATTCAGCTTCTAGTCTTTGTAATAGAAACAGAAAATCTTTACATTTTGGCTTAAAATGATAAACAGGTAGCACTCTGGAGAAGATGTGTTGCTTTTCTAACTCCTTCTTGTTTGAAATTGATCTGCTTCTTCATGAAGTAGCATTTAGCTGCCATAAAAACACCTCCTTAATTAACTAATTAAAATGTCATTTTAGAGGCAAAATTTGTTGTTTGCATGTCTTTGTTGTGCTAGCAAAGTGTCTATCATAAATAAAAACCCTAAAGATTTCATTCCACGTGTCTTATCCTGAAGTAATATTATTGCATGTTGTCTCTCTAAAAATATGTTTATTAACAAAACACTGAAGTAGCTTTGAAATGTTTTGCATAAATGCAGGAGGAATTTGCTTTAAAAGTCTTTTTCCCTTCCTTTGATTTGGAAGATTTTCACTCTTGTCCCACTTCTTTCTGCTAGAGTAGAGCTGATATGTGTGTCCTGACTGCTTAGCACATTGCTTGCCTTGATTGCATCAGCAGAAAATAGCCCAGGCATGAAGGGGTGTGCTGGAATTCTCTAATTGAGAAAGATATTTTCTTTTAACTTGATCAAAATGAAAATTCTGAAGTCATTTCAATACACCATTTAGGTAATTCAGTAAAAAAAAAAACAAACAAGCTTTTCTTTTGCAAGAAATGAGTGACTTGTGCAGCAAGCAACAGAGTGTTTTGCTTTGGGACTGAGGATCCAAAGTGAGGTTGAATCATTGACCTAAATATTTCCCCAGTGCCCCTGTATGTTACAAGAAGCTCAATGAAGATCATTAAAGTTTGGTGTTCAATCCCTTACCACAGCAGGCAACAACTTTGTAGTGCTGATAGTTGTTTTTCAGGGTTAAGAAAGGAATTCCATTTCACTTGAAATTATTTTGAGATTGTTCTTTTACATTTAATTGTCTTGCCAGAGAAAACATCACCTGTGGCTAAATGGGGTTTAGCTGTAACATACGCATGCAATAAAAATCTGCATTACAGACTTATTATTTTTTTTAATGCATGAAGCATGAGTCTTTTTAAAACTCTGTTGACATAATATTCTTTCAGTGATTTGGATCAGTGAGTTTATTTCTCTCTCATTCTAAGATCGATGGCCAAGAGTGGTGTGTATCAGTGCCTGAAAGTAATAGGAACTAGAGCTGGAAAAACTGTAAACGGGGGTTTTTGTCTTGATGGGCACTGAGTTTTTTTCTGGAGATGAGGCTTCATGAGTGTGGATGGTGGGATGAGAAATATTACTGTGAAGATAACAGTTGAGGTTTTTATAATCACTTTTTCAGACCTGTAGCAAACATCCTGTTTTATAATGCACTTGCATAAATTCACTGTATCTATGTGTACCAACCCCCCATCCCCCCCATATCTTTCCAAAGCAAGTTAGAACAATGAACTGTTCTAATTCAGCTTCATGTTATGACCAGTTACTGATAATCTGCTGCAAGAAAAAACCCAAGCAAATGGAAACTGATGTGAAGAAGAGACTTTTTAACATCCCTCCCATTGTGCAACAGGACATGGTTGTCCGTTTTAAGGACACAAAATGTGGGAAAATAGATGAGAGACAGAAAAAGTGCTGTGAGACTGAGCTGAATGTAGTTCAGTTTCCATCCTCAGTGAGATGGTTTTTGGGGGAAGAAGAGGGTTTCAGGGAGGGCAACACTGATTCTTCTCAAAGCTTTTGTGTAATTCCTCAGCTCCTCAGTTTAGACACTGGCAAAACAAGACCTTTTTGCAATATCTCCACCATGTTTTGGATGTTTTCCCTGAGGGACATGTTTATTTGGCTACCATAGGGAAACAACCACTAATGTTATACTGACTGAGGGAGAAAGGACGCTAGGTGAGATTTCTGTGATTTATGTCTGTATTTTGAGTGGGCCCCTTGGCTCTGTTCCTATCTGCTGTTGTGGGTTTAATTTCCCAGCCGTGCCAGGCAATGTGCTGGGCAGAATGCCCTCTGAGTAGGTAAACAAATTAATCTGCTTTCAGTTGATTCTTGGTCTAATGTGATTTTTTTTGTCCTCAATCTGAATCTTCATTTGTAAGACAAGGAGCTGCATAAGTATGTTAGGCATGAGTGTCTTTATCAAAGAAGTTTGCAAGGAGCTGTTTTTATTTGTCTGCTTTAGAAACTCCAAGTTTTGTACAAGTACAAAGCATCTACTTAATGCAGGATTGTGGTGTCCCTTTGCTTTATCTTTTCCAAGGTCACCTAGTTTTGCTTTTAAAACTTACTCTGACTGCATTTCTACAGGTGTGATTGTAAATAGGATACCTGATTTATCTGAGTAACTCAAGACATTAATAGAAGTGTGAGGTTAAACGATATGGAGGAGAAAATTGCTTATTTCTCTCAAGAATTAGCCACAATGTGTTGCTGACTGTAGTTTCCC
The DNA here is from genome assembly GCA_013398855.1 of Mohoua ochrocephala. Taxonomy (NCBI): domain Eukaryota; kingdom Metazoa; phylum Chordata; class Aves; order Passeriformes; family Acanthizidae; genus Mohoua; species Mohoua ochrocephala. The sequence continues at coordinate 650,303 of VZTA01008079.1, forward strand.
TTACGCCTTTTCCCCAGAACGGATGGACGCCGCTGGTCCTTGGCCTCCCTTCCTTCGTCTGGCTATGGAACAAACACTCCCAGTTCAACAGTTTCAGTAAGTGACACAGACTTTTCCAAGCAATTCAGTTTGTACAAATACACCCTAACAAATCAGCTTCTGAGTCTCTACTAAAATACTGGATCTTTCGTCATTGTTTTGCTAACATTATTTAATATACTAATTATTTTAAAAATTATTTTAATTATTGGTTCTGCTGCTTTTCTCCTCCATTTCCCAGCTCCTATCATCTTGCACTTTGCCTTTAGCATTGGTGAAATCCCAGTGCAGCACTTGGCTCGAGTGATCATTTGAGAGGCACAAAGTCTCCGGAGTGGCAGGACTCAGAGATAGTGCATAAATACCTTCCAGCTCTCAGCTTTTTGTAGCTGGGATATGACATTCCTGTCTGCTTTCAAGTACTTAGTCTGAAACCTCTGCTGTCAGGCTAGCAGAAAGAAAAACTGATAAGCCACATCTGTTATTCAACTCCAATAATTTGAACCTTCTAATGAAGTTTTTCAGTTCTTATACCTGTCATTAGAAAGGCTGGCTGCAGTTTGCTTGAGTTCCATCAGTAACACCACTAAGCTGGCAGCACCACGTTAACCCTTGCAACTCTGACATGCTTCCTAAAATGAATCTTACTCTTCATTTTAAGTCAGCTGGGTGTTGTGGTTATCCACATGAGAACCTTGCAAAGACAGGCATAGAAATGTTAGAGCTATAGAGGCTGCCCGTACAGACTTCACGTAGCATGCTTTTCTATGTGTGTTATGGTGTCTTCAACTGTGTGGTAACAAATCACTGCCTCTTTCCATAATACTGATCATTTGGTTTTGTATGAATTATTTAGAGTACGTTCCTAATAATTATAACACCTTCATTAATTAGGACTCAGTACTCCACATTATGCAGATCTTACACTGTATCATTGTTTTCCCAGTGAGCTGTTCGAAGTTCATCCATAAACTTTGTAGTGCCTCTCAAACACAAATGTATCAGTTTCTTTGGTGGTGCAGTCTATAGAGAAAGAGAAGAAATTAGGATCAAAAGTTTCCTTTTAGTATAAATCGATATGATTAAAATTTGATTTTGCAGTGTTAATCTTACCTCTGTAACTTCATTTGTTCAGACACATTCTTGCAAACTCTAGTTCACACAATTTCTACCATTTGTTGTCTTTTGAACTTCCAGACAGTTGTTTTCTTGTTGAGTTTGGGGGTTTTTTTGGTCTCCCTAGAAGGCAGGTGACTTGATTTCAATGTGCATATAGATGTGTGGGCAGGAGCACAGAAAAATGTAGAAGGATTCATTATCAGCCTGAAAAAGATGTCCCTGGTTTCACTGCCACACATTAATGTATATTCAATTATATGTATTATATATATATTTTATTATATATATATATATTATATATTCAATAATATCTAAGAGCAACTGTTAAAAAGGGGCTCTGCTTTGGCCTTTATAATCCTAGTTGAAATCTTTATGGGCATAATCCATGTCTAAGTCCTCTTCTGGGAGCAAGCTATGGGAGCATGGAGCAAGTACAGTTACTTTCCTTATGTATGACATCCAAATAGTTTGATCGTTGGTAGTCACTGTGACAGCTTCCAGTTTGCTTGTGAAGATGACACCCTTGGGGGCCAAACTGCAGTTTTTCAAGAGTTTGTAGTTTGACCAGACTTCAGGTGGATGTCCACGGAGAGAGCAAAAGTAACAACACCAAAAAATCTGTTGGAAGTATCAGTTCTTGCTTTGAAATCGGGACATCAAGGCTGCTTTTAGAAAGTTCTCAACTTTCTGGCATGGGAAATAAAGCGTATTTGTCTCTTGTCGTGTTCCCAGAAATAGATGGATCATTTTGATTGATGTTTTCCCATTAAACAAACAAACAAACAATCCAACAAACCTGAGATAGACATGTCACATAGAAAGCATCAGTTCAAATGGTAATTTTTCAAAGTGCGGGTAACGGGGAGGTGTAACGAGAAGCATAAAGTGATAGTCGTAGGTAGACCTGAATTCACCTTCCTGCAGGAAGTAGTTAGGTTGAAACATGTAATTCCAAGGCCTTTATGATTTTTTCCTCAATGACTGAGTTTCTCATCTCTAGTCCTTCTGCTGGTTCAGTGGTACAATCTAGAGAGACATTGAAATGGGCTGTTTAGTAAGTAGCGATGCAATTGTTGGAGCTATTAAACCTGGTATTACATTTCTAAGCCAATCCTATTATCGCAGCATTTCACAGATTAGAATTAATTTGAATTGATCTGAATAACACCTCTAAAGTTGATAAGCAGCGTTATTCCTGCGTAGACTTTGAAACTGAAGTAAGAGGTGGCGAAGGGGCTTGTCAAAAGGACACAATGAATTAGTGCTGCAGATAGGAGTTTAACAGAAGTTTGGACTTCCATTTCATATGATCAGTCCCCAAGATTATGTTTCTTTCTCAAGCAAGATAGAAGGAAGCCAGTAGATGTCTCTTGTGGTGTTTGTGTCAGTGGGAAATAGCGACAAGGGCAATGATCTGTGTCCTGCTGGTTGAGTTTTGTATGAGAGCAAGAGCTGGCCCTCATCTCTGTGGTCACAGATCACCTGCTCTGCCAACCTACTGAACAAACCAAGGCGTTTACCTAGTCTAAGGTCAGTGAGAACCTGTAGATTCTGCTTTATTTTCTGCTTCCAAAAGAGGTATGACACTTAAATAAAAGACAAACCACATTTGCCCTTTCCGTACAAGTCATGAAGACCGGACGTATCATCTAACCAACACTGAAAGAGCTGGAGAAGACCCTTCAGGTTAGGTGAACATAAAATAATCAGTTAGATGGGCCAATATACAATTATTTTTAAGCAGTTAATCTGCTATTCATTTTTTAGACTTAGTTAAAAGCTATTCATTGTTTAGAGTTAGTTTAGAGTTAGTTTTAAAGCAACTGTAGTACAGCTTGATTTTTTTTTTAACTGAAGAAGAATTGGCTAATTCTGCATCTGTAATTAAGACACCAGGGGGATATTTGTATTAGTCCGCTGCAAATATTGAGTACTGTGATGTGATTACCTGAAAATCGATACTTCAGAAGTGTTTCACTTTGCTTTCAAGCTTTTTCATTGAAAGGTTGTACGCCTTAATACTGCTAGAGAAGCCCTTGGCAGAGAAAAGTCCATGGTCTTTATCTTCAGGGCCTTCATTAATTATTCTCTGGAATTCTAAACTTTGTGATCTGATTTCTTTTAGGGAGAGGAAGTGGAGGGAGGATTTTGCTGGGCTGTCCATGGGTTGACTAGCACGGCTTCCCCAGTGATTTTGCTGTTGGGAAACATAGAGTTTTTAATGATTTTTCTAGATTATAAGTTTTGATTTTTTTTTTTTTTCTAATTCAAGTAACTATGTGCTAACCTTCCTTAATTTGTTTTGAATCAGACATGTGTTTGCAATGCCAGAACTTGGGTATCTGCTAAGGCAGGTTTGTAAGATGATGTCTTTAGTATTTCCTGCTCTGCTGCAGGATCTGCATTATTCACCATGGATGGGATTTCAGCTGCCACATAACTTTTTCTTTGAGGATTTTTCATAGGCAGGTTCTTCTTCCTGCTCTTTGTATTGTATGAGACACAAAAAAAGACATCAAAGAAATCTCTGAAAATCAAAACAGGACTTGCATAATTCTGTATTTAACGGAGACAATAGTCGCTGTATTTGGCATGAACAGTTTGAGCAGCAGAACAGCTGTGGGCAAAGGGGCAAATAACCCCACTCTGTCTTGGCTTCAGTGCGGAATAGACCAGTGCAGGTTGATACACCACCTGGGTAATCATCAGTGTGTGGGCCCTGGGCTGGAAGTGGCTTCCCAACATGATCCCTCCACACAGACCTGTCTGAAAGAAAATGTTGGAAACGGTGGCTTCCAGTTCCAGGCACACTTGGGAAGTTTGTGCACATCCCAAGGCTTTCAAGGGGGTTCTTTTCTGTGAATGCCTCTGTGCAGGGCAGTGGGAGCAGATCTGGGATCTGGAGCCAATTAAATTTTTATCTGAGAATAGCATCTTTAGGTTTATAGGTTCTTACATCACCTGATTTTCCGTTGCTTGCAATACTTAGAATAATTACACCATTTGAACAGATGCATTCTATGTGACTTGTTTATCTCAGATTTGTTGGTTGATTGGGTTTTTTCCCTCAGAAAATGTCAATCCAAATGATGGAGCTATATTGCAAGAGACAGATATGCCTTCTTTTCCATGCTAGATGAGTTAAGACTTTGGTCATATGTGTTCTATCATATGTAATTCCCTCCTACCAATATTTCTGGTACTGGGATGTGGTGCTTCCAGTCTGAGTGAGTGTCATTGTAGCAAAAGGAAAAGTTTTTCTGCTGAAACAGTGTACATAATTAATTTCATCAGATAATAAGGAGCTGTGGAACTTAGGTCAGGGTGATTATTTTAATAAGGCCCACTGGTGTTGTTCAGTGCCACTCTGATTATTCAGCACCTTTTTTTTTCCTTTTTCCCTTTTGTTTTTAAAGAGAATTTTTTATTTCTCCTTATGTAATTTATTTTCTTACTTCTGTAAAATGGAAAGGGGCATTGAAGAATCGCACACACAAAAAATACATTTGTTAGTTCCCCTTCAGCTTTTTCCCCTGGAATGTCCAACTTTGATGTTATTAGCATTTTCCACAAATATTTGTTTTAATCTCAGGTTTGATGAGATCCACGAATTAAAACAGTTTCATGTCTATTATTATCACAGGACATGTGTCATATAAATGCATCAACTTATTTACAGAAGAATAAGCTGTTTAACTCAATAGCAATAAACTCTGTTAATCTTAAAACAAAGTTGGATACTTTATTTTATTATTGCCTCCCTGGTTAGAGATGAAGCCTGATGGGTAATGAAAAGGAGAAATAAAATCCTGACCATTTACAATAGTGATTTCCAATGAGAGCCAATAACCAGCAGAAAACTCTTAGGTCCACACAGCTCCATAGCATTCTGCATGCCAGTGAAACTCCTGAGCTAAGAGAGCATGAGGGAAAAGGAAAGAAAGTTGCTCACCACTCCAGGAACCTCCTTGTCCTTTCCAGAGTAGTGCTGGTACTCACGTGCCTTCCTTTCTGTCTCCTGATAGTAAATTATCTGCATGATCAGATGTACTGGTTCCAGAATCAGATGCAGTGGTTCCCTAGCCCTCTCCCAAAGATTTCCCGATCTCACCAGCTCTGTCATTGAATGTAAGGGTTGGCTTAGCCTAATGAGAGCAATGAAAGAGGCACCTGGTCTGATAAATAGCTTTCTTTTCCGCTGGAGTGCGCAGTGTCTGGCAGAATCCGTTCCTCTTCCATTCATTAGCTGACCCCTATGCATGCGTTTAGTGCATTTCTTTTCTGTATTTTTTTCTGTACTCAGTCATCATGCTCATCTCAGGAGAAGCTGCACCAGCTGCCCTTTCAGCCCACGGCAGATGAACTTCATTTCCTGACAAAGCATTTCAGTACTGAGAGCATCACTGATGAGGAAGGGCGCCATTCTCCAGCCTTGAGGCCTCGGTCTCGCAGTCTCAGGTGAGCTTTGCATCGTTTCTTGCATTTTTAAGATGTTGGACACGTTCATTGCATTTCTCTATGTGCTTTCAGATCTAAGAACAGCCATTTGTAGTTGCTTTGTTACGTGGTTTTGAAACTGTCTTAATCAACATTTCGCTCACCTCATCTGGTCACAAAGGATTTGTTTTCTCACGTTTGATGCTGAGGTTTTGGATTGCAAAGTGGTTGGTATACTCTGCTTTCGTATTTTCACAATAACTCTATGAAAACGTGATCCCCAAGCGGCTCAAACTAAATGCATAGGATGTAGATTTCCTTTAGTGAAGTTTCTTCTCAGAATTTTGCTACAGTAACATAAGGATGTGGTTATAACCACTTTTAATAACTTTTCTGGCAGTGTTTCTGAAGGGGTATGAAAACCATAATAGATAAAGTCAAAACCTTAAATGGAATTGCACCCCAGAGCAATTTTGTAACAGCACTGAAAACATTTCTCCTGCGTTAGTAGTTGAATAGGTTCACTGTTGCTTCAGAGAGCTGGTTGTTCAAAGATAACTATCCAGGGTTATTTCCTTGTGTAGTTGATTTTTTCATACGTAAAACCAGAAGCAACTAGAATTTCATCTTTCACAGAATTACAGAATGTTTGAGGTTGGAAGGGATCTCTTGAGGTCATCCTGTCCAAAGCCCTATTCAAGCAGACTGCCCAGGATCGCGTCCATATGGCTTTTGAATATCTCCTAGGACAGAGATTCCACAAACTCTCTGGGCAATCTTCTTGCAGATCTCTAACAATTATATGGAATAAATCCACAAAAGCCTTTAAGTTTTGCAATGCCTGTAGTGCTGGACCAAGTGAATGAAAGTTTAGGGAAAGTCCAGACACACCTTGTGAAAGAAAAGGGTTTTTACAAGCAGGGTTGAAGGAGGTGAAGTCTTCATTCATCTGAGGGTGTCAGAGGTGGATATCACCTTTAAATTAATGGTCAATATTCACAAACTCTGCCAGCTGGAAATGTTGAATCAGCGTGCCCAGCTCAGGACCTGGTTGGGAGTTTGTAAAAGGAGGAAGCGAAGCAGGCCAGGATAATAACAAAACCCACGGTGAATATCATGTCATGGCAGAGCTGATCTTTCCTGATTATTTGTAATTATTTGTATGTTCTGAACTTCAGTGCAGGCTGCATGGTAATTGCTTATGGATCTGCTAAGTGTAGTTACACAGTAATCTACAGGAGCAGGTGAGTACTGTGGGTAGTGGCACACTTAGCCAGCGACCTCCTCAGTGCCATGTAGTAAAACACTAATTATGCAGTTTGTACTAAGCCCCTTTGAACAATAGTCCTACTTCAGTCCTCGTGCTGCCACTCTTAACGCTGGCTCCTGCTGAGTAGTGTAACTCTAGTGCTACTAATTCTCTAGAGGTGAGGCAGCTGCTGCAGGTAGACAGCACGTGCTGAAGTAGTTTTTGTCCTTTAACACAGGTGCAATCCTGTTGTAGAAGACACTTTTGCTAACGCAAGAATGATATCCACAACCACGTGAAGAGCCCAATTTTAGGTTCTTCCTCGTTAGTATGGGTTATCAGGTTGCAGAGGATTTTGCCTCTGTGAGCCAATTCGAAGCAGACTTATCATGGAGGGGCTTTATAATTTGTGGTAGGATGAGATTAATTCAGTGTGTCGTATAACTGATTAATCTTCGTCCTCTCTTGAATACTTTTTCTAGCTCTCTCTGGTTTCTAGTGTGGTAATGGCCAGCCTTATTGGTATTCCAAAGCTTAGAATGAAGTAATTTAATTTTTTTCAACTCACCGTGCCTCATTTGGTCTTCATTTTGCTTATTGCCCGTACTCTGATGCTGCGTGACTCCAAAGCACCCTTGCCGCTACCACGCATTCCTGCTGGCCCTTGCACCTCCAAGGAAAATTGATATCTCAGTCCAACCAATTGGAGCAGTGTTTGCAGGAGCAAACCCCCTCTTTGACAGAGGGCAGCCTTGTAAACAAACAAGTACTGAAATACATGAAGACCAGACCTCATTCACTGCACAAAGCTTTCTTATTTATTTGCCTTAGAGTTAGATCACTTGGTGAAAAGATATTTTCACTTATTTAAAAAATAAAAGCTGAGAACAGCTTTTGTTTTTCAACATTAAATTAAATTAAGCAGTAATTTCCTAAAAATGTATTTTTTCATAAGCGTTCAATGGTCTTGTTTGATCAGCATTAATGAAAAGCAGAGGAACAAAATACATCAGACATCTCCCTTAATTGGCAGCCATGGCTTTGTAATTTAAAAGATGGTCTGATTGTTAATGCGTATTCATTTTTCATCCTATATAACTGCAGCCTTACATCTCTTTTTGAGAGAGGAACTGGCATCTTGAGATGTCACTGTCGAATGCCGGGACTGTTTTTTTGTCTCTGTAACCCAAGATTTTTTTTAGAAGTGTCAGATGATCCTCTTATACTCCTAGATATAGAATATTGCCTAGGTGTAACTTTTGGAAGAATATACTTACTTCTTTGGCTAGAAATGTACCATTTTCTTGTAGCTAGCTGCAGATGTTCTGTTCATACAGAGCACTCTTAATAATCCAACTGGATGATAAAACTAACAAAGTGTGCAGTCATGAAGGGTGCACTGGCAGGTTGGTAGCACCTCTGCTGCTTGAGGTGTTCTGCCAGTGTGCCTTGAAGATGCTCATCCTTTGTCTAATCGTGCCTTATTTGAAATGCCCGGAGTTTCTGCCCTGAAGAAATGGCACTGGTTCTTTCCCAGCTGCTTTCCTATGCAGGGGGAAGGAGGAACACAAGACCAGCACTGGAATGCAAAGGTGTGATGTCCTTACAGAGCTGCTTGCAAAATCCAGGAGCCCGTTCTCTCATGAGTCTCAACAAGATCAGTACTCACGTGCTCAGTCAAAGAATATATTTCCATGTGACCCACCTGTTTTAGTGCTTGCAGTGTGTCTTCAGTAGAAGAAAATATTTCTTTATTACCTGCAGAAGTAGTTCCTAAATATCATCTCTCAACTGTTCTCTCTGTAGTTTGTTTTTTTTTTATTGTAATGCAACCTTCAAATTCTTCAAGTTATTGACCAACAGAGAGATCCCCAGGCCACATTTACTTTGTTTAGAACAATCCTGAACAAGATCTTTTCTCCCTGGGGTAAAACGCATGAAAAGTTGTGAATTCTTGCACTAAACTTGGCATCATTACTCTTTTTAAGTTAGAGAGTTGCTGCCTTCCATCTTTTCCCAGTTCTCTTTACTTGTCATCTTTAGCAGTTGCTCACACATGGGAATGTGTGGAGAATGTCAGAGATAAAAGTAGAGTTAACTAATAACGACTTTTTCAGGAGCTACCTTTGTACAGTCACTCAGCCCACCAATCTGCCCATTTTTCTTGATCTCTTTTTGTATTTCAGGATAATGTTGTCTAGGGAAAAAGGGCTGAAGATTGTTGCAGTGAATTTTTGTATAGTTGAAGTAGATGAGATCATCCTTAATCAAATATACTTCTTCATCTCTTTGCTGGGTAGTGCTTTTTAAATTCAATCCCCCAACCTGACTTTCAGCAAGCTGGATCCTGCCATTAAGAATATACAGACAAAACTCCTGGAACATACCAAAAAAGGCTTCTGATGATAAAATGCCCCAGAAGGAATAGGTGTTGTGAAAACCAGTGGCCTGCATAGTCCATTTTTATCTTTCATCCTGCAGGCTGTGGGGCTCTCTCATCTCAGTGCACTTTAGAGGCAGCTTTAACCACTTGAGTAATCGTGGTGGGTTCATCACTGCACGCTGCTGCTCTCAGACAGCGCTGTCCACCACAGGCTGTGGAGCAGGGAGTCACATCCCCATGGACCGGGGGAATCGTTTTGTATTCCACAGCGTAAGGCATCCGTTCCTTCTGAAAACATGTTCTAACTGCATTACAGATAATGTTGGTCTCTTTGTTTTCTCTCTCAAGACAGCGAGTCCTGTGAACTTGACTTGAAAAGGTTCTTCAAAGTGATTGGTTTTAAATTTATTAACTTTCGGGTTCACTCTCCATTTTCGTGGTTTTCTATTATGAAGAAAACTGGGTATTCGTATTTGTGCTTCGTGCTGCTCATTACTCCAACTTTCTGCTCTCATTCTGAAGCAGTCTCAGTCTTTGCTGGCATGCACAAAAGCCCTGAAATATTGGGAAGAGCAAGTTGCAGCCCCTGCTGCTGGGGGAGTTTTCTGACTTCTAGATTAATGTAATTTTCATTACCTCAAAGATTTAAATATTTATTTCTTGGGAGAAGAGGAAGGCTCACCTTCAGCAGAAGGCTTATCTTAGTGCCTGCTTTATCCAGCTTCAGCTCTCTAGTTTTCAAATTCCTTATTTTGCGTGTCTGGAAATGACAGAAAATGAAAGCCTATAGTTTTAAGTTTCCTATGAGAGCTTGCTTTGGTCATGTCCTGTAAATACAACCTAATTAAGCCTTTATGTACAGGGTGAAAGCAGAGGGAAGCACAGTGCTTTGAGCTTCTCTGCTTTTTCCTAATAAATGCAGCTGTCACAGTGAAGGAAAAATTACATATTTGTAAACATCTCCGTTTTATTTAGTCACACTTAAACCAGATTTTATAAGATTTAAGTTATTGCTATAAATGTTGCTCCTCGAAATAGCCGTCTATAAGTTATTTTCTCTTTCGAGCATCAGATAAGGACACATGAGTTTTGACAAGTTGAAGGCAACAGAAATCTTTGTGGGAGATAAATATCCCTGAAAACCCACCACCACATCGTCTCATAAAGTGGAGGGAGCGTGAAGAAGGGGAAAAGAGAGAGTAGTTTTTCATTCTGCTGTTAAGCTTAGGGGGACAGATATTATTCTTCTAATGTCTGCTCTGCTGAAATGAAAAACTCACTGACAATAATCATTTCTTTGACCTACCTATCTGCACCAAGAAAAGGGAAGGAGCCTGCCTTTTGTCTTAAAATGTTATGCACGTGCACAGCATGTGTCCTCTGTTTTGCAGAAAATAATCTGTTCCTTTGTGAGGCTTGAAATGTTAGACCGGTTTAGTACTGTCTGTGAAATTTTTGGTGCTGGATAGACGTGTGAAGCTTTTTGCATTTGGAAAGATGTCATGCCAGTAAAATGTATTAAACTCCTTTTATCTTTTTTCTAAATTTCCTTATGTTCTCCCTTGGTGGCATTCAGTCATCTGCCCAGTCCATGTTTTTTTGTTCACCTGGTTGTGTCCCAGAGGTGCTGTAAAGTATCCAGCAGTGCTTGGCAGGCAGCCTTTGGTTAGTTACTCAGGTATCCAGCTAATTAGTTCCTTAGTTTCCCAAGCTAAGGATCAACATTAAAAATTATGGTGCAGTATATTATGTTGCAGTCTTGCTATAGTCAGCTCGACATTTAATTTGACAGGGTATATTGAGCAAATTTTATTTTGGATGACAATGTGACCCTTGATCTGAGGTTTTATCCAGAGTTTTTTGGGTACTCTGTTGTTTTGGTCGGTAAAAAGTGGCATTGATGAGCTTCCAAAGGTGAGAGACAAAACTGCAAATGCCCAGGAAAGCTGAGGGTTTTTAAGTGTTCACTTCCTTGCCCATTGGTATGCGCAGAAATTGTTCCGTAAAAAACAAAAGCAAACCAAATAAATTCTCCTATCATCGTGGTTCTCCCTAAGGAAATGCTACATCTGCTGGCAGGACAGCTCAAGTAGCCTGATTTCTGCATAGCTCTTAATTTCCTGTATCCATATGAATAAAGTGCCTTGAAAGCAAAAGGCAAAATCCCTCATGTTTTACTTTAGCCCTAAGACAGCAAATACTTAAGCATGCGCAAATGTTAGTGTTGAAATGCAGTGTGTACGGGCCTCGGTATTTCTGTGTGAGTATCAAAGGGTTTCTGTGTGCTTGTAATTTATACCTCGTTTAGATCACACAGAGAAAAATTACATTAGAGGAAAATAAATTCTTCAATAACTGTGTTCACCAAGTCCTTCAGCTCCATATGAAGTACCAGTAAACAAGTGTCGTGTTGGTGTCTTAGAGAAAAAAGAATAAGGATAGCTGGCTAGATGTGCAGGGGAATTTGCTTATAAGTCTGCAATTTAAGTGTTCTTACCCTTCTGTTTAATTATGTCATACATTACGTGTGACTATAAATGTAAGTTTCTTTTTAAAGAAAATTCTCCCTGATTAAAAATAGCTATCTACCAAGATAAGGGAAGTTGATGAGAATGTCTTTTTACTTGCTATTCATAACATCCAAATCAGTTTCCTTCTCCTTCAACATAAGGATTCAGTGACAGATTTAATCTGAACTGCATTTTCTCAAGCTAAGGGGGATAAACAGTAATAAAAACAAGACATGATGTAATTCATGGAATTTCAGTACAAGGTATGAAAAGAGTTTGGTACTGCTGCAGTCTGTGAGCCAATGAGTTAAATTTTCTTTGAATTGTTAATATATGTTGCCAAAATAATGTTTTTCCTCTAAGTAGGTTAGCAGCAAGGTAGTAACTGTAATGCATTCCAAGTTTAAAATGCATTTATTCCATTTAGAGAGATCCATTTCGTCCTTCACGAGAAAGTTTGAAATGTTTGAACTCATTCGAGATAAAATTGTGTCTTTTGACATAGAGTATTTTTAGCAGTATTTAGTACTCTTAAAATCATAAAGACAATGATCATGTAAGATGCCAAATAATTGAAGCCCTTGCTTGTCTTGAACGCTGAAAGGAGGTAACTGGAGAAATGAGCTGCTGCAGGCGATCTGTAGCTGGGGATTGTCTGCATTACCTCATCCGGCTGTCCTCGGTGGCAGAGTGACTCAGAGCCCTGCATACCATCAGATGTGATGAAACGAGATGCAACCCTTCTGTAAAAAAACCCACCCAAACAGTAATAGAAATGCAGCTTATCAAGATTTAGTGTCCTCTTTTTTTGGCGTGCCTTGAAGTTTCTTGCTAACCGGTGCATAGGTGCATATGGATCCGTGGTGTAACGTGCATCGAGCGAGGGCAGCTTTCATGAAAGTACTCTGTCCCTGCTGCCTGTGGTATTTGTAGATAAGATTTAGCTGAATAACAGTGCTCATGCATCCTTCCTCTAGTGCAGTATCCTTCAGACAAAGGAATACAAATAGTCTCAACTTCCTTACTTCCTATTGCTGGAGACTCCAGAGCTCACTGTGATTTCTTTTGCAGCAGGGCTGCTCCTGCTGCCATGGAGGGCAGTCACAGAATGAGGGAAATAACAAATGTATCTGCAGTGAATGCACTGGCGTTTTACAAGCTTCTGTGTTAGGGTTTGCATTCCCTGGAAATAGGGGGGATTTCTGCCAGAGCCCGTGTGGGGACAGGGGTGTCAGCAGTCTCCAGGTGACTGCAGACTGCCATTGCTTGCCAGGATCTTCTCTGAAGTTCAGCATCTGCACATTACTGAAGTGAACTCAGGGCTTTGGAAGGGCTACAGTCAATGTGGTGGCATTATGATCAGCACTGGGTTTTGAAAACTTTTGGTGTGATACCTGTAAATGATAACATAATTTCTTTTCTCCTCTAGCCCTGGTCGCTCTCCAGTTTCCTTTGACAGTGAAATAATAATGATGAATCATGTGTACAAAGAAAGGTTTCCAAAGGTAAAGAATCACTTTTTGAATAATGCATTCAATGAACTTGTGTCCAAGCTCAGAATTAATTTGTAGTGCTTGTTGGAGAAGGAGCCCAGCTCTTACGTCTCATTTCCAAGCAGTGCAGTTTGCTGAGAGTTTGAAGCTGCCTCCTCATCTTCATATGTTAATTCTGCAGTAGAAGGAATAGATTTAGTCTACATAGAGATTAGGATGGAAGAGGCTGAATTAGTTTTTTGTATGTATTTCATATTTGCTAAATTTCTGATGTCTTCTATTGGCATGAGAAATTCTCACAAGAGAGAGAAGGGCCATGCCTTGGCTTTTTAAAAAGCCGAATATTGGAACCTGTGGAAGCAAGTTAAAAGTTAACATCTCATTGAAATGAGTGTAGAAGATTGTGTATCCCACAGCTGTCAATATGGCCATTCCTTCCTGTTCCACCACCAGCAAAAATAGATGTTTCTCTGGAGACAGGATATCAGGGCTTACAGTGATAGAAACGCCGTGTGTTTATTGCTTGGGGCAATGATTTTCAGCTTCCACCGTCTTGTCTAAAAGTTCTGAAAACTGCCTCACATCTTACATCCTTACTCTGGAGACCCAGGGAGGAATACAGCCTCAGGACCAAGATATTTTTGTGGTCATTTACATTTTCGGAAAGCGTCTTTTGATTAATTTTTGTTGTTTGCCCATGTGAACATAACTTTTGCCTCTGATATGCTATCTTTATTCTCAGATAATGCTACTGCATTTTGGAACACTTTTTAAGCCTTGTGCAATTTGGAATTGCAAATGTTGCTTTAGCACCCTACTTGTTTATGCTTTAAGGTCTGCTTTAGTAAAATTTAGGAGTAACTTCTCTTTATTCTGCGCTTTTAGGCCACGGCACAGATGGAAGAACGGCTGGCTGAGTTTATTGCCTCGAATGCTCCAGAGAACGTGCTGCAATTAGCAGATGGGGTCCTAAGTTTCATTCATCATCAAGTTATTGAACTGGCCAGAGATTGCCTAGATAAATCACGTGAAGGTCTTATTACTTCCCGGTACTTTTATGAGCTGCAGGAAAACTTAGAGAAACTTCTCCAGGATGTAAGTGCCCTCTGGAAAGCAGAATATATTATTGTGATTGAAACTTTAACCAATAAGCCAGAGCTTTGATTTTAGGAGGGACAGTGTGGATTCCAGGGGAGGGGCAGCAGGTGGGGGGTGTCAGGAGGTCTGAGATGTTCCAGTCTGCTGTTGATCTGCTGTGGGTGGATTTGAGTAAATCACTTCACCTGTGAACTTTGTTTGTACAGAAATGCAGTGTGAATAGGAGTAAGTCAAAGGCAGCCTTTACCATTTGTGAAATTTGGGTTTATTCAGATGAATGAAATTACTGAAATCTTTTTTCATGAACTTCAGGACTCTGAATGACTTGTTAATTACAATGGTGCCTTCAAGGAGTGAAAACACCATCGTTACTAGTGCTGCTGTAAATTTTTCACAAAAGATTTTCTTGAGCTGAACTTAATCCAGTCGTGTGTTTTTCATACTTTGGTGTGTTTTGTGGCGTTCAAAGCACATGAAAATACACAAGGGGGCACAATTTTAATGTGTGCTCAGTATGCTTCAGCTGCTCATTAAAAATTGCTCTTTCCCTTTAAAATGAAAATAGTATTAAATTTCAGACATCTCTTAGAATTTATGTTTTAAGTGTTGTGAAGAGTCCATGCTATTGCCAGTTGCTGGGTCCAGACCTCTGTTTAGGAATATCTTCCTAATCCTCTGCTTTGATTTAATGATAACAGCAAGCTGAAAAAACAGGTTTTATCGAGATTGCAGTCTCAGATAGCAAGTGTCACAGAGACACCTGGAAACAGAACACCTGAAAGACTTTGTTATCTGTTATGATTTTACTTTTATTTTATCTTTATTGATCAGTTTGCCAACCCACTGGCATGAATTGCTCTAGCTTGTGCCCCTTTGCCACTCTTTTCAGACATTAGAAAAAGGCAGATGAATAAAAATACTGTATTAATATACGATTGTTGTATTAAAAAGCTTTGTGAAAACTGAAGGAACTTTGCTTGTATCAGCTAAATTTTTTGGCTAACCCATTTATATGAGTATGGCTGTAATTTTACTGGTATTTGTTATGCTTGAGAGAAGAATGACTCATGTTTGGATTTGTGGTGTTCTGCTTGGGTGGGGAATATAATTTTGACAGACCAAGAGAGGTAAGGAATATCTTTTAGGGGCTGCATGATTGTCTGCCTATAGGATATCAGTAACCACTTGTGGCTCCCGCTTGTATCTCCAGAATCTGGCAGCAGAGTGTTTGCACACGTCAGCTGTGAAATGAGGGATCAGGCCTCTTTGGGTGATGGCTTGGAAGTTGGAAAGGTTTCATTAAAAGTGGTTTTGTATGCTCAGCAAAATCCCTTACGTTTCAGGGGCACAGGGGGACTATGCTGTGTTTTACTGCTTCTGGTAGCAGATCCTTGGAGCCTGAAATTCTGCCTCTCCCTGACTTTCCTCCTCTGTGTGAGGACAGTGATTTCTTACACCATGAGGAACTAAGCGAGCCATAAATTAGGGCTGGCCACTTCCATTCTGCATTTTCAGTCCTGTCTTCTGGCCTGAAGAGGTTAATCAGGGTCTCGGAGGAGGTGTGGGTCAGATAAATCAGCTTTTTCCTTTTCTCCCCTTTCCCTCAGAACAAATCCTCAAAATACACTTCTTAAATGTCCCTTTCTCCTTGATCCTACAGGCATTATCCTGCTGCTCTGAAGTACAGGGAAAGGTGACATTGAACTGTTATTAGAGGAGATACAATGGTCATCTCTGAACCTGTTCAGGAATCGGCATTCGGGGCTTTCTTTGCCCTCTTCCTCCTTCACATCTTCTGCGGAGTGGGGGCAAGAGAAGGGTCAGCTCTTCAGTTTGATTGGTTTACTGTAGGAAGGAAGGTGGGCTAGAGGTGATTAAAAGGAGAGTTGAGAGAGGCAAGGAAGGCAGAACAGGCCGGGAAGGAAGAGAACAAAGACATTAAAGACATCAGAGGAAAGACAAAGTCTTCATTCTGCATCTTTCTCATTTGTTTTTTTTTTTTTTCCCGTCCTATGGCTTTTTCTGTTCCTTAGCTTATCTTTTAGATTTTAATATTTAAAAGCTCCTTGTTTCCCCTGCTTGCCTAGTCTGTGCTTTGCCCTTCAGACTGCATTCTGCAAGGAAATAATTGGGACATTTTAGTCAAAATACCTAGAAATTGGTGATACTGTTTCTTTTGGAGGACTCACCTGAAACGCAGGACATTTGGGAGTCAAGTTTAGACTATTCCAAATTTAATGGCCGGATCTTAACCTTTGCTTAGGTTGTAAAGTATCAATAAGTACACAAATAATACCAATTAGAAGGTAATCCAAAAAGCTGCTTGACTTGGGCAGTTGCATGGTCTGTGTAGTAGACTGTGGAGTTTTGTGGTATATTTTTATAACATACTGAAAGATTGGAAAGATGCTTTTTTGGTGAATAATGAGGCCAGCAAGTGGCAGAAATATTCTCAGATTTTCTTACAATTTTACTGTGAAAGAATGGATTCTCCTGAAATTCTTTTTTAAGGTGTCAATTCTGATACCTGGTAGTGAACTAAACTTGCAAAGCACTTCAAACCATCAAAAGGAAACTCGATTTAATATATTGTAGTTTGAGTAAAAATGTAAAACAGACTGTTTGGGTATGCAAATAATGATCCACTTAAATGCACCAAACCAGAAAGCTTTTGGAAGATTTTTAGATCCCAGCTTTTGTAATAACATGCCAACAAATCTCATTAGCTATGGCAAATGAGATCTTTTTCCTTGTTTGGAGCATGAAATACTGTCTTTTAGCCAGAAGAACTTATCGCATCATTGAAATAATCATGAAGTAAAAATGAATTTAAGAGATTTTCTTCATTTTGGAAAATATGGACTTGAATGTTACACTTCACATCAAAGTAAAAATGCTAAAAAATAAGATGAAGCGCTGATATAAAAAAGAACCTGTGACATTTGGTTCTGTGCCTGTTGCCATGGGTTAGAACCTCAGGTTACTGAGGACCAAAAGGTTATACTCAGTTATTACTTGGCTGAATCAATAAGGTAGAAGTAGCCAAAAGAAGTCTGATGACTGTTGCCTAGGTGTAGCCAGTTGGGCAGGAAGGTGAAGGATTACAGGTGTTTCTGTGCATGGAACAAAAGGAGCAGGGGAGGGTGTGAGTATTATCCAGCAGTGACTGATGCTGCACGTTGGCAAATGGATATTCTGATTGGGGTTGCTTTCTTAGTGGGAGCTTGAGTGTAAATTTATCAGTCCTTGGCTTTGCAGGTCTATTGTTTTGGTTTCCATCAGTATATTAGCTCAATTACAGCGTTGTGACTTGCATATCCCAGTTATTGGTCCCGCTGAACCCAAGGGGAGGACAGTGATTTTAATTTCATGCCCCAGCAGCCACAGTTAGTGACGGATGGGTCTTTCAGAGGAGGGAATCGGTTTGTAAATTACCCATCGCTACCTCCCGTACACGTGTCACTGGCAGTGTGTGCAGGAATGGCATCAGCCTCTGCCCCAACCCCACCGGCTTCTCCCTCCTCCCCGTGGGAGGGGAGGGAAACCCTGAGGTGCCACCAGCAACCTCGGGGCGAGCGCGGGGTGCTGGGGGAGCGCTGCCGGGGTGGCACCGCTGTGCCCGGCCCATGGGAGCGGCAGGCGCTGCTTGGCTGGACAAGCCTCCCTTGCCTGGGTTCTGTCCGGGGGACACCCTGGGAATAAGGATTCTGTAGGGATGTCCGGGCTGTCCTGTGTGAGGAGGGAAGAAGAGGAGGCAGTTTCCCTGAGGATCTTGGAAGAGCAGCGTTGTGCGGAGATGATGGCTGAGTGGCTGTTACGAGTTGTGTTTGGTTTTTGTAAATCCTTTTTTTTTCTTTTTCCTTTTGCTTTTCTGTGTCATTTGGCACTCGTGGTCTAGCTTTTCATTTTCAAAACAGACACCTGATTAAATTAGTTGCATTTTTAAATTCTTCTGCCTGAATTGTCATAGATTAAAAAAGGAGAAAACAAAAGGACTTGATTTAAAAGACTAAGTTCTCTTTTAACAGTATAAATGGATGCTAAATGATGAATTATATCTATTATATTATAGTTTTTGCATTATATAACCTATGTGGGGGGAGAAAAGGACTTTCCAATCGCATGGCTCATATTTCAAATAATACAAAGTTGTTGATGTTTTATTTATTCGTTCCAATGCAGCTAACCCCTGGTGATCTGGAATGGCTTTTAAAATAGAAAAGCATTAATTTCTTTCTAAAATTCATATTGCAACTTAGACGTTTGCATAATGCATTAGAGGACACAAAGTGAATATTTATCATTTTCATTGTGATTATTTTCTATTTTACAATTTTAAAAATTTTTAATTAGGAAAAAAAATTACAACTTATTTCAGTATTGCCAAAATAATCTTCTTTTTAAGGCTCTATAGCCAGGAAGGATCTCTGATGTTGTTTTTAGATAATGAATTAGCAGGTACATCATTCTCTTCAAGGTTAAAATTCTAGCCTCAGCTAATCAGTGCAGAAGGAGACAATCAACATTTCTATTCTGACTGGTGTCAAAAAGAGAAATAATGAACCTTTTAATTATTTTTTTGTTTGGCAGTAAAGTATCAGAGATATGTTATTTAAAATGCTGCTTGTATATTCCTAGTTCTGAATTTCTGCTCCCTGTGTTTGTATTGCTCTTTTAGGAGGTCACCGGTCGCCAGTGTGATTTGACTTCTCAGACATATAAATGTCTTTTTCTTAGGTGGTTCTAATGGACAACACTAAATGAACCTTTTTGTTTATTGCTGCTTTCACTGTTGTTGATAAAATTTCATTCCTATAAGTAACTGGCTCATTGCCAGCGAAAGCTCATTTGTTAAGTTCTGGACTCTGTATTTGTTCCTGTGTTAAAGCACAATTTTTGGACCTTGGGGAAAAATAGCTGTACTTTGTTTAAGAGTTTTTGCATGCCATTGGAACCATTTTTTTATCACTCTGCAATGAAATACTGTTCTATTTCTGCTCCAGGACTCATCATGTAGCCATTGTGTGCTTCATGTGCCTCATCAAGAGAAGAGTAATTTGGGAGGTTTTCTTGTGTTGCTCCTTTTTTTTTTTTTTTTAATTATTATTGTTGTGGTGTGTTTACTGTTGTAAAAAGACATCCCATCACACAAATATCTTGAAACTAAGACTTGAATTTATACCGAAGTCTGGTAAGGTAACAGACAGGACTAAATCTTCTGAATTAAGTTTTTATATGCTCTTTTCTTTGCTTATCTGCTTGGTCCTACATAACATACAATGCAGTGCTGGAGTTGTTCAACAGGATTGATAGAACTAAAAAAAGAGAAACTGAGGTTGAGTTTTTCCTGATGATGAAGAGAAATTCCAGTTCAAATTCTGGCTGAAAATAAAGCTCAGAAATATGTGTGTCTGTTAGTCATTACCTAGACGTCAGCGTTGTGTGGAAGGTAAAACTGAAAAAATCAGTATTCCTCTTTTCATTTTACAAAATAAACTAAAACCATGTTGTATCTATTATAATTGATGGGTGATATAATGCAAATAGAGCCTTTGAAATATCTCTTGCATGGATAACGGGGGTCAGTTGTGATGGAAAAGCCATTTGTACCTTGGCATCCTTGAGCGAGCTGAGCTCAGCCTGCCCTGACTCAGCCGTGCTTTTGCTGCTGAATTGGTTACTGGGCTGCTGATTGTGTTCAGCATCTGATACACAGAAATTCAGAGTTCAGTGCTGGGACCATAACGTGCTGCTCTGCTCTCCACAGGCCCACGAGCGATCCGAGAGCTCCGAGGTTGCCTTCGTTACCCAGCTCGTGAAGAAGCTGATGATCATCATCGCCCGGCCAGCTCGGCTGCTCGAGTGCCTGGTGAGTGTGGGCCTGGGAGGGGCTGTGCAGGATCTAAAAAGTGCTGCACACTTGAGGAGATAAGGGACACAAAGCCTTCAAAAGAAACCTTTAAATTCTCATTTAAACATTGATGAAAAATAAATTGATATTTAAAAAAAAAAAAAAGTACTAAGTGGCTTTTGCATTAATGTAGAAGTAGTTCTCCAATTGACTGTCAGCTGCAACAGCAGCTAAATTATATTTTAGTATAAAGTTTATGGCTGAGGGGCCAGATGTAGCTGTTGACATCATTCCATGCTACTTGGTGCCACTGGATTTTCCTCATGTTGTTAATAGCTACTGTAAGGAGCCTGTAAATGTCTGTATGGTGTGTGCCCGGTGCTGCGGAAGGGCTGTCACTGAGGAAGAAGATTAAATTCAGTGACTGTATTTCAAAAGGATGTTGAAAAATTAGTGAGAATGTAGAGAAGTCACCAAAAATTGTGAGGTGTCATAAGCCTACAGTGGAAACTTCTGTAATGACAGCATGAAATTCCCTGGTGTGTCAGAGCACACTCGTGGTGGTTTTTTCTGGACATAAAAGTGACAGGGATGCTGCAGGTGTTTGAGGCATCAGAGAAGTTGGCTGGATTAGGAATCTGTGGCTGGCTATAAAAGCACAGTTTACATGTGAATTATGTCGTGGGCAGTGTGTCCATGGGTGACTTTTCTCCCTGGAGTCGCTAGAAGATGAATGAGTTTTGTGGAGCTTTCTTTGACAAAGTAGACAAGAGTGGTCCAGTCTTAGCAATGATACCAGTTTGTGGAAACACCTGCAGAAGTACTGAGAGCCAGGAGGCTTTGGAGGGTTCCTTATTCCTCCTCCACGGCTGTCAGATGGATTGCTTTCCTGGGACCCCTGCAGTGTGAGGAGGGCCACTGTCAGTGATGAAGTTGGCTGCACAACCAGCAAGACAGATACCTTCACTTACTGACTCGAGAAATCTCCGCCAGACTGCACTGAAAATCCTGGGCACAACTCCATTCAAACTGGGAATTCTTTGGCTTTCAAACCAATGTTTGTGATTTAGATGAGTTTTCGTGACTCCCACTTATCTTCCAGCACTTCTTCAAAATTTATTTTGGAAGTGAAGACAATGAAGAAAGGAGATGAATTCCAACTTACTGTGTTTGTATTTGCTGCATTCGTCATTGTCATCTTTGCTTGTGTACACTCATTATCTAGGAAAACATGGAACATTAGAAAGCCTTGTGCACCCATGTCTATACCTGCAAAGGGTTCCAAACTCAAGGCAGCTCTTAGTTGCAAAGCAAGAAGTCTCCAGGTTCTTCCATGTCTTCTCCACCTGATGTTCTGCAAAGTGAGTGGGAGCAGGTGGAAGCAGCAAAAACGGAGATTTGAGTCATGAATTCCAAAGCATGTGGTGACAACCTTGACAATGAAGGGGCCGGACTCCAAAGTGTAGGAATAATATCTGGATCTGTGTGTTAGTCTTCCCTGGTTTTTTCAACCTGCATTGCCTTTCTGGCAATTTTTTTTCCAAATATATATTTTTATCTGGTGACATGAAGAATTAAATATTAGTGTTCCTTTTATCCCATAAAACAGGGAGTATAATAATGGATAGTCAACTATTTAAATAGCTTTTGAGAACTAAAATTAATTTTTATTTTTCACATACTTTTTTTTGTAATTCAGCCTTTATAATAGGTTGAATTCAATTGTAATTCAATTATATGTGAATTTATAGACAGTTTTTCTACTATTTAATATTAAGGTCAGTTTTAGTAACACAGCTCATTCTTCTTTCTCCCTTGTAAATGAAATAAATGACCATATAGGCAGTGCTTGTGATGGCTGTGATTGTTTTAATGCAGATGAAGGCATTTAAGTATTCTAAACTTCAGCTATTTGGCTTCGGTCTTTGCATTACCTGTTGGACTGTGAAATGTTTATTGACAGACTGAATCTCTGGGTCTCCAAGAAGATAATAATGTGGTTTGTGCATCTCTGAAACCATCTTTGGAAAAAAGTATCTAATTTTTTTTTTTCAGTTTATTTTTTTTAACACCTACTTCCCCTTAGCAGGGCTCATTCTTCTGTA
Source organism: Mohoua ochrocephala (assembly GCA_013398855.1). Classification (NCBI taxonomy): domain Eukaryota; kingdom Metazoa; phylum Chordata; class Aves; order Passeriformes; family Acanthizidae; genus Mohoua; species Mohoua ochrocephala. Next base: position 672,587 of record VZTA01008079.1, read on the forward strand.
TTCAAATGATTAAATCTGCTATGAAGAAGTCAGAACTGGAATTTATATAGTTCCTTAATGTTTTGTGTGTTTGGGGTTTTTTGTCACCAAGTTGTTTTTTTTTTCTTCTGTCCTTTACTCACCAATACATGACCTGCTGTCGTACCTTGAGAAGTCCTTCCTTGACTCCACTGTCCCTTTCACTGCATTCTGGTGACCATCTCTCTCTGTGGTCCTCTCTGGTCTGGCTCCTGCTCTCTGCCAGTTCTGAGACTGTTGATTAATCCTTTTCCAGTGGAGTTAGGAAGGAGCTTTGTTTCTTGCATTGTTGCTGTCTTTGGTGACAGCATCTCTCCAAGCAGCATTGCTTGGAGCAGTCATGGAAAAGTGCATCTGTTCTCTGTTCAAGGATCTTCACATCATTGCAAGCTCTAATTTCCTTTTCTTGTTTGCAGTTCTGTGTTTTTTTTCTCTTACGTTGCTGACCACACACCAGTTCTTTACTGCTGCCCTCACAGTTCTCTGTGCATGCTCAGCCGTGTGCTGAAACTCTTCCCCTTTCACCCTCCCATTCCACTGGAAAATTTTTGAAGAGTGTTGGCGAAGCTGCTCATGGTGAATGATGAGGTTTGTAGGGGGGAGAGCTGAAGTTAACTGGTGAACTTGTTTCTAAGCAGTGCTCCTGCTGCCCAAAGCTTGTCTTTTATTTCCTACTGCATCTGTTAGTCCAGTGCAAGAGATCACATCTTCTATAACATTTCCTGGCCTGAGAGATCACATGCCCCAAGACTGAGTTGCTAAAGTGATCCTGTACTGTATAGTACAAGAAATAGGGCAGCAGTACTTCATATGAAGAAAGTTGTTTTATTAATAATTTTATTAGCAGTTGCTGAGGTTAGGGAAACCTTTCATAATTGTAAAGCTGCATCATTTACCTCTCTCTGTGTCTCTCACTGCTTTGCTGTAGGAGTTTGATCCCGAAGAGTTCTACCATTTGTTGGAAGCTGCAGAAGGCCATGCCAAGGAAGGGCAAGGAATTAAATGCGACATTCCTCGTTATATTATCAGCCAGCTGGGACTCACCAGGGATCCCCTGGAGGGTGAGAACTCTTGTTATGTACTTTCCAAACTGTTGAAAGGATAGTCAGATCTCCTGGTCACTACATAGCTGAAGGATGTTCTTATTTTATTGCTTTAATTTCTAGGCCATTTTTCCTTATTTTCCTGTTTGCTGTCAAATTCTAGACTGTCCTTTCCAGCCCCATGTCTCAAAGGAGTGTTTGCTGGGGTAAGGAAGGCACATCAATAGTGACAGTTCTTTACTTATGATGTTAATAATGTCTCCCTGTATTGTAGCTGAAACAATGTTAGAAAATGGCTTTATGATTTAACTGTTTTCTCTGGGCTGTCGGACAGTAAAAGTAAATTTACCTGTTATTTTTCTGATCTGCCTGGCCTGCTAGTGGCCTGGTTGGAAAGTATCCCGTCATCTCACTTGATTGTTCTCTCTGGGGAAAGTGTGGGTTTTGTGTTTTCCATGAGAAACCAAGATGAGTATGAATTTTTAGCTGGAGGTGAGATTGAAGTTTTACATCTCGTGTAGCAGCCAAACCAAAGAGAGCAATGTAAGGACAGAAACAGCTTTTCTGCAAGGTGCCAGAATTGCATATGGTAAACTTAATAATAGACATAAATTGGCCCAGAAGATCGTAACTTTAGAATTAGTGAGTTAATATTTCTGCCTGGCACTTTGCTGGCTGAAATGACAGGTTCTCCAAGCATGCACAGCTTGTTCAGCAACAATAGAAAGTGTGACAGAGACTGGAGGTTACTGCAGAATATTTCAGCGATTGAACCATACTTTCTGTTATCTCAGGAGAGCATAATTTTAGCATAAATTAGTAGTCTGGCTAGGACTAGTTTAACTTCTCTGGTGTTTACTGGAATGACAGTGACAGGTTGACTTCAAGTGAAGAGCTCTTCAGGAAAATTTCTACCAAAGATTGCTAAATGCAATTTAATAGCATTTGTTGAAATCTGACATTAAAGGGAAATTTCCTTTGATCCCTGTCATGGGAGAGAACCTTTCCATCGCTAATTCCCCTTACTAAAGTCAAATTTTCTTTAGAAATGTGTGGAGATGTCAAGGTGCTTTATTTCCTTTCTGTAAGGAGGGCACCCAGAAATGTCAGTGATGTCTGTTCAGAGACTCGTAGCTAACGTAGGATTTGGGCTTGCAAAGTTTACAGCATCTCCTGCGACAGCTGAGTAGCCTAAACCAAGGGACTTTCCCCCACTTTGCTGCTGCTCAGCGTTTTGCAGAATCAGCCACGTCACATGGAGGGCAGCTGTTTGAAATGTGATGCTTTTACTTTTTTGGAGCACAGAGGTGCCACCAGGCTACATGCAGACATATCAGTGTGGAATAGGTTTTACTATTAACTAGACAGCGCTTTCCCCAAACATGCATTTATTGCTTTTACTTATTATAGAAACCATCTAGAGTAAGTCAGGCTGAAATTAGAACAATTAATTATATTCATCTTTATATAAAATACTGCCTGCAGCGTACAAGATGTTAAAGGTTATCGCTGTATAATTGAGGTGACTTTTTACAGGGGGAGAAAATGTCCTTCGTCATCTACAAGCACCTCTTAAAATCCTGTTTTTCTTGTATAAACAAAGAGAATGGTGTTTGATTGAGATCATTAGAAGTAATCTTTCCTCTTTCTTTTCAGAAATGGCCCAGTTGAATAGCTATGACAGCCCAGACACTCCCGAGACAGATGATTCAGTCGAGGTAAAGCAGTAATACACTCACTCTGTCTAGCACTTTTTTTTCCTCTCAAAAGAAGTAGTCTGCAGTAAAGAATTAATTATAATGCAGAGTAATTGTAATTTAAAAAAAAAAAGTGCTGACATTTAAAAGCTCATATTAAAACTAGAGTACATGCTCATAAAAATGTGAAAATCTTTATACAGTGGTGGTGAAATGCTTAAAAGATGCAAATAAGCATTATTACCAAGTTTTGTTGATATATTTTTTTAAATTTTTGGAGTTACAAATGAAAACCATGTGGAGGAATTCTTTATATCTACATTTGTAAAATGTGATGGGTATTGAAAAGAGTTGACTTTGGTAAAACCACTGGAAAAATTTAATTATGTAACTGGCTAGGTTTCAAAGATCCTTATTTTATTGGTTTTTTTAAAAAATGTAATATTGAGGAAAGGCCTGAATCTTCCAGTCCACTGACTTTTTGTGCTAATAATTGTGGAGGGACTCTGCAAACACCCTAAGGATACAGACAATTGCCCTAAAGCTGAGGGCACCAGAAATTTAGGAATGGATTGAGTTTGAGTTAATCGGTGCTTAAAGAAGAAAAGGACAAAAAAAACCCCACATGGATTTAAGTCATTTCTGCTCCTGATTTCCATTTTCTTGTCGTCTTCCCCCAGAGCCGTGGGGCCTCTGTCCAGTCAAAGAAAACTCCGTCTGAAGAAGAGTTTGAAACTATTAAACTGATCAGTAATGGTGCTTATGGGTAAGACTTTCAGACTTTGAATGACAAGAAAATGCTATTATTGTCCTACCCAGCGAAGGGCTATAGCAAAGTTTGGCAAATATCTGAGTTTTGTTGGGTCCAAAACACAAAGTAATTTTGCTCAGGTCTTTCAGAGGTTCCACACTTGTTGTGTCTTCTGCCTTCTTCTGGGAGGTGCCATTTCTTTCATGTACTCAGATTTTATCTATAGCATACGTGGCTGTTTGTGAGCACTTGAGATGCTGAAAGAAGTGCTAGAATTACACTGGGCCAAATCTACTGTGAGGAATAATACATGAGAAAGGCTATTAGGTTTTATTGTCCATTGAAGAATCAAGTATGAATCCAGTCGGTTACAATTTTAATGGCACATACAAACCTACCCAGAATTTTAAAAGGCAGTTCCTGACTCTTTGCAGTTCATAAATCCTTACCCGTGAGGTCATTAGGCTGTTACTGAAAAGCAGTGATACTCAGTAGGTCATAACAACAAAACCTGAGCATGTGCTTGAGTGTTTTGTGGAAGTGGGTGCTTAGTTAACAACAACTCACTTTTTAAAAATTATATGTGGAAAAAGTGCAAGCACGGTTTTTAGTGAGTGAAGACACCGTGGAGCATGTTGAAAAGTCATACTATTAGACAAAAAGATTTAAAATCTCTTCAGTCATATTTCTGCACAAGCCCCATGTAACTTTGTAAAAAGGGGAGAGAGAAGTGGTAGTTTTGCTGTTAGTCACATGTTTTTATCCTGGGTGTATTTTACAGTCAGTGGCTGGTGAGACACGATACCACGTTAAATGTAATGTACTCCAGAGAAAAGGAAACAAGTACTGATTCAATAAGGCGGGCAGACTGGATGAAAATTTTATTTGCAAACTGTATTATTAATGTGCAGGAATCTAATGATCTGCAAATGATAGAAGTGTAAGAGATACTTTACTGAAGGAAATCCCTGGTGACAGTGCTGCGTCAAATTAATTTTATAGAGCTTGGAAAGAACTCGTGCTGATTCCATGCATTTCGGACAATTTTTTAAGCAAAGTGGTGACCGTAGTGTTGAAAAATACATGCTGCTCTGCAATGGTGCTTATGGAAGTTTGTGACATTTCTGTTTGAAATATCTCCTTGTTTGTCACATCAGCAAAAATGCTGCTTTATTCAAGAAAGCTGAGTAGCTTTGGGAAGGAAGCACCATGGAGTTCCTTCTTTTCTAGGGAAGCTTGCCACTGAAATGGGATTTTATGGAGCCATGGATAGATCTGTCATGATCCATTCAAAACAGTTACAATCACTGTTTTAAAAACCCCCAGCAAAACAACAAAACCACAAAGAACTCCAAACCTAAGCCCACAACAGACCAGTGTGAACTGAAAGTGGACCTTTTCCTCTTGGTGTGTGCTTTTGCAGAGCAGTGTATTTGGTGCGGCACAAGACCACCCGCCAGCGTTTTGCCATGAAGAAGATCAACAAGCAGAACCTGATCCTGAGAAACCAGATCCAGCAGGCCTTTGTGGAGAGAGATATCCTGACGTTTGCCGAGAACCCCTTCGTGGTCAGCATGTTCTGCTCCTTTGAGACCAAGCGGCACCTGTGCATGGTTATGGAGTACGTGGAAGGTATGGCTGTCGTTATCCGCACCCCCAAAGGGGCCTTGGTTGGGCTGGATGTGGGGTACACACAGTCACACATCCCTGTGACTGATACCCTGTGTTTGCAGTGGAGCTGAGCCTCGCTGCTGAGGTCAGGAGTCAGCATGAACTTTCCACTCTTCATCGGAGAGGAAACCCTCCCTCTCTCCTGTGGCGTGGCTGGATCCATAACACATTCGCTTGATATTGCAGTTAGAAAAAGACTTAAGAAACATAAGTCTGTGTTCTTTAGCAGCCTTTTTTAAAATAAAGTGCTGTTTTATGCCGGGGTTGGTTTTTTTGGTTGTTTGGTTTGCTTCTTCTTTGAAATATAATTTGATTTTACTTTATCAGTATATCTTATTATAAGCAATATCCACTGGTGGATAGGATTAATTTCTTATGCCTGGCCTGCTTGACTGAATGTTTGAGAAATAAGATTATAGTTATTGTATCAGTGCTCTTTCAGATAAATTAGTGGAATGAAATCAGATGTATTGACAATAGCAAATTTTAATATTAATTCCTCTTTGCAAGTAGAAATGAAGGTTGAATGGAATGTGTGGCCAGTGTTCCTTAGGAAGCTTGAATCAGGAGTCCACAGACTTATTTTCTTCAAGGCTTCCTTCCGTTTGCAAACGGCATTTGTACAATTCCTGTCCAAGCCTGCCCAACAAATATGGATCTCAATTTCCCTAGGATTTTAATATTTGTTTTAAGTTCAAGACAGACTATAGAGGGATCTTTAGAATTCCCCCTAACAGGGTTGTGAGAGAGAGTCTTTAGAAATCTTCGTCTAATCTTGTGTTGCAGACCCATCGCTGTTCTTTCTTGCTGCTATTTGCCATTGCAACGTGCTGTATGTGCAAATGTTTTCTTTCTAGGAGGTGATTGTGCTACACTTCTCAAGAACATTGGTGCCCTGCCCGTCGATATGGCGAGGATGTATTTTGCTGAGACTGTTCTGGCACTGGAGTACCTTCACAATTATGGGATTGTTCACCGTGACCTCAAACCCGATAAGTAAGTCTTTGGCCCCCTCAGGAACTGCAGGGACAGTCCTTCAGGGGCTTTCTCTGTAGGCAGCAGGACATGGGGGCTGGAGACAGCATTGATCTTCAACAGCCTGTAGGATCTTCATGTCTGACATGCAGGAGGTTCTATGCAGTCTCTTGCTCCTGATGCAGAAGCAGATAGGCACTGAGAAAGGGTGGGAAGGATGTCTGCAGATATTCTCTCAGAGCTGTTGCTACACTGATGAAATTAGGGCAGAAGGTAGTCTCATCCCTAGTTGCCTTGTCTGCTTTGTGATATTTGGTTGCACAGGAGGTTTTTCCAGGTGTTTCATGGGGATGTAACACTGAGATCGTCCTTAGCATTATCTCGTGTTCTTATTGTTCTGAATTGCTTTTGGGAAACAGTTAAATGAATGTTGCATTCTTTTACTTCTCTTTCTTTTAGTCTCCTGATAACTTCAATGGGTCATATTAAACTAACAGACTTTGGACTGTCCAAAATTGGGTTAATGAGTCTTACAACTAATCTTTATGAGGGCCACATTGAGAAGGATACCAGGGAATTCCTGGACAAGCAGGTAAGCTGAAAAATTTTATGTTGATGTGGGATCAGATTCAGGATTCTGTCTTGGGATAGAATCAGAGTTTGTAGCACTCCTCCTCTGCCTTAATGCTGTGCTGTGCGCTGTAAAATGAGAGAAAAAGATACAAGTCCCTTCTTATGTTTGTACATAAATTGACATTGTTTGTTATTTCAGCTTCTTGTTTTGGAGTCATGCACTTCAGCTCTTAGTTTAGGATGCTGAAAGGGTGGCCCAGGCAGCAGTGCAGGTGTCAACGGGAGTTGGTTTAGGGATGTAACATGGATTTTGCTGGAAGGTTGTTCCACGATCTCCCCCTTCTGGTGCTTAGAAAGTTCATGGCAAGTTTCTATATGTTTCTTGTAATTTTGTCTAACGGCTTAAACATTGATTTTTATCCCCATGATATTTACTAAGGGTCATTTTTCTTCTTAGCCTTCATTTTGCTAGGCTTAACCAGCTAAGTTCTTCTAGCTAACGAGATAGATTTTCCTTTGATGAATGAATAGCTCTTCCATGTAACTCCTTCTGTTTGAGTTGATATTTTCTGGGCATAGTTGAAGGAACTGTTCTGGATGCAGGCTCACCTGTATAACGGGATTAAAAAATGCTTCTCTCTTCTGAAAATACCTAGGATCACAGCTGAATTTTTCAGCTGAGTTTTTGGTTGTGCCAAGTGTTGATTCATAATCATCCTGTGGTGTTGTCTTCCTTTGCTTCTGAGTAAGGATGCTTTTTCCAGCAGAACTCTCCCAAGTCATTAGATCATATTCTTGCATTTTACAGTGTTATATTTTTTACAACCATTTTGTTATTGTTGTTGCTGCTTCTAAGCCCCAGGCAACTTAGATCTTCCAAGGTAATTTCCTTAGCCATTGTCCGTGCCAGCTGTACCTCCCAAGATCAAGGCTGAAGTGTGTAATCATGCTGTGCTGCTAATTCTGCATCTGTGAAACTAAATTCTGTTAGCACAGAGATGTGAGAGGTTTGTCAAAACTCGGTTCCTGATAGCTGTAGCTGTGCCAGCAGACATCCATCAAGCTGTCAGCCCTAAACACACAGAATATGCGTTTTTCCCATATGCTTTCCTGTGCATGCACCAAAGAACTACTTAGCTGGCATGTCCACACTAGGAACATTCAATTTCATGTGATGTTATTTCTGTGCAGGTAATGTGTTCTTCAAATATAGACTCTTGCTCCATGGAAGTAGTTCACAGCATGAAGTGGTTAGTGGCAAAACATTAATAACTTCCTTGTAAAGCTCTGAGGGGGGAAAGAAAAAAACCCAAAAAAAAAGACAAAATAAGCTTTGACATGAATTTGGCAATTTGTAGATTTACTGCTTTCTTGCATGTTTCCCTTGAGGTCTGTGGGACTCCAGAGTACATTGCACCAGAAGTGATCCTGCGCCAGGGCTACGGGAAGCCCGTGGATTGGTGGGCCATGGGAGTTATCCTGTACGAGTTCCTGGTCGGCTGCGTTCCTTTCTTTGGGGACACACCTGAAGAGCTGTTTGGACAAGTGATCAGTGGTGAGTTTCTGCTCTGGCTCTGGAGGGGGTTTCAAAATGTGCTTTGAAAATATTGAGGATCCACAGTTTAGTCAGGAAGGACTAGGTATAAAATAATGGGGTTTAATTTTAGTGTTTCTAACTTTCTGTGTCGAAGCAGCTTCCGTCTGATTTCAGCTAGGGAAGGTTGTTGTGTTGCTTAACATCTTCCTAAATAGTTCTGTCATGGTGTGGGAGTCATACAAATCCTTGTGGGATCGAGGAAAAATATTTGGGGGTTTTTCTGTTCTCTCTTTTAACTTAAAAGATGGAGAATATGTAAGGAGCAGCTGCCAAGGGGTCTAATGCAGGCTGGTCTTGGTTATTGTTTTCATAGGTCCAAATGCCAGTCAATTAGTAATTTTGTAGAAATGAAATGAAAGGAAATTCTGAGTACAATGCATTGAAGTTGTTGTACTCAGTACCTTCTCATCTTGTGGCTTTTTAAACCTGTCTCATGCTTGGAGTTGGACAATTGCTTTGTGTTCACTCGGTGAATATGCCTGTGAAATCATTTCCTATTGGGAATGCTTTCTGAAGCAGTAAATTTTTAACACACTTGGCAAATGTCCTTTGTAGAAAGCAAATTTCAGCAAAGCACTAAATATGATGCATGAAATCGTTACCTGTGAATTGTTCTCTCTGTTCCAAGTATAACGACTGTGGAATGTGCAGGCAGGAGATACAGCCACAGTATTGTCACTGTCTTTGTTTATGGATTGTCGTGGAAGTCCCATTTCATACTTTATTAATAGAGTCCTTAAAGCTTTTTTTTGTCTCCACAAGCACTGCTTAGATTGACAGCAGCTTTAGCTGATGCTGAATTTTATGCATTTTGGAAAATGTCAATGCTCGAATTATATTAAGCTGCTGAATTCAAGGTATTTACGCTTCTGGGGCAGTTCTCAACGCTGCACTTTGAGGTCTAGGAGTGTGAATGGTTATTCAAATTAGTTGGGAAGCTGGTAGGAAATGTCAAGTCTCTTTTTGTCCCCAGATGAAATTGCCTGGCCAGAAGGAGATGATGCACTGCCACCGGATGCTCAGGACCTCATTTCTAAGCTTCTCCGCCAAAATCCTCTGGAAAGAATGGGAACAGGTAAGAACCTCGTGCACAGGAAAGCACTGTCCAGGAGCAGGGGATGAAGCTACCTTGCCAGTGATGCACAGCCACTCGTGTTGAAGAACGCTCGTCTCGAGCTGGGGAACAGTTTGTACTGGATCCAGTGTGGTGAGCTCTGGGAATTAGTGTCAAACATCCACGAGCCAGGCGGATATTCCTGTCTTGTTGGGGAAAAAGGAAAGGGGCACTGTCAGCTTGGCAACATAACTTCTCTGATTTGTGCTGTTCCATTATAGGCTCGAGGGTTGTGTCTCCATTTGAACAGTGTATAATCAGATTTCTTTGAAGTTCTCTTTGAGTAGGGGCTTAATCCCTGCCACAGATGTGAATTCCTGAGTGTAATAAAATAAATGAAGAGGCCTGTAGTGTAGAATTCTCCAAACATACAGCAAAGTCTGATAATCTTTTTGGCAAAGTCAGATATGTATGTCAGTCTTTCTGTATTATAATGTCAAATTTAAAGTTTTACAAGCCAGCACTTCTCATTTCCTCATAGTAACTGGTTGTAAATAATCTCTAGCTACACTCTTGTTTTAAAATAATTTGTGCAATGCTGTGGCTTCACAGCGCAGCTCATCTTTCATTGATTTGATTAGTTTAATTTAATTTGGGATTTTCAATTCAAAACTACACTTTAAGGATAAAAAAAAAGCTTAGAGATAAATATATAACAGTTCCAAAAGGCACATGTATTCAGCACACTTAGCACATGTGCACACAAGGGTGATGAATAGATCATGAATTAATAATGATATCAGATGGTTTTCACATGTTCTTCTCTACTTAAAATCCATGTATTTGAAAGATGTTGCTGTCATGGAAAAGATGTAGAGTTTCTAGCCTTATAAAATGAGTTGATGGACTGATTTTTTTTGATTTCTTATATACCTGTAGTGCTGAGACTGCTGTTTCACTTGGCATGTCGTAGTGCCACTGGCACTCAGCAAACCTTTTATCTCTTTTCCTCTGCTCTTTTCTTTTCTAAAAAGACAGTAGCATCTGCTATGAATATTAATTTCATTTGAAAAAAAACGCGTGTACTGGTAGACAGATAGTCTTTACTTTTTCCTTCTGGGTACCCAAGCTTCTGAGCTTGATAACAAAAGATACTAATTCAGGAAGAGAGGTGAGCCCTGTCTTGTTCTAGGCACATGAATGAGTTTATTCACAGCAGCGGGGTTGTGAGGTGTCACTCACATTCTCTAAGTGCCTCTCTGAGTTTGCTCTCTTTATTCAGTTATGAACAAGATGGTGTTTCGAGTTTGAAAATTTTAAATTAAGGTGTTAGTTCTTAGTCTTGCCACTTGCTGTGGAATGCAGCAGCAGATGCTGTCTTTCAGCCAGTTTTGTCATGTGTTGTTGCCAAACAGGAAGAGGAGGTGGGAAGGAGGAAATCTTGTTCAGATTTTATCCTGCATGACCACTTTGGTAAAAGGATAAGTTGTTTCTCAAAATTCCTGGAAAATGTGTGACTTAAAAGTACTCGAGTACATTCTCTTAGGCTCTTGGTATTTTTAGGGTTTGTTTTTCATGTTATGCAAATGCTGAAAGAAATACTCTGCAATAAAAGGTGCTTATTTCAGGTAGTGCCTTTGAAGTGAAGCAGCATCGGTTCTTTAAAGATTTGGACTGGAATGGATTACTCCGACAGAAAGCTGAATTCATCCCACAGCTGGAATCTGAGGATGACACAAGCTATTTTGACAGTAAGACTAAAGATTTGGCCTAAACGGCATCATATTTCTTGTGCATATTTCATTTTTGAAATTGTTAGAGATAAGTCATTTTAGAAATCGAATAAAACACTTGATGGAAATTGCTTTAAAAAGTTTCTGTTGAATGCCAGTAAGGTTTCTTTGAAGGCAAATTAATTTTAAATGAAAAAATGTTGCTGCTGGAGTCAGTTGGCCTTTCACTGGTGCCTGTGGTCCTGCCAGCCATGGCCCTGCAGTGAGAGGTGCTGCCATTGTCATGCTGGGTTTATTAAACTTCTTCCAAAGCATTTGGTAAATCCAAATTCCTTGAGTTTTTGAGCAATATGATCTTTCCCTAGGGACTGTTTTCAGCCAATAAATGTTTTTTGAAAAACCCAAAACAAACGCTAGACCTTGAAGACAAGTATGTGGTAAAAATTCTGAAGAGATGTAAAGTAATTTAAATTATTTTCACTGCAAGTGTATCGCTTTAGTATTATTAACTCTGATGAGATATGACGTGTCTGTCTGGTGTGTATGAATGCCTGGGAACTGCCATGGTATCAGTGCTGTGTAAGATTCCTGGTATTTCGAGATAAGCACCAGACAGAGTCAGTGCTCTTGGGAGAGAAGGGAGGAGTGTCACAGGAGGGATGGAGAGATCTCTGTTCCCAGAGCCTCTGCTCCCTAACTTTTGTCTGGGGGAGCTGAGCAGGTGGAAGGGGCTTGGTCAGGGTGAGGCCTTTCCCCCTCTCCAGCTGCAGAATGGGATACTGGCTGTCTCAGTTCCCTGAGATATGGAAATTTCTGCTCTACATCAGTGGAATCTCTCCCATCCTGGAGCCATGGAACTGGTTGAATCTGTATGAAGCACATTTTTGCTCAGCTCCTGTGCTTTGCTGAGAGCGAAAGGAGGGAGAGAGCAGCTGCCTGCAGCCCCTTGGCTCTCACACCGCACAAACAGTGATTCCATTTAGATAGTGCTCTTCCAGTGTGGGGAAGAGGCTTTTAGGCTGGGGCTTGTTTGGAGAGGTAGGATGGGAGAGAGAGATGGATTGGGAAATCTCTGTGTGATTGCTGCAGAGAGCAATTGGAGTCAAGCTGTGCAGAGGGGGCAGAGGTGGGGTTTCTGCATGTATTGAGGTTGTGCTGGTACAACACACATGGAGAAACTGATGTGGTGGGGTGTTCCCACCACGGACTGGACTTGCTGGATGTGGAAACTTTGGTCACTGAGTTGGGTCGGCGACTGGCAGAGGCCCAGTGCAGCAGCCACGAGCAGATCCTGGTGGGTAAAAGCCAAACCAGTGGGTCTGTCAAGTCAGAACGATGGGAAACTCCCCACGTGCCCAGGCACACTCAGCATCAGGGTGACTTTGATGTGAGTCCTTTGTAAAGGCTGGAATTCTCACGTCAGGAAATATCTCACCTAGACACTGATAGGAGTTGGCGTTGCTGTTTTAAACCCTAATGCAGAAAATGTTAGAATTTATAAAAGTAGCTTTCCGGCTGATGTGGTGCAGCAAATTTGGCTCAGTGTAGCTATCAGCTTTCTGTAGCCAAACTTATTAGTGCCCACCCCACAAAATCCAGTGTGTCTGGCTTAGAAATCCAGTGCTGCAAATCTCAAAGCACGAAATCTCTCTGGAAGAAGTTTTTGCATTAAAAATAGCTTTGCATATTGGCTGCTTGCCCATTTTCTTTCACGAAATCTAATCCTTTTCCTAGTTGCAGGAGGGAAAAGAGGAGATTTTTTTGAGGGTAAATATTTTTATTTTTTGAAGTAGGCTTGTTTGTGTGTATGTATGCAGGACAGACTTTTTACAATCAAAAAGCTGTTTATTGGAAAGTGGGACAGTGAATGGTTTCCGTGTTTCCTTCCATACGATTGTTTGCTGTAGGGAAGGAATATCCCTACCACGAGGGGTCTGCAGGATTAGACACCTTTTGAGTATCAGCTGCTTCCAGAATGGAATACAGCTGACAGGATAAGATAAATTCAGTGCCAAGGAGATATTCTTCACTGGCAATTGCAAGGGATGAGCAAAAACTGTCTGGGTATGCTTCAGTATTAAGGGAAATACCCTGCATGGTGTATAAACACTCAAAGTTCTTTAGGCAGACCAGTAGCAATGCTTGAGGTGTGAGTTACCAACACTGCCCACACTCATGCAAGTGCCATGTCTTGTTCCCAGCCCGTTCAGAGCGGTACCAACACCTGGATTCGGAGGAAGAGGAGGACACCAATGATGATGATCACGTGGAAATTCGTCAGTTTTCCTCGTGCTCACCCAGGTTCAGCAAGGTAGGGACACGTTAACTTGTTGAAAGAAAAAAAATCTAGGGAGGAACACGGTTTCTTTGCTTCGTATGGGGCAGATTTTAATCCTGTGGATGCTCTGTGGCATCTCATGGTGTGTAGTATTCACTGAGGAAAGGGAACACTGTGGGAGTTGTTTGTTCTGTGGTAGTTTGTGGCCTTTTAGAAGGTGAGTACCAGAATATTTGGAGAATGACATTTTATATTTCTTAAAGTTTCACCAGTATGCAGGGCCTTGTGTAGGTCTCTTCTGCATCTGATACAGTTTGGTGTTTTTACCAATGACTTGGATGCTGGCGTAGGGAGTATCCAAAACTTACTTGCTTTGAGCAGTCTCATTCTGAAAGGACCTTCCATAGGTGACAAGATGGTATTGAGATGAAAATGGATTCTGACCTTTGGAATAAGGGTCTAAAATCAAAGGGGTAAGAACATCAGTGAAGTTTACATCCCTGGGGTTGCTCATTGTCTCAAATACAGCCTAAGGAGCAAAAGGCAAGGTGGCAATTTCAAAGAGAAGGGTCTGGACACATAGTCCCTCATGAGTTAGATGTGCCAAGCTATTGAAGCAGTAATTTTCCATACTGGGCTTACCAGTAGGAAGGGCATAGCTGGGGTATTCTGGTCTGTACTGGGCATTGTTCTTGAAAATGAAGATGGACCAGTAAAAGGGAGTCCAGAGGAAAGCAGCAAGAATGACCTGAGTTCTACAAAACATAAAAACCTCTGGTGTTTTCAAATGCATAACTGGAAGGAAAGGAGTACATTGGTCTTCCTGCTAAAATAGAATATGTTTGGGAGGGGCAGAAGGGGGAGGAATGCTGTTTTGAGGCAGCCACTTCCTGAATTGTATTTCCCTCTTAGTGAGATGGGAGAAGGAATTTTACTTAGGAGCTCTGAAAGGTATTTCGGTTTTTCACAACAGTTCCTCCATTTTTCCACTGCTGAAGTCAGTTTTTAAGGACCAGTTTGTTCTTTGTCCTCAACCAGGCTACAGTGGTTTAAATAACAGTTACTCTTAATTTTATGGAGTTGCTCCTGATTTGCATCACTAAAAGGATGTTTAAAATTGGACCTGAGGATTAGTTGGTGTTTTGAAAAAGTTCTCATGAGTACGTAAGGGTTTCTTTTCTCTGCCTTTTCTCACCATGAGTATTACTCATTTGTTAGACTGAAGCTTTTCTTTAGGGTTCAGTGTTTTTGCCACAAAGAGAGAAAGTTCACTTTTAATGAATTTATTTTAAGACCTGGAAAATTATACAGCATTTGTAATGTGGGAGGCATAAAAGGCTCATTATATTTTGAAATTCTTGTCTGACAATTCAGCCATATGATTTATTAATAGTTATCTTGTTGATGCTCTGAATTTTTAATAACATTATTTTCATTAATCTCTTCTTATGTAAATTAGGTCCACAGTCAAGTGTAGTTTTAAAAGGATGGATTTTTTTGCTTAATCATTTAATTATTTAAAGACGGCTGTAAAACCAAGAAAGGCACTTTCATTAAGCTGTCAGCATTATAGTAGATTCCTTGAGGAGGGCAGGACTTTTTTGTTCTGAAATAAGCTTGGGGCAATGCTGATAGACTGATGATAATGAAATGGGGTCATGAGCATGATGCCTATCACTGAAGTGATTTTGTGTAGTAAGATTTCAAGATCTAGATGCCAGCCTTCAAGAGTTGGGGAGCTGTCTTTAGCAATAGCTCCTCTTAGATTTGAGAGTCGTTAAAACCAGAAATGAAGTAATTTCACAAAGTTTGTCGTATTTCTGTTGTGTTTTCAACACAGCAGGAGGAGAGGCATTGGGTGCTGTTGTAGAAAAGCATTTTGGTGTTTCCGAAGCTGGGCCTTTTCCCTTTCCACCCTGGCACACCTTGAGCGTGTCACACCTGCGCCGCGTTATTTGGTCAAAGAACATTACCAAGTTCAAGCTTTCAGGGAGAAATTTTGAGAGGAGATTTTGCCCCTTGCTCAGAAAAGGCCCTGTAGGTTGGTTTTCCCTGCACAGAAGGGTCTTTTGCTGCACGCAGGTGTACAGCAGCATGGAGCGACTTTCCATCCACGAGGAGAGGAAGACCCCACCACCGACCAAGCGGAGCCTGAGCGAGGAAAAAGATGATCGGCTGGACAGCCTGGGGGGCTTGAAGAGCCGGGACCGCAGCTGGGTCATTGGGTCTCCTGAAATGTGAGTTCTGTGCCATTGAGCCTTCTGTCCTCCCACAGCAGCTAAGAAAGACCAGCCAAAACTTTGTGTGACCAGTGTTAGGTCAGGAGAGCTTCGTATGTTGTATTTCCACAGGAGAAGCCTGGATTGAATAGCTAAAAGTGAATGTGTAGAAGTGATACGGTCCTTAAATGTATCTAGCTAAGTACTGACATCTTCTAAATTTGTGGTGAATACTTTTGATGAATTTAAAGGTATTCTAACCTTAAGGGCAGATTTCTTATGTTACATCAGAGATGTACCCGCATCCCTTTTTTTCTTAAATTCATGCAAAGTCTGGTGTTGCCAGACTTTGACCTTTTGTTACAACGTAGAGAAATCATTAGGAAAGTTCTAAGTTTCAAAAGTTCAGAATACGCCCAAAAAATCTTGTGCTCTAATAAAAAATGTCAGCAAAATATGTGAATACTCAGAATTTGGATATCTGCCACGTTCCTGGCATTACTGAAAACTTACCTTTTAAGAGAGATGTCTCTCATTTTGTACAACCCCTGTAAAGCTTTTACACTAATGTTTGGCATCAGAAAGAGCATAAACTGTGGCTCTGACCTAGTCGGTATGACCCCCTTAAAAACAAAAATGTTTTGTAGGTTACACTCGTAACTGAGGTGCACTTCATTCTGCAACAGGCCTTCCTGGCTTCTGATTTAGAGCAACTTTGAATGAAAAATTCATTGAATTCCAAAGGGAGCATGGAGGATGATTTGCATTTTGCAATTGTGATTTTTTTAATAATACTTAATATCATGTTCATATTATTATATTTTTTTTGGGGGGGGGTTATCACTTCCTTTCCTGGAAGCTTAACAATGGAATATTTTGGAAGTCTGAACTCAGGTGGTGCCCCAAGCCTTTGTTGTTTTAGCTCCCAGTGTTGTGGCTTGGTCACCAAACTTCACCTTAAAGTGGCTTCAGACGCTGAGTTGGGCCTGTGCCCCATTTTCACCCTTCGAAGTTCCCCATCCCCTGACTCCCTGCGGGGCCCTGTCTCGGTTCTCCCCTCAGCCTGCGCAAGCGCCTGTCCATGTCCGAGTCCTCGCACACGGAGAGCGACTCCAGCCCGCCGCTGACGGTGCGGCGGCGCTGCTCGGGGCTCCTGGACATGCCGCGCTTCGCCATCTCCGCCGAGGACGAGGGGGCCGCCCTCAAAAGGCCTCAGTCCGAGGGGATGCTCCTGTCCACGGTGCAGGCGCGGGAGGGGCTGCCCGTGCCCATCCCGGAGCAGCCTGTGGAGCACGAGCTGCAGCTGGAAGGGGATGCTGGAGCCACCACCCCGTCCACGGCCGCCGGCAGCGCCCCGACGCTGACAGGTACGTGCTTGGTGCGGGGGTGTCCCGGTCCCCACGGAGGCCGTGTTACCTTGCAGAGATTAACTCTGTAAAACTGGGTCTGGGTGTTGGGGGATGTGACTGCCTCATGCTAAGTAGGTATTTTAGTGTAGTTTTGTGGATGTGCTTGCCTTTGAAATGATATCAGTGGTTTCATCTCCTCAAAATTGCATCTTAGATTTCGCTCCTGTCACTTCAAATTGATTTAGGTCTTCTCATGCTTGAGATTCCTATGGTCTATGCCTACTTACAGCCACTGGGTGCCTACCTGAGACAGCATTAATTTAAGCATTAATCAGAACAGATCACTGCTGAGTTGGAGATGGAGAACGTGGGTGTCAGCCATACCAACAGATCCCTGCTTCCTGTGGTTTTGCTCATCCCAAGAGTTTGGAGAGACTTGAAATATGCTGGGGAAGTTGGCTTTGTGTCAGGGACATGCTACTTATTTTAACAGCCGAATATGCCGAAATTCATCCAGTTGCAGTCTTAGAAAAGTGCAGCCTAAATTTAGTAGGGTGGCTCTTCGAAGTCAGTGTTTGATTTCTCAGCAACTTTGACTGTCCTGGGGCTTTTCTCCAGCTCCGGGCTGATCTGAACCTTCCTGTGGTGGTGCCCTGGGCAGCTGCAGTGCAGGACTGGACTCTGGGTGCTGGAGTGTTCCCAGCTCCTGCCCCTTTCAGGGCATTGGGAAGGTAGGGGGTGAAGCTGCCTGTTCCTGAGAACAGAGAAGGCCAGAGCTGGGAGCTGCTGGGAAGTAGTAAGAAGGGGGGAAAAAAGGAAGTTCGGAACAATGTAAGAAAGAGGGGGAAGTTGAAATGAAGGTTGGCAAAAGAAAATTTGAGAAAGAAGGCGTAATTAGGGGAAGGACTAGATTGTTGAATAACAAGGACTAACTGGGTAAGAAAATAAGGAACAAGTTGCTGGGAGAAACTGGGAGCAAGCAGGCAAAGCAATTGTGATGCATTGAGAATGGAGAGGAAAAGGGGTACTGAGGAAGTAGTCAGAATGGCAGCAAGAATGGACAAGGTGGAGGGCACTGGGCAGATGTGATGGGGGACTGATAGCAGAAGGTGGAAATGCCTTAGAAGAAATTTGCCTCCAGAGGAAAGCCAAAGATCCTCACATCTTATTCTTCCTCTTCTGCAATTCAGCCTGTGAAATTCCTTCAAAATTGTCCCATTCCCCTTTATTGCCCGTGGTCCCTGAAGAGGCCTGGTGCTGCCATCATGTAAAGAAGAGGTGCAGGAGTGACGGAAGGAAGCTGCCTCATACTTGCTTGGCACAGGTGCCAGAAGTGAAACCTTGGGTTCTCAATTTCATGCTAAGAGCCTAGAAACATGCTATTAAAAATGGCAAGAACACTTCCATTGCTAATTCGAGTATCTGCAATGTGAGATTGGCAAAAATGAAGTTCCCCAGGGCAGCCTGCTCCCCTGAGCTCAATACATTAGAGCAGTCTTTGATCTAGTGCATGGGATCCAGGGATACCAGTGCTTCGCTGTCCCCAAGTCAGAGGCTTGAAAGGAGTTTAATTCCTGTCCCCGTCTCAGAGTGCTCCTCTAATTTATACGGCACCTTTTCCCACGTAGCCTCCAAATCTGGGTTCCTCATTGTCTGGGAGCCTGATTCGAAACTCTGTGGCTCTAAAATGTTGAACAAGCATCTGGTCCTGAGGTCTAGGGGAATGGTGCTTTGAATTTTTATTTTCGTGGTACTTCCTGCTTCACTTAGTATGCAGAGCAGTGGTGCCCACTTAAATAACGATGATCAATGTTTTGTTCTGTCCTCATTGTTCAAAATGTGGCCCTTAGGCTTTATTTATTGCATGCTGCTTAAAATTTGCTTTTGAAGACAGAATGATTAATTTCCCTTGTGGACTTGCTGTGATGCTCACCACTTTCATTTCTAAGCACCTTGTAAATTCTAATTACTGTATTTTCACAGTGCCCCTTTAAGGTATCACATGGGGGACTGAGGCACCGGCCTTGAGCACAGGACCCCCAACCCCCAGCATCTGCTGTTGTTACGTGCCCGCTAATCTTCAGGATTACGTTGCATTTTATATATAATTATAGCAGGTTAAGTAATTCAAGACTAAATTGCAGTGGTGCACAGAAGGGGGCAAATTAAGGTTGTCTTTGCAATCCACATTTTTACTTTCCCTGACTTGAGCACCTCAGTGTTCTCTTAGAGTGGATTTTTTATGTGCAACTCCAGTAGAACCTGGCTCTTCTATTACAGGCCGTTTTAACTTAAAGATTGACAGTTCTCGCTGGTTGTAAAAATGGAGCACTTTCTATAAACCTGTTTTCGTCTGTGAACGATCCCATTGAAATGGTGTGCAGAAGTGCAGCACGGCTTTAGGATTCATGGAACTGCCACTGAGCAATGTGATTTCATTCGCGAGCTTTTCCACAGAATAGAAGCTGCTAATTTTCTGTGTTCGGAATAACACCGTTTCTGTAAATAAAAATTCAAGCCCTGGGGTTTCTTCTTAGGAAAATTTACTCTTGGACTTCATGTAAACATGACTTTGATTTAATGTATTTTGCCTGTAGGGGAATAGACTGTTAGGAATTCCCTGTGGTTCTAATCTGTTTTAATTTAAACTGTAGCTGGGAGCACTGCAGATTTCTCTGATCCACGAGCTCGCAGTAATAGCAATGAAGGCCCAGACTTTACCACTCCAAAAGCCATCAGCGATTTGGCAGTGCGGCGGGCACGACACAGGTTGCTCTCTGGGGAATCAGGGGAGAAACGTACCTCAAGACCTGTCAATAAAGTGATTAAATCAGCATCCGCTACTGCCTTGTCTCTCCTGATTCCCTCAGGTAAGAAATGCCTTGAGTGAGGCATTGTCAGAATCTGCAAGCACTAAACAAAAGGTCTGCAGACAGATCCTCCCCCTTCGCTCTCCTGGAATAATGCCTTGGCTGGCAGGAGGGGAGAGATCCAACTTTTACAATTGGTTTAATATTTCCTGCTCGCAGGTGGATGAGCACTGCTGTGCCACAGACAGGAGTGTCGTGCGTGTGGTCTGACTGCAGCTTCTGCAAATGGCAGCTGGGCCCCGTTCTTTCCCTGGTTTGGTTTAAATTGACTCCTAGCTGGTCTCTAGACAATGGTGCAGCAAGGAGGTGTAGAGACACAGAATGAGTTTAACCCTCTAGGTGCTATTTTTTGGGGTCACATGCTAACTACGGCGCTGTTCGGGAATGAAATGTCTGGTGCATTGATGCACCGGGAAGCTTCAGAAACTCCAGATAACTTGGTTGAGATTGAGTGCTCAAGAATCGAGTGGTGTAACTAACTCACGAAGGAAGTCAATGCTGAACTGCTCACCTTCTCGGCCCAGCTGTGTCTACAAGTAGAGCCAGACCTTTACAATTCCCAATGCCAGGTGATAACTCCTAGAGAGCAGCTCAGCCACGCTGAGCTGTGACAGACTGGTTCAGCAGGAGGAGTTTCTCCCCACAGGGATTTTGTCCCTCTCTCCAGAGGATAGGACCATGCTGTATTTCCAGGGCTGTGCCTGTACCTGCCTGGATGGGAGCAGGGAATGCAGCTGGGCCATGAGCAATGCCCACCTGCTCCTCCCAGCAGTGAGCTGGAGGCAGGGATGCACCGGCTCTTGGCACCCTCGTGGTGATGCACGTCACATTGCTTCTGCTTTGGGCGTTGGTTGCTTTTTGAACTACAAACTCCCTCATGAAAATCTCTAAAATGTGTATTTAATCACCCAGCAAAGGTTCCTTCAGAGCTGCTCTCATCTGCCAGGTAAATGTGTGCTGGGCCAGCTTCACTTTAAAATGAGAGTTTTGTGTTTGCTTTGTACTTTAAAAAGTGGATGTTGTTCCACCACCAAGCAGAGTCAGGCAATTTATCTGACAGCCCATCCCATGGCTGTTCATTTGGGAAACTCACTCAAAAGTACACTTGTGGTGTTGTTTTTCAGTAGCAAAGTCCCTTCAGTAGCTAATATTCTAGGGTTACATATTTTTGTCCCTGTGAATTTAAAACACTACCAAAACTGCCTAGATGTAGTTGTTGTCTGATCACCTGCTCATTCTTTTCGTGTTAATACTAACTGATTTGGATTTATCTCAGCACCAATGTGTGACTTGAACCAAGATCTAGAGACATCTGATCTTTTGGAGGAGGATAATAGATCATAACCTGGAAATGGGGTGTTGCAGGATTGTGCCTAGAGCAAACGCTCATGATGGGTAGTAAATCCCGGAAAGAGAAGTAGAAAACACTGTGACCCAATCACATTTCCGTATGAGCAGTGCTGCTGTATTAAATGCACGCCTCCAAATGGGCCTTTTTGGAAACTCTGCTATTTGTAGTATGAAGCATGACTTAGTTGAAGCTGCAGACAAACCCAGCTCTGGTGAAGGCCACCAGCTTTAAGAGCTTTGGCAGATGTGGTTTCGTGGCTGTTCTCTAACAAGACTTTTCTCTCTTTTGGAGGCCTGGTTTCCTAATTTTTGCCCACCTTTTGTGTCATCACTGTAGATCACCACACGTGTTCTCCATTGGCCAGTCCAATGTCACCTCATTCTCTCTCCTCCAACCCATCTTCGAGGGACTCCTCACCCAGCCGCGACTTTTCTCCTGCTATCGCAAACCTGAAACCACCAATCATCATCCATCGGGCTGGCAAGAAATACGGTTTCACTCTGCGCGCCATTCGCGTCTATATGGGTGACAGTGATATCTACACTGTGCATCACATGGTCTGGGTACGTCTCTGCTTTTCTAAAAAGAGGACCCTCGGGGCCACAAATGCGTCTAGCCAGGGGCGTGGGGTTTAGCTTTAGAAATTGTGTTTTGCCACCTTGTTTTCGCTCTTCCTTATTCACACCCAAAGTTATCTTTTTGGGGTGGGGGAAACCCTTTATAAATAAACAAATAACAGCACTTTGGGTTTTCCGGTAGTTTTCAAGCCCGTCACAGAACCACAGCAACCTTTCTTTCCTTCTTTTTTCCCTGGTTACATGAATCCACCTTCTTTCACCTGCAGCACATCCTTTAAAGCATGTTTCTGTGTACATACCCTCTTTCTCTTTACTGGGGTTGTTGCATGAGGGCCCATTATAGCTAATTTATTCAGACTTGTGTTAGTGATTATAACCTGCTTCTGATCAGTTTGGTCTGCTGGGGTTTTCCAAGCAGTCGCTTGGAATTGATTACAAGCCTTAAAGCATGACTGCTGCTATGCTGACTGCCATGGGATTTGGCTCTTGGCTTAGTTGTGAGCTGTGCTAAGAGGTCTGGTTTCCATGTCTGTATCGCGTCCTTCCCACTACTGCTGGTACTTGATCTCTGTGTTCCTTTTGTGTTAGCGTAGATGACTTCTAGGAGTGATCCATTCCCTGAAGGAGTGGTGTTAGGATTGTGCAGTTAGGGAGAATGCAGTCAGAGTAAAGGTGGTTCGTTCTTTTCCTTGTACTTCTGTGTTCATTAGATAATGTGGACTTGACATGCTTTGGTCTTTATTTAACACTCGTTCTTATTTAGAGAAATAATCTGAAACTGATTTTTTGCCTTGCCCCTCTCTTGCTTGTCTTGAAAAATGCTGAGTTTACCAAGATACTCATTTGGAGTCTGTCCTGGCTAGAGGGAGAGATGTGCATTCCCCTGCACATCTGTCTCCTCATGGTGAAGGAGGCTTACATTCGTGACCAGGGACAGGGGAAAGGCAATGTGTTCACAGGGGAGAAGAGTCTGGTGTTGGATAGGTTGATAAAGGACGGAAAGTGGAAAAAGAATCCCTGTTTGGGATGAGATTGCAATATAGGCACCTTAAACACATGGCAGAATCTTCCTTAAAAGTCTGTTGGCCACCAGCATGTACATGGAAGGATGCTGGATTTGGCATGGCAAAGAAATTGAAAAAGACTGAATGTTTGTCTGGAAATCAAAAGCATTAGGGAACATTCCTGAGTGCTGAAAATTTTTGGAAATGTGTTAAGGCTTTTGCTTGGGGAAGAGCTGGTTCCTTGATCAGCTTAACCATCCTGGCTGCCTTGGATTGGGGTAAGACTCGCAGGATGCTGGGGAGGAGCAGAAGAGAGCAGGGTTTTGTGCTTGCCTGTGCCAGGGGTGGTTTCTTTGACCCTTCTCTGAAGCAGCTGATGCTGGCAGGAGGTGAGATGGATGGGCTTTGAGTCTCACCTGGGCCAGTGGTCTTGCACATTCCCCTTCTCAAACCAGTCCCCCCTTGTTGTTGGCAGCACGTGGAGGAAGGGGGTCCGGCAAACGAAGCAGGTCTGCGGGAAGGAGATCTGATCACCCACGTCAACGGGGAGCCGGTCCATGGGCTGGTGCACACCGAGGTGGTGGAGCTGATTCTGAAGGTAGGGGCTCAGCACTGTTACATTCTGGAAAACACGAGCAGCTTGTTTAAAATGTGTGTGACTGGCATTGTCTGGAATACAAGTGTGCACGCAGCACCTGGTGGTATCTAAGAGCAGCTTTGTACTGGTTGGTGTTAAAATTATCCAGTTAAATGACTTGTGTTTGATACCTTTCAGAGCAGAATCCATTTACAGAAAAAAACCCCAAAGTTCTGGACTCTTCCAAGAGACAGAAGTCTTTGGGATTGCAAATACAGGAGCAGTCAGGATTATTATTTTTTTAAGATGAGTGAGACAAGCCATGCTCTGTGTTGCAGATTCATCATGATAGATGCCTGATATGCTCACATCTGCCATCAGTCAGAGCACTGGGAATAGGATTAGTGACAGAATATCACTTTGTTCAAGTTTCCAAGTATTACAAGTATTAAATTGAGTCTTTTGGGATCTCAATGGGAGAGGTCAGATGCTGTGTTCTGTCTGCTCTGGGAAGCTTTACCTACCAGCTGGGGTCTGAGCTAATCATTTGTGAAAGCCTGACTAACGAGGGCTCTCTCTCGGCAATTCCTTAATAAATGGTAGGTGGAAATGCTGAGGGGAAAAATGGAGTTTGACAAAGGATTACAAAATGGCAGGCAGCAATAAACTAGCAGCCTACCTGCTTTGCCTGCAGATCTGCTTCAAATAACCATGTTTTAAGCAATGTCTCTTTGTCTTGTGTCTGACAGAGTGGAAATAAAGTGTCCATCTCCACCACACCATTTGAGAACACCTCCATCAAAGTTGGGCCAGCTCGAAAAGCCAGCTACAAATCCAAGATGGCTCGTAGGAACAAGAAGAGCAAAACAAAGGATGGTCAGGAAAGGTTTGTTTTGATGTTTCTCTGTTAAACATAAAAGGTAACCAAGATAATGTAAGAGAGATCTTAGGAGAGATCTCGTCAAATCCATTTGCAGATAATGTATGTCAGCAGGTACGTCCTTTAGTTCTTCTTTTCTTTTCTTTTTTTTCTCTCTTTTACTCTGACACAAAATTGACTGAATATGCTAGTAAAGCTAAATAAATCATTTGGGCTCGTAAACAACTTTTGGATGCTCTTTTCCAGTAAGAAGAAGAGTTCTCTGTTGAGGAAGATCACTAAACAAGCATCGCTGCTTCACACCAGCCGGAGTTTATCATCCCTGAACCGGTCCCTGTCATCTGGAGAAAGCGTGCCTGGCTCCCCAACTCACAACCTGTCTCCTCGGTCACCAACCCAGAGCTACAGATCCACTCCAGAGTCTGTACACTCAGGTAAAAAAAAAAGAAACAACACAAAACTGAGCAAAAAAATCTAGTCAAACGGGAAAAGAAAATCTTGGCGGAGACATTTGCTGAATGATTAATTTTGGAAATCAAGTACACAGCAGCAGGTAGTAGGTCTCTTTGTGAAGCAAATGACAGCAGTGATGTCGATTACCTTAAGGATGGATGTGTTCTTGTTCATTGATTCATTTAAAAATGAAAATCCATACATCCTTTTAAGAATGCATTTGCTGTACTACAGCATCCTTTCACTTTGATGAAAATGTGTGTTGTAAGTTGCAATCTTTTCGTAGCAGTTTGACACATTTTCTATGTTCAGAGAAAAGAAATCAAAACAGTGTGGCAAAGTCATATTTGAAAATTGAATCAGCTGCTGGAATAAAGAGATTTGCATCTGGAGAATAGCAATGAAACACGTGGTTTATCTGATCAAAGGGGGTTTTTTCAAGAAAAGTGTTCTCGTAGCTGAGTGTTTCTGACTGTGCTCTGGTGTTGGGTGCTAATGATGCGAATTTCCATCAGAAGCCTGGCAATGTTACCTTCAGCATTACTGCTGTGCTTTGGAGTAACATGGCATTGTGTCTTGACTTGTTTTCAATAACTTGTTTTAATGGCCAAATATGTATTAATCTTCTTGGTATTTTTTCTTTGTTCCTTTTTTTTTTTTCCAAAGTTGGTGGCAATTCTTCCCAGAGCAGCTCTCCCAGTTCCAGTGTTCCAAATTCTCCAGCCAGCTCTGGACACATCCGACCCAGCTCTCTGCATGGCCTAGCACCAAAGCTCCAGAGGCAGTACAGATCTCCAAGGCGTAAATCCGCCGGAAACATCCCCCTGTCCCCCCTGGCTCACACTCCGTCACCGACCCCGCAGTCCACGTCACCGCAGCGCTCCCCGTCTCCTTTGCCAGGACACTCAATTGGCAGCTCCAGTATTATTCAGTCTTTCCCAGTAAAACTACACTCCTCTCCACCACTGGTGAGACAGATTTCTCGCCCCAAGAGTGCCGAGCCCCCTCGGTCTCCTTTGCTGAAGAGAGTGCAGTCGGCCGAGAAACTGGCTGCCTCTCTGTCCTCCTCTGAGAAGAAGCTGGGTTCCTCACGGAAGCACAGCCTGGATATCTCTCACTCTGAGTTTAAGAAGGAGATGTTACAGCGGGATCCCAGCCTCCAGAGCTTACAGGAATCTGCCAACGAAACCACAGGCGGCAAACTTGGGCTGGCAGAAAAAGGGATGCTGCAGAAGCCGGGCTCGCGGAAGCTGGGTGCCATTCGACAGGACAGGGTGGAGAGGAGGGAGTCTCTGCAAAAGCAGGAGGCCATCAGGGAAGTAGATTCTTCTGAAGATGAAACAGATGATGGTTCAGAGGATAGTCAGGATGGGAGAAGGCTGGACAAGCCCCGTGGCAGTGGAGACCAAGGCTCAGATTCTTTTAATGAGGATAAGTTTCCGTCTAAATTGGAAAGCAAGGACAGTATTGAAGATGATGCCTTTCTACCTGAAGATCCAAAAGGTACAGAAGATTTGCAGAAGGGAAATGCTCAACAAGCCAAGCCTGTTTCAGAGCCGCTGCAAATCAGTGTGCACCCTTCCCCGCCAGAGCTCCCCTCAAGAACTTCTCCAGAAAAACTAGCTAATTCAGAAAAGCCATTCCTAAAATCAGAAACAACTGCAAAGGAGCATAAATTGGCAGAAAACAAAACTTTTGAGTGTTTTGGTCCAAAAGACAGGTCTTCTGAAGCAATCAAAGATCTAGGGAGAACTCCAGGTACTCAAAAACCAGTAGATCGCACAGAACATACGCAGTGCCCGTCTATCAAACTCCTGGAACTCGAAGAAGGTGATTCTTCTGGGGCTTCCTGTGGTAAACTTGACTTGAAAGAGCCTGTGCTAACAGAAAGCAGTCAGAAAAAACAGGATTCCAAACCTCTGCTGGCACTTTCCTCGTGGTGCACAGCAAGCACGAGCACTCCTGTGGTGGTGAGCCCCCCGGACCGCGGTGAGAAGGGTCACAAGGAGACGCCTCAGCCTGTGGAACAGCACAGCTCCTCATTTCTGTCTCCTGGGAGCGCCAGTGAAACATCCCAAAGAAGTCCTAGCCCCGAAAAGCAGCAGCCCAGCTCGTCCCAGGCAGAGGGTGCTTTAACCTCCAGCAAAACGAGCCCGGCAGGACCCGCATCCTCCCCACTCCTCATCCCCGGTGCCATCGAGCGCGCGCTCTCCGTGTCCCAGTTAGTGCCCCTGGCCCAGAGCGTGTTGGGCCCTTTGAAGCTCAGTATGTCTGGGTCCGGAGAGGTGGAAAAGAGAAAGGATTTGGGTGCCTCCTGTAAAGAGGACAGAGATTTGAAACAAAAAAGGCAGGAAATTTCACAAGTAGGAGAATGTCAAGAAAAAGCCAAACTCTCTAGCACAGATGGTCTGACCACGAGGAGCGGGTCCTGTGCAGAGTCCTTACACCCAGCAAAGCCCTGGGAGGCAGCGTGTCCCGTGGGGGCCAAAAAGGAGGCACCGTGTCCTGTGGTGGTCAAAAAGGAGGCACCTTTTTGCAGTGCTAAAGCGTCCGAGGCGTTGGCAGGTAGCTGCAAAATCACTCCGTCGAAAGAGCTGTCTCATGCTCTTGGACAAGCAGCTCAGAGAGCCTCTCCTCTGCCAGATGGCAGCACGAGGCCCTGTAAAGAAGGAACTCTGGCACAAGCAAAAAGCAAAGAGGTTGGAAATCAGTTAAAAATACAAGACTTTCCCCTGTCACATGATGATGCTGTAAAGAAAACATAGCAGCATCGCTGGTACTCGTGGACTGGAGCATTCTACATTCAAAATAGAGACTGCATGTTTGAATTTTGTAATATACACTAATATAAAATAGAACTTGTGTACATCTATTTTTGGGAGGGTTTTTTTCATACTGTTTTTTGTGTTTTTTCATCCTTGCTATTCTATTTTTGTACACAGTAATGCTTGCCGTTTGAGGTCTCTTTAGAACAGGGTATCTTTAAAGCAGGGCTTAAGAAACAGTTTGAGTTTTTTTGTTTCCTTCCACACCTTTTATTTTGCCTGAGTTTGGGGCCTGATGTGCTCTTCCCTCTAATTCTGCATTTATTTGAGATCCCAAAAATTCTGTGTGCAAAAAGGCAGCTTGGTTTTAAATTCCTGCTTTTCAGCATTCTCTTTGAAATTCCATTGAAATTCACAAATGTCAAGTTTTTGCTTGGATTTTACAATCTGATGTCCCTTGACAAGAATAAGAACCTACTCTCTTGTCTGCAAGTAATTGTGGAACTACAGACCCTCTTTGGTGCAAGTGCAACCTCTTTGTCACCACGTGTCTTCACAGTCCTGTGTCCTTGGAGGATGTGGAGACAAAGGACTTGGCTGGAGAGGCGGGACAGAGAGAGATACCTGTTCTCTTTAAAACAAGTAAGGGTATTTTTCAATGGAATGATCAGAAAGAGGAATCTCCAATCTGTAAGCTGGCTTTTTCTTGGGATTGTTTTTACTTTTGCTGTACGAGACACATGGCAACTTTTCCCTCTGTTTTTAAAATTTTAGTGATGTTTTATCTTCCTTTCTCTGGCTTCAGTTCATAACTTGCCCTGCCTCAGAGTGAGTGACCCCAGGAAAGGGGTGCCTGTAGGTTGGTTTTAAAGTAGAAAAATTTGTAGTCGCATATTCTCCAGTGTGTCTGGCAAAGTTATCTCAATGAAAAACAACCTTTGGAGACTTTTCCTTCTCTTGGTGAGTCTAAATAGGTAGGGATTTTAAGGTGTCCCTTGACATTTCTGAATTGGGGCTTGGGAAACATGCTGAGTTTTCTGAATCTGCCCGTTTTAAAAACAAACAAACCTATGAAGAGTTCAGACTCCTCGAGTTCTGTGGTCAAGCTGCAAGCAGACTTCAAAACACATGTGATATTTTCAGATTTCAGCTTTGATAGCTAGATCATTTCCACTGCTGAGGTCACTTTCCATTAAAAACTTACTCTTTGCTCCTACGTTTAGACATGGCTTTGCTTTAAATGTGACCGACTCTGGGTGACAGTGCTCCTCGCTGAGGATTAGATCAATAATAATGCACCAATAAATGTGTCGAGTGGTGATACCTGTAGCACTATAAGCCATTTCTTCATCCAGTTAAAGGTTCCTCTCGATGAACACTCCCATCATTTGTCCCAGATTGTGCTCAGCTTGTATCCTAGTCTTGTCTGAGTGGATCTCCCTGCGGGTCACCCGCGAGGGACAGTGCCCTGCTCACTGGCTTACTGTGTTAGAAGCAGAATGACTGTATTAGAAGCAGTATTCTGGGCTAAAACCCATCTCTGTTGGTCTTGATTTCCTTACACTGCTGCTTCCTTCACTGTCTTGGCTTTCTCTGAACTTGAAGTTTTGATTCGCTTCCCCTAAATGCAAATACGTTTATTATATAGGAATATATATTCTCCCATCTCTTTCAATCTGATTTCATTTCAACCCACAACTCGCAAAAATCTCTGGAATCTCACCCTGCTTTTTTCTGTGTAGCAGTTACTTCCCCCCATTATATACTTGATTTTGGCTGCTTGGATTTCATTTCTGGACCAAGTTTTGGTTTGGTTTGAGGTTTGTTTTTTTTTTTTTTTTAACATGTTTCAATGAGTGTTTACTCCGTGTGTCTGTGTGGACATGTATGGTGTTGCTACCACACTAACCAAAGCCTCAGCGCTCCCGAGTAACACCTTAATAAACCTTGCTGTGGTGGTACTGAGAGCAGAGCCTGCTGTGCTGTCTCTCCGCTCTTTTTCCAGGAATTCATAGGCTGCTCGTATACACTTGGTTTGCAATTATAAACCACAGTATTTCCACTGCCTTGTCAGGGTCCTGGGTGTCTCCAGCCTCTCCAAGTGCTCTTGGTGGTGAGCGTCGTTCAGCGCTGATTTGGAGCAATAGCGAGTACGGAACGGACTTGGCAGGATCTCGTACTTCTCTGGCTGGTTTTCTCCCTGATGGGTTGATTTACTAAAGCATTGCTGAGAAACAGCGCAGGATATTATGGCATGGACAGGAATAGTGAAAAATGGATTTGGCATCCCGAGTCTGTGGTAATTACAAAGACAAGCCTCAGGCTGATCTCCTGAGAGCACCTGACCTTGGCGAGATGGAAGTGTCTGTGTAAATTAAGGAGTGAGCCTGGAGTTGTGTGAGGACGTGGTCCGACCTGGCTGTTCCCTGGGTGGCAGGTCCCCCTTTTCCTTCTGTGTTTGAAAAACCTGAGGAGAAAACCGACCGGTGCTCCTAGGAGGTGAGCACGGGGTGAGCCAGGCTGGGTAACCTGGTTCATCCCCCGCTGGCAGGGGCGGGACCCTGTGACGGTACCAGCTGTAAGCTGCTGACTCCCTGCCTTTGCAGCCGGTGCTTCCCATGCTGAATTGCAGGATTATCCTTTCCTAGGTGTAAAAGGAGGAGTGAAAACCCTTGCTATGTCACAGCTTTTGCTGCTTTTGCCTGTGTGGGCCAAAGAAAAGGTGAGGTATGTGTTTCGTTGCCTCTTTTGTAGCTACGGTACAGAGAGTGGTCAGTGCAATTAAAAATCCCTGGTTTTTTGGAAGCCAAAGCCAAACAGCGTTGCCAGGAAAGCATTCTAGTGAAGCCCTGAATCCCTGCTCTTGGTCAGTCCTGCAGTTTCCCTCGGTGTGCCAGGTGCCCCATCGTCCCTGTTCCACCCTCTGTCAGATTTACGTGGCGCACTTTAGCAAAAAGTTTCGGCAAAAAGACTTTTTCTATTAAATTTTGATAATAAGCCAGGTAGATGCACCAAGACTTATTCCTTGCTCTGCTACAAATTCCTTAAATACCTTCTCAAATGAAAGCTTGCAAAATATGTTGGGAAGGAACGGGATGTTGGAAAAGCTGTGTCCGAGGGGCAAGAGCGTGTTCCCAGTGCTGACTGGGACCCGCGGTGCCCAAGGGGAGCCCTGGCCAGCCCAGCCCTTGGTCTCCGCGGGTAATCCCGAGTCAGGCGGGCGGAAGGCGGAGGTCACGAGCGTGAGGTGTGCGTTTGGTGAATGAGCCGTGCGTGTCACCATCCAAATGTGCTGCTTTCCCGCTTTGTTTCCCTCTTCCCCTCTGTCAGCTTGGATGTGTCTCCTGCTCCTCATCCGTGTTGGGATGGCGGCATCTCAGCTGGTTCGGCCTCCGCGGCTCCTCTCTGCTCCTGCAGCCAGCTGGCGTGTCCCTGCCCCGTGCCTCAGTGTTATTTTTCCCTTTGTCTCTTACTGTTGCAAACTAAGAGAAATGGATGATATTTATTGTAAATATTAGACTTTAGCGTTGTACCGGCCACTCCTGGGTCCGAATGTTGGAGGCCTTTGGCTGCTGCTGTACTAAAGAGCGCTTGTGGGGAAGGGGTAGGAGTGACCAGTGGGTTTGTTTGCCACACTTGCATTAAGGTGTGATTTGGAGTTTTGTTTGGTTTTTTTTTTTTCAATTTTTATTTTTTTTCTTCCGAAGAGGGGAGGATAAAGTCTTTCTCTGGTTTTCTCTTACTGGATGTGAAGGATAATTCTGTACTTCTAGTAGAAGATTTGACAGAAGTGTGTGTTTACGTTGTGT
This sequence comes from Mohoua ochrocephala, assembly GCA_013398855.1. Lineage (NCBI taxonomy): Eukaryota > Metazoa > Chordata > Aves > Passeriformes > Acanthizidae > Mohoua > Mohoua ochrocephala. Next base: position 703,832 of record VZTA01008079.1, read on the forward strand.
TCGATTACCATATCCAGGTGGCTGTGAGAGCACCTCCTGCGCTGGGCTCTGCCAAGCCGTGTCACTCAGCACTTAGCTAGATAAGAGAAAGTGTGGAATTTCTGTGTTTTTAGAAACTTGAACAATTGCCACATAATAGCGGTGCAATAATTTTTATTCATGTTGTACCTGCATGTCGATGTTCAAATCCTCCTCCAAAATAAATAATTTTTTTTTTTTTTTTTTTTTTTTAAATAAATCCAAACTCGTGTTTTTTTTTTTTTTTTTTTACATAAATCCAGACTCGTGTTTGTCTCTTGGTTGGTCTCCCCTCACTTTCCTACAGCGCTGGGGGTGGCTGTGCTCCCAACCTGCCTGCTCAACCAGCTGCTCGATGGGGCAGAAAATGGCCTGTGGAGTGTCTGGGTATTGGAGTAACTCTGCCAGGCTGTTTGGGATTTTCTGCTCCACAGGCCAGGTGTGTGGCTAAGCCAAAGCTTTCTGCTCTGAAACTCAAGCCCAGAATTTACCATCCTCCACCGAGTCCGTAAGTTTATAGTGTCTCGTGTCCCTGCTTATGCAGGGTCCTGATGGTAAAAACATGTAAGGGGCAAAAGGGGTAAAAACCTGTCAGACGTGAGAGTTGGCTGAGCAAGATGGGGATGTGGCTGGCCACAAGTGCACACCGTGGCTGACGGCTTCGGGAATTGGATGCACAATAAAATCCCAAGGGTGGGGGCTCGGCATTGGCTCGGATGAGCCAAGGGGCAAGAGGCAGCGGGTGCTACGTGGCTGCTTTTTCACCCCCTTGTTTAGGCAGCCTTGATGCTGCACCACCCAAAACCTTTCCAGAAACAGATCTTTGCTTTTAACATTTGCAGGTGTGTGCCCTCCACATGGAAAAGCCTTCGAAGGCTATTCCTGTCCTTGGAAATAGAGCTGGGGAGACGTTCATGTCTGGGGGGATTGGACTGATCCTCATTCGCTGCTGCCAAGGATGCTCAAAATATCCCGTGTCTCCGTGCTCCGGAGAAGCGACGGAGCAGGAATCGGGGGCGAAGCTCGGCTCCGTCCACAGGAGATTTGCAGTGCCTCTGCCGGCAGCCGCTCGCGGTGTCGCTGGGCGTCATCGCTGACGTGCGCTCATAAAACAGTGATGTGCCTGCCCACGCCGAGCGGGACCGCGGGGCCGCAGGGACGGGAGGCGAGAGGACACCGCTGCCTCTCCTGCAGCGCCGGAATAACCGGCCTGTCTGTCAGGGCAAAGGCTCCCTGCTCCTGGCTCCGTGCAGGGACCGGGCGTGGAGCAGGAGCTGGCCCTGCCCCGCAGCCCAAATCCGGAGCATCATCGCCAGCAGGGCTTGAGGTGGGAGCATCGCCCTGGATGAGCAGAGTTGTAGTGCAAGGGCTTTTCAAATTACATTTTCATGGAAACAGAGGTATTTTTCTCCTTTTCCAGGGCTCACTAGCTGGAGTTTAATTGGGGTTAAGTTTAAGGCCCGCAGCCCTCCTGCAGAAGTTTCCCCAGTCAGGAATAAGTAACTCTTAGTCCACAACAGTATCCTTCCAGAGGATTAAGCCACAACAACTAAAGGCCATTTTTTCCCTCCCAAACGCTGGCATGCAAGTGGCAGCCCAGCGTGCTTCAGTGCCTGCTTGCCAACGCCGAGATTTGACTCCTTCCCCCAGGATCAGAGGGTGTGGGTGAGCATCTGGTCAAAATCCCACTGCCAACAGCCTGGCTGCCTGCAGTTAACCTGGGATCTCGAAGGTGGGAACTGCAGGGAAACCCAGAGCATCCTGCACGGGTGCTTGGCCCCCCGCTGTTGGTCAGAGCACAGTGCTGATAACACCAAGGTCGTGGGTTCCGTCCCCATATGGGCCATTCACTTAAGAGCTGGACTCACGACCCTTGTGGGTCCCTTCCAACTCAGAATAATCTGTGTTTCTGCAGACAGCCTGCCCTGAATGGAGGCTGCAGCTGGAATTGCTGTTGGATGCACCAGGGTCTCTAGAGGAACGTGGAGCCCCTCATGTGTCGCACCCCACGTCTCTCCCCATGCCCGGTGTGGATCCAGGTCGGGCACTGAGGGCAGGGGCTGAGCTCTGGGGGGGATGTGCAGATGTCCATGGCTCCACAGGGTTTAACTCTTCCTGTACGGCTCTGCTCTCTGCAGCCCCATTCCCTGCGACCATGGAAGCACCCAGGGCTGGCCTGCAGCCACCCCCTCTCCAGCCTCCATCATGTGCCAGTGGGCTTTATATTTTAAACGCTGATTAGGGCTGACCTCATATTTCAGAGCTTACTTCATAGTCACTAATGAGGGATTAGGAATGTTAAGCTAATTAGCAATCAGCAAATGAGGGCTCAGTCAGTCTTCTCAGCCTGACACGCTGTCAATGAACGAGTTATTTGATGATTATCGTAAACCTGCTCAAATGGGCTGCCTAATTCTGATGGGCAGCAGGGAACCAGGGCGAGGTGCAGCCCAGGTGATGGGAGCCCACAGCCTCACACAGCCCTGGCCACTCTCCAGAGACTGGAGGGTGCAGGACACTTGCTCCTGGAGTCAGAGGATTTAAATAAGTAAAGAAATTGGGGTGGGTTTCTTTTTCCATCTCAAATTTATTGAGTTATGGTCCAAACTTCCCAGCCTCACTGTTTTGGGAGAGGCTTTACCTGATGGGCACCTAAGGAGGAATTTGGCCACTCCTGGATGCTGTTCAGCTCCAAAAATACCCTCAAACCAAACCTTCCTTGCTGGGAAGCCTCCTCCTAGGCCAGCCAGAGCAGCCTGGCTTTCAGCTGGGTTTCAGCTCCCTGGATCATTAATTATCCCATTATTTTGATTTACTCCCACACCCCACCCTCCACTCCATGAGGGAAGCAGGGCAGCCAGGACGTGTGGTGGAGTGGGGGGTGGGAGGTAAGCTTAGCAGAGACCTGATCAATATTTCACACTGGAAAAGGGGAAAAAATCCCCAAATCCCCAAATATAAAACCCCAGAGCGCTTGTGAGAATGAAACAAAGGGGGAACTGAACGGGACTAATGGGCTGTCCTGGCCCAGGAGGGCTGCAGGGGTGCTGGGCTCTGTCCTTCCTGCTGTTTCTCCATTCTTTTCAGGGCACTTAAGGCCCGAGGAAGCTCCACACCTGTTGATGGCCCACGTGGACAGGTGCTCAGCCACGTGCCAAGGACACACTCCGACCGTGCTGAGGGGCAGTACTGGAAAGAAAGAAGTTATGGGGACCAGTGGCATTGCTGCCAGGCCAGTGTCACTGCAGAGGGATGTGTCTCTGAGAATGGGGGAGCCACCTCTGCCCTGGGCACAGCTGTGCTTTTGGCTGGGTGATTCCAAAAAGGGCCATTTTCAACTCCTGGATAAGGGGGTCTGGGTGATGGCAAAGGCTGGATGGATCTGGGGCAAGGACTGAGCAGGGATGCTCCTATCGCTCCCTGAAACCCATTTTCCTGCCTTTCTGGGGAAAAAAGAAAGCTTTCTCTTCCTTGCAGCCGGTTCGGACAGAGGTTTCGTTCCCCCAGGGGCTCAGCGTTGGCCAGGACGTGGGGCCGTCACCTCCTTGCTGCTGGGGATGGATCCATCCCGCCTCGCGTCCGTGCCCGTCCCCATGTGCCACCCCAGCCTGGCAGACTGGGAGCTAAAAATAAGTGAAATGCAGGGGATAACCGGGTGCCTAAATATATCCCTTCTTTAATTAGCACCAGGCGACTGCCTCGCAGTCACGTCCGTCTGCCCGCTAATCCCGCTAAGCTGCGCCCGCGTCACGGGGCTCCCCTGAAGAGCCTCCCGTGAGCTCGGGCACGGAGCATCCTCGCCGGCTGATCCCCGCTGGCCCTCCCCGTGGCCTCGGCGTGAGGGGAGGCTGCCGGGGATGGCCCGGCGTGGGAGGGTGACACGGCACAGCGGTTAAACCAGAGCGAGGAGGGTCGGGGGTGAGGCGGGAGCATCGTCCTGCCGGGCCTGAGGTGTGCGGGATGGGGGATAGGGTGTGCCAGGAATGGCGATGCCATGGGCTGGGAATCCTTCTGGCGGTGGGATGCTCTCCCATGGCGCTGCCTGGGGAGCTGCTCTGTGCAGAGCTGTCGCTGAACTCGGTGGGGTCAGGCTGGGAGAGTTCCCTCCTCTCCCGGATCTCATCCCTGCCTCTCCCCGGTGCTCACCCGAGGCAGTGGGTCAGGCAATATTTAACCTACCGCAGCTTCATTGAGCTCCGCGGTCCTTCCGGGGCTTGGAAGCTGGATTTGCACCGCGGCTGCTGGTTTTAGCATCTTCTGTTTCCATTACAGACATATAAATAACTGTTTCTGGGTTTGCTGCTTTGCAAGGGCGCTGGGTGCCGTCAGGGAGGGATCCAGGGGAGGATGGGCTAAACCTATGGGCCTCGTGGCTGCAAACTCTTCTCTGGTCAGTAGCTAGCTCTTCTTCTTTACTAAAAGGCTGGATTTCCCCCCAAAACTGGCTTCTGGGAGGCTCTGTGAGCGGCACAGTGGGGCAGCTCACAGAGGGAAGGGTTTTCCTTTGGGTTCCTTCATAGCATATGACCAGGCCATCCCTGCTGCTGGCAGCAGGGACATGGGGTCTCACTGCTCTGGGAGTAAGTCTGGGCTTTGCTCTGGACACCCCTGTTAATCCTGAAGGAGAAGGTCTCTGGGAAAGGTGCTTCCCTCCCAGGTCACTGGCAGCAGAAGGTGGTATTCCCCAATAAACGATTCCCGTGCTCATCCTCTCACCCCCTGACAGCCATGGCTGCTTTGCTGGAGATGAAAAGGAGAAGATTAAAATGAGATTTTAAAGATTTCCAGCCCCAGGTTGCTCTCATGACATCCCAGGCCACTTTGCTGCTTAATTGCTCACCAGTGATCTTAAAAGTAAATGGGCTCCTGTTGCCTCCCTCCACCCTCACCCGACTTTTTAGAAGCTGATGTGGGTGGTGGAGCCAGCTCGTTAATTTTGGAGCTGTCACTGATGAGGGTGCTCCTTAACCCTGCTGGTGCCATTGGGTTTGTCCATGAGGCTGCTCGGGGGGGGCACATTCCCAGAGCAGTGGGGGACGCTCCCGTGGGACAGGGGGACCACACTGCTCCCCAGCACTGTGCACGGTCCCTCTCGCCGTTAGGACACCGGGACGTTTAGAGCATGAGGAGGGAAGCAGGGCCCCTTGTGCCCCTCCCTGTCCCCCCATTCCTTGCATTCCCATGGGCTCACTTTCCTGGTTGCTTTAGCCATGAAGGACTTCGGACAAGGAGGAATATTCACCCCCTTGCCTCTTTCCCAAACCTTCGGCTGGATGTAACGATGTGCAGCAGAAACCTGTGGGGCTGTGGCTGCTGTCCCCTGTTTGGGGATGTGAACCTCCAAATTCAAGGGAATGGCGGTGGAGCAGTGGAGCAGCTGAGCCCCTGCCCTGCCTGCACTGTGGTGCATGGGCAGCCCCCCCATCTGTTTTGCAGCTGGGGATGAAGGCCCCACTTTTCCCCAGGAAATCCCCAGCTGTGGGAGTCAGGCCAGTGCTGCCCATGCAGCCAGTGCCATGAGACCTTCTGGTTTTTATTAAACTCCCAACCCAGGAAAACCCCTCCTGCTCGTGGGACACACACATTCCAGCCCTGCTTCTCTGTCCTTGTCCTGGAGGAGCGGGTGCTGGCACTAGGATAGGAATCAGATCAGTTGATTTGGAGACCAAAGTTGAATTTTTGGGCGTCTTTGGGGTTTGGCAGCTTGAGCTGGTGTGAGATTGCATTTGGAGCTGGGCTGGAATTCCTTTTTCTTCCTGCCTGCTGGGGCCTTCCTGCATGGGGGAAGGACATGCACGTGTGTGTGCAGGCACATCCCAAATTCAGGGCAATCCACCCCATCCTTCCCCAAATCCTGCTCTCGGGGGAGTGAGGCTGGAGCTCCACCAGAACTGCTGCAGACCTCTGAGGGTGCTGTGGCCAGGTGTTGGTGAAGCTCAGGAGTGGCTTATCCTGATAGGAGTGCAGATAGCTCAAGGAAGGAACACCAGGGACATTTTGGGCAGGTGTTGCACCCATGGGAACAGAGGGATGATGCTCCTTTGGGGTCTGTTTGCAGGATGGGACATTTGCTGCTCAGGGAGAGGGGGATGAGCCCCGAGGAGTGTTGAGCCTCGTGGGGAGGGCTGAAAGGATGTGCCTGAGGATCTGGGAATGCAATGGCAGAGCCATAAAATACCCTGTAGCACCTGGAGCCCTGTGGCACGGCCCAGCACAGCGGGCTGGCAAGGGACATCCTCCATGGCACCTCCACACTTTGGGGACACCAACCCATAGCTTGGTGGGGAAGAAAAGCACCGTTCCCCCAGCATGGGGCTGGCCCCCCTCAGCTGCTGTGGTTTGGGGCTCCCGTGGGGCTGTGGGGTGGCTGGTCCCCTTCCCAGCCCCTGCTGGCGGTACAGTGGGTTCTCCAGCTGGGTTCCAGTGCCGGGAAGTGGGGGGACCCCTTTGCACCCGCAGGTGCTCCCCTGGAAAGCCAAGAGCTGCCAGCAGCAGGCAGGAGCAGGGTTTGGCTGGAGTCCCTGTGCACAGACAGTGATGGATTCCAGATGGCCCACGGGCGCACGGGGCTCACCACAGCGTTTTTTCGGCAGCTGGGCTGCAAGAAGGTCTGGTCCAAAGGCAACATCCGTCAGAAGGCGGGTGGTGGGACCAGGAGGAGGAGGATGAGGAGGAGGAAGAGGAGGGGAATGGTGTTATTCCCTTGGCTGCCATAGTGACCTCTCAGGGCTGACTCCATTTCTCCATCCCATCTGTCTCCTCCCGTCCCTGCATGGAAGGCTGGCAGCAGCAAAGGCGTGTTTCCAACTGCCTGAAAGTATTTGGGATGTGGGCAGAGGAGGCTTGGCCTGCCCTGCCAGGGGTGTCAGGTGTGCCCCACACTGCATGAGTGAACAGGCTCGTGGGGAACCATTCCCTGTGCTGCAGGAGGGGAGAGCCCAGGGCTGGGCACAGCTTCAGCTGGGGAAGGTGGGTTGTTGCATCCCCTCCCTCTGCATTTGGGGGTGGGGGAGCAGATCTTAGGCTGGTGACAGAAGAACTGGTTGGAAGCCAGCAGGTTTGGGGGCTGCTCAGGAGGAAAATGCTTGTCCCCATCATCTGGGGAGTCTGAAAGGCCACCTGAGCATGCAAGCCATGGAGTCCTCTGGAAGGGACACGGTTTGGGAGGAAGGTACACAGCTGTGGAGCTCTTTCAGTTTCCCACCCTGAATGAGGCTGGGATTTATCAGTCACGTTCAGAAAACAACCTCTGAACTGAAAGTGACGGTGATGAACACCTGCGCCTCCAGTGAATCCTGGAGGAGGGATTTTTCTCCCTCAGGAGACAGGTGAAAGGGCCGTGCAGCGTCTGCATCTTGCTCCCAGCAGAAGGTTTTTCTTCCCAGAGCAGCAAGAAAATTCTCCAAGAAATCGTAGACGCTCACAAAAATTACGCCATGAAGTAGGAAGGAAAAAAAATAAAGAGCAACACAAAGAAGGAAAGGAAAAACGCCAACAACCCGCCCTGTGGTCAGGATCAAAGCGAGGAGCCGTTTGGGAGCCCTTGGACAGGAATATTCCCCGGTTCCTTTGGCCAAGCCACTGCTGTGAAAGGCTGCTTTGTTCTCGAGGGCTCAGCCTCGCTTTTCCCGCTGTGGACTTCGCTCCCGCTGGCAGCTGGGCAGGTGAGACTGGGGCAGGTGAGTCTGGGAAGGTGAGCCTTGGAAGGTGAGACAGGGCAGGTGAGATGGAGCAGGTGAGTCTGGGCAGGTGACATGGGGCAGGTGAGCCTGGGCAGGGGACATGGGGCAGGTGACATGGGGCAGGTGAGACAGGGCAGGTGACATGGGGCAGGTGAGTCTGGGCAGGTGAGACGGGGCAGGTGAGCTGGGGCAGGTGACATGGGGCAGGTGCTGGGGCTGGGGACCTGCTGGCTCTGCCACAGCAGCAGTGCTTTGATGGGTGCAGAGGAGCAGGATGAGGAGCCCCGGCTGCTCCTCTCCCCACCCGACACTGAGGGCAGGTATAAAATACCCAGAGCTATTTATTCCATGAGTCATGTGTGCCCAAGTGCCTTTACACTCCTCCTCACCCCCTCTTCTGCCCCGAATCCTGCCTTTTCCTCAGGTCTTCACAAGTTTTAGGCCAAAGTAACACTTGCCTTCTATTTTTTTAGTTTCTCTTTTTCTTTTTTTTTTTTTAAATAACCTGTGTTTGTTGTCCTGTCTTGGTGTTGAGCTGCACCGTTCCATGACACTGGAATTTCCCTTCCAAAGCTCCTTCTAGGTTATGGGGCCTCACCACCTCTGTCTGCAGTGCTAGGACAGTCAGGTTTGGCCAAAATTCCAGAAGGAAAAGCAAGGTCCCACAGCCCCTAGGTCTCCAATCTCCAGGGTCCTACATCTCCAAATGCCACATCTCAAGTGCAGAAGGGACTCTGAGGCTGACTAAGCCCCTTTAGCTCTGAGGTGTCTCACATCAGGTCAGCCTAAATCCTCTCCAGGAGCCGGACGTGGTCACACTGCCTGGTTTCTGTGGGTCTAACGTGGGGCAGGAAGGGCGGCTCTGGCCGGAGCCCAGCCCGGAAAGCTCGGCCGGGCCCTTGCTGAGGGAAAGCTGCCCGGAACAGACCAGCCCTGTGCAAAAATGGGAACCTGTGTTGCCGATGAAAAGTGCTTTCTTTGGGTAGGATGTTTGTGTTTCCTTTGGCAGAGCGGCCGCGGGAGCGTGCACAGCACCTGCCCAGGGCGGCTGGCTCTGCTCTCAGCGCACCCATCCTGCCCCTTCCCTTGAAACTGTGAGCAAAGGGCAAAAGCCTGGGAAATGCTCCAGCCACAGTTCTGCTTGAAGCGGGCTTGTGACCATCGAATGCCTCTCCTGGGCACTGACCTGTGGCAGCAGCCAGAAAAGCCAGGATCTTGCCCAGAAGCCCATGCGGGGTCACAGGGAGAGGTTTTTGGGATGGAGGGGCACATCCTGGCCCCTGCCCTCCTGGCACCCTAGTCTGCCTGAAGATGCTCCACCATGGGACGTACCTTTGCTTGCCCCTGAGGCCTTGTGACAGCTCATGTTCCTCTTCCTGCTCCTCATCCCTCTTCTGGGAGCCAGACCCTGAGTAGCACTAGTTTGCATCAGGGCTGGGAGGCTGAGCCAGCTGGATGTGAGGCGCTGCCTCCTCTTGCTCCAAGGGAGAGGTCAGGGTTCTGTCCCTCGTCTGGGGGAGATGGCTTGGGTCTGGTGGGGCCAGGGAAGGAAGGGCTCCGGGCAGGTGGCCGTGCTCAGGAGAGCTGGAGCCCAGAGGAAGCTGCAGTGGGTTTTGCCCTGCAACACACCAGAGTGGCTGGGCAGAGGTGGCCAAGGTGTTTCCCAGGAGCCGCCACCACCACCAAGGATGGGTTTGGAGGCAGGAGAGTGGGCAGCAACCCAGGGCGGTGCTCTGCAGACTTTTCCTCTTGCTCCACCCCACCTTCTGCCCAGGGAGCACAGAGATGTCATGCAGACGGTGCCCTGGCATTTTGTCCCCTACCCATCACTTCTCTACAAAGCCAATTAGATCTCCTCAGGGAGAAAGATTTGCCATCAGAAAGAACAGATTTGATGAAAATAGCAGTCAAGAGAAAATCTGGAGAAAATAGTAGCCAGGGAAGTGGATTATGTTGGTCAGGGTGAAGCCTCTGTCCTTCCAACCCTTCTGGGCTCATGGATAACGCTGGTACAGAAAGGCTAATGCTGGTGTGAGACTGTGCCAGCTCAACCAAAATCGGTGTGGGATGGTTTTTCCCCCTTGGAAGTATTGTCCAGAGTCAAATTTTGTACATTACCATTTTGTTCCAATTTGGATGAAGCCTGACAAGCAAGATGATGAGATTTCTCATGAAATGGGGATTCTGTGTCTGTGGTAACCCTAATCCACTTGAAAGCTGCCGACTGCTGCCCCAAGCTTGGACTTGATGCTCCAAGGAGGGAAATGCTGCATCTCAGGTCTCACAGGGATGAAATGTGGCCCATGCCCAGGGTGAACACTCCCCCATCCTCGTGTCTCCCTGGGGCTCAGCCAGGTTGTGCTTCTTTGGGAGGGGTCCTGTTCCCAGAGGATTCAGGCAGCACCCTCCATCTTGGGCACCTTTGCACCCACCCCGCCCCAAACCCAGTGGGGCTGGTGTGAGAAGCAGCTGCCCCGGCTGCATTTCCAGGCTCAGGTGCTTCATTCGTGGCAGAGGCATCTGATGGATCCCACATTCTGGCTGTGCATGTTGGAGTGGGATGGAGGGGACAGGCAACTACATCCCTCATGGATTTCGGGCTGCTCCAGGTGCTGTGCAGCACACTCACCACCCTGCCCTTTATTTATGACCGTGGTACTCGGAGCTGTGGCTGTGGTTGTGTTGCTCCTGCTGCCCAGCAACACGGTGTCTATTAAACTGAACTATTAGACGAAAATAAGTCTATTTTGAGAGCTGAAACCAAGGAGGAGAAGTGGAGCAGCTTGGTTGCTGCAACAAGCCCCGGGTTTCAAACCAAACCCTGATCCCTTACATCAAGGCATTTTGGCTGGGGGAGGATGGGATTTTGGAGATGTTTGGGTTTTTCCTGCCAGAATTTTTTGCCCATGGGCAAGCTCCTCGCATGAATCTCCCACTACAGTGGGCTCCGGCATGGGGGGGAACAGAAATGCCATGAAAGCAGCCTGGGGACTTCTGTCCATCCATCCTGCGCCCCTGCCCTGTGGTGCCACGCCCGGGAGTGCCAGGGTCCTGAGTGTGAGTGGGGGGGAACCCAGGGGACTCGCAGGAAGCTCTGTGGAATTGCTGAGGATGGAAAAATCCCCGGGATCTGCCCTTTCTCTGAGAAGACATCTGAGCTGGGAGGTGTTTTTCTTTCCATCCAGTCAGCGCGGCCGCTTGGAAATTTCCTACGCCGGCTCTGGCTGTGATGTTTTCATAACACAACGCACAGTCTGGCAAAGCCCTGGAAAACTGTTCGCCAATTAGTGACTTACATCTTCCCTGCAATTCTGCCTCATTAGCCCTTATTAAAAAGAAATAAATTAAATAATAATAAAAAATATCCAGGCCCCTGCAGCACCTCGCAGAGTCCTCCCAGTTCCTTGCTGATGTTTCCCCATCGCTCTCCTCTCGCCTGGGGGTGCCAATGCAGTGAACACCGGCTCACAAAGCCCATGGCTCATCCATTGGGTACCCCGTGGCTCCTGCTGTTCCAGGTGCTGTTTCTGAGTGGCTGCATCCCTCCCGTGCTGTGCCCCTTCCCCGTGGGCAGGACGGCAGGGAGCACCCCGAGGTGCTGTAACGTGAGGTGAGCTCCTTGCTGGGTGCAATGACAGATGCCTGGGTGAGCCCTCAGGGTCCATTTGGGTGCTCCCAGCTCCCCCGCACCACGATCAGGGACTTTTCTGCCCAGTTGGGTGTTCCCTACCTGCTGGTGGAGGGGCCTGTGGTGTGGGTGATGGAGGGAATGCTGACTCAGCAGCTGAAAAGGTTTACTCGGGCCTGTGAAAAATGCTGATGCAGCATTTTTAAAAAATGGTTGACTCAGGAGGCTGGAAAGATGTTGCTCGTCAGTCTACAAAAATGTCGACTCATGGGGCTGCAAAAACACCGAGCCACGCACGGCCCCTGCCCCTGCCCTGAACTTCTGAGGATGCTGGGGTGGCAGCCCAGCCGACTCCCAGGTTTAAGGGGCAAAACATCCCCCCAAGTTTGCCCTCCTGCCATCACCTGTGTTCGGAATGAAAGAGGATCAGCAACACCATCCCCAAACTCACTGATTTTTCAGTGGTTCCAGTGCCTGGTGCTCATGAAGGACTTGGGAAAGCAAACAGTGCTTTCCCAAACTCCTGCAATGTCCAGGTGAACGGATGCAGCTGAGCCGTGTCTTTCCTAAGCCTGCTCAAGTGGTGCATCCCCTCCTCTCCCCCCAGCACCAACAGGGGCATCACCAAACGTGGTTTTCCCTGGTGGCAGGGGAAGCAGCGAGCCATGCGAGAACACTGCTGATGGCTCCTGCTCCCTCGGAGGACGCAGTGAAAGGAATGCAGGGAAGGCTCCATTAAGGAACGCGCGTGTGCTACGTGTATTCCTCCCTCCTCCCAGCCCCAGGAGGGGCTTTCTCTCCAGCCTAGAGGAAATCAGACCTCTGCAAGTCTTTTTTTTTTTTAAAGCTTCTGTTAAAGATGATGCCCATGGCCTCGGCTGGGAGACAGACACAGCTACACCACGGCAGCCCGACCACGCTGCAGTTTGGAATTTATTAGAAACAGCTGTCAGTACATCCTTCTAAAACATTACATGTCAATGTGCTTTATTGCAATTTTTTTTTTTATTGCATTTTTTTTTGATCTAGAGCAAGTAGGCCCAGGATGCTTAGTGTCTGGGATTTAAAAGCCCAACCATCTAGTAAAAGAAAGTACAGCAAAATTGTAACACACCCGGTGACAAGTACAGTGTTGCATTACTGAGCTAGAAACTACAGGATGACTTGTCAGAAAACACTAACATACACTTGGTTTCCTTATGAAGCAGTTTGTTTCTTTTCTTTAAAAGTTAAACTACATGAATTCCTTTTTTTTTTTCTTTTCTTCCCCCCACCCCCCTCCCCGACTACACCATAAACGACAGAAGAACAGATTTTACACAAATAACAAACAAGAGTACCAAAGTTACATGCTGGAATTCATCTGGAAAACAAAATAATTCAATAGCTTCTGGAGAAGCAGGTTCTTAACAGATGCAGTTTCCCTTAAAGAAAATAGAAGTCAAAGAAAAGCAGAAACATTGATGCAAAGGTTGTACAAAGGAGTGTGCTGTTATTTCAGCCCTCGACACAAGATCAAACACCCACTCATGCTTTACATTGAACCACACCTTGTACAAAGAGTCCACTCACAAAGGGACACGCACCAACACCACCCATTGCACATCAGCTCTGGACAGGGGGCACTGAGGGGCCACTGAAACGTGCAAACAATCACTGCGTCTCACAGGAGAGCAAGAGGGGTTTTCTTTTGCGAAGCCTTTGCTTGGGACACGGTTGAATGCTTTGTCCCAGAGTAAGTAACACCCCAAATCGACTCTGTTCACAAATGTAGTAGCAACCCCCCCCCCCGAGGAAATCCAGAGTTCAGCATTTCAGAAGCACATATGCAAGATGAACACGATAAACTCCTTTTCATTTGACAAGAAAACCAACCCAATTCTGCCTAAACACGTGGCAGAATGTGCTAACGGTGAGTTTTGTTTCATTTTTAAGGGGCAGTGCCACTTACAGCTAATGCATATAAATGTGTACGTGAATATATTTTACATATATCTATATACATACAGTACATATACACACACACGCACGCGCACACACACACGGATGATGCAGACCATTACAATCCCATGGTGCAATAAACAGCCAGATATACAAAATTAACAGGTTTATCATCAAACAGATCTTTGCTGGATGTAGAAGTCACTCACGAAAACAAAACGGATCAAAACCCCGACCCAGCCGACTGAAAGTGAGCCCCGCCCTGCAGCCAACAGAGACCCGGGGGCAGCTCGGGGCCGGCCCCAGCATCCTACAACCCCCTGCTGGGGGGTGACAGTCACCCTCAGAGACCTTTTTTTTTTTTGTCTTTGGATGCAGTAACTTTCTCCAAACGATCCCGAGCCTCTTGCTACAAGCACTTGGAAAGTGCATGGGAACGGCGTTGCTGGATACAGGGGGATACATCCCTCCCCTCATTTGCCAATGCCGATCTCACAGAAGCAATCCCAAGGGAAGGTGGTGGAGGGGGGCATCAAATTAAAGCTGCTTTCTCTAATACAGGTTGATCAACGAAGCGGTTTTTTTTTCTATCAAAAAGGGCCTGTCTCACTGGTTTTTTTCCTTGCCTCTGAAGCTTATATTACATTTTTTAAAGGCAAACTTTAAAACAAATGGTGAGTCTAGTCATAAAATACGGTGAGCCTGTGCCAATAGCAATTTAAAAAATGCAAATTCTGCATTAATTGTATGGAGCCAGCCCCAAAGACCAGCACTTCAAGCACTGTCATCATCTAAACAGTTAACAAGCTAAAGCTCCCAATCTGCCCCTTTGAACAAACAGGAAGGAACTGAAAAGATTTCAAGAGAGATTTTTTTTTTTTTTCCTCCCCCTTCCCATTCGGTGGAAAGTATTTCTGCCCACAGAATGCAAGATTCACAAAAATGTTGGCCAAACTTCACGTAACCCCGTCCAAAGCTGCTGCTCACGCAGGGCTGAACTGGCCGAGCCGCCTGACGAACAGGCCGGCGCTTCTTTGGGCTGGTCCTTCCCTTCTCCCGGCTGCTCGCGTGCCAAGGGAAACAAGGGGATCAGCAGTGCAAGTTCCCTTCCCATACAGAAAGGGCAGCAGCTCCTCAAGGACTTCTATCAATTCCCTAAACCCTCTCCTGCGCGTGCATTTAAGGAGAGTACGACCGGTTATTCCAAAGGGAAGGGTCTGCTCTGGCATCTCCTCTTATTTTCGTGGTTCCAGGCAGAGGTTTCTGCTTCACGGTCTGTCCCCTGCTTCATCCAACTACAACCAGAGGGATGCTTTAGGGTGCTGATCCTTCCTCTCCACTAAAGCTATTTGCTTTGAATGCTGGATTTGAGCAGGCCTGACCCCCCTCCCCACAAAGCATTTTTGTTCTTCGGGAATGTTATTTTGATTTTGCTATTGCAAAAGCAGAGGTTGCAAATCAACTATAAGGAAGCTACACGTAAGAAAACTTGATTTTTAACATGGTCTAAACAAAACAACCCCCAACCCATCATAGTGCTTTGTAAAACTGCATTTTGAACCTGTCTGTCTCTTACCCCTCCTGATCCACAAGCAGTACCTGTCTCATGTCTGCACAATGCAGCAAGCATACAAGACTCACTAACATTTCAGATTTTTACTCCCTGTTAGTGTAACAAAAAATAAAAAATAAACAGACATTCAAAAACAGAAGCGAGATTGTTCAAGTACCAAATAAGGGGCTTTTCCAAACTTAAAGTGTGACACTCCTATAGCAATTCTGCTGTTTTAAACAGCCACAGCGTTCAGTTACAGACATGGTGCCACCTAAGCCTGCAGAGAGCCCAGGATTCGGGGCAACCAAGACCCTCCTCCTTCTCCCATCCTCCCCAAAACAGCACTAAGTGTCAACATTCATTTCCACAGTCCCATTACAGTTGCCTGGCTTTGAGAGGGAAAAACTTTGATTTTTGCCCTGCTGTGACTAGAATTCAGCTATGATTAAATGCAAGTTTTTTTTTCCTGGGAATGGCTTTTGGTTGTGGAAGTCTTGCTAACACTAGTGTCAGCGAGAAAAGAATCAGGCCCATCACATTAAATGGAAAACTTCTTGAACATCTGCCACCTCAAGAGAGGCGAGTGTGGAAAGAGCATTTTATTTTTGGCATAAGACAGAGGGCTGTACTGGATATAACTCTAGATTGCAACTACCAATGGTGCAAAGCAGCAACTCACTTCACTGCTGATGAGAATGAAATAAAAACCCAAACGCAACCCCCAAAACTAGAGCACTCCAGTATCAGAAGGTGGACAGTCACACATTACTGCTCCACACACTAGTGAAGCATCTGTTGGGACATCCCTCTGTTTCTAGGTTGGTTCTTCCCATGCTCAGGTTACTTGTAATCAATAAAGAAAGTAGTGGGAAAAGATTTACTAACTTCAAAAACATGGCACTCATGGCTGACACAATGGGGCCAATGGCAACTGTGGAAGCAGACCTGATTTCCATCCATACCAATACAAAATACTGAATCACCCCTAATTCCCTGCAAATATACTTCAAAACAGATTAGAAGAAACTGTGCATATTCGAGTTTCGACATCCCCTCCCCCCTCCCCCGTTTAACACTGTGCAAAAGTTATTTATTTAACTCTACATATATATTTAATACAATATGGGTCAATGAGATCAATGCTCCTCTAACTGCAGCCTGGTACAACAGCGAGGCCACTTCTCCCTTTCCACCTGATGTTCTGACTCTTAAAATTAAAACCTTCTCACATCTTACTGTTTTAAAAGAACTTGAGTTTCTTTGTTTTGCCTCTACGTTCCCATTTCCTGTATTTGTTTCAGGCTTAACAGCTGCTTTTCATCCTGGGGTGTAATCCTGCACCTCACAGGCCCATTCCTGATTTCTCAGCCATGCAAGTGTAGAACAGCTCTCCTGGAAGCTGTGGGTTTTTTCACAGGTCTAATGCTACTGAGCAAACAGAATTAGGCCAAGCACAATGAGAGGTGCGGGACCAAGCCCTTGCCCCATAGATCACACCAGCTACACGTGTCAGTTGATTTTATACCAATTTTCATGTGCTCTGTGAGTGCAAAATAGTTGCAAAAAGAATCTGTGCAACAGCACACGCGAGTCAACGGGGAACAGTGGCAGCAGCTGGGACTTCAGGTGCCTAAACCAAACACAGAGAGACACAGCGGCAAAACAGCCTCAGGGAGCCTGCTCAGAATAATGGAGCCAGTACAAGGAACACGAGCTTTGTCTGCCCACAGCCCCGGTCTGAAGGTTTGGGCAAAACAGAACTTCAAAGAACACTTCAGGATGGCTTATTGGCTCTGGGTCCATCATTCACAGCAAATACATCACCTGTGATCAGCAAAAAGATCGCAGGGAGTAAAGGGCCAAGAGTCCCAACTCCCTCACACCATGACAAAGCCAAGCTACCTTCACAGATGCTAATGGAATCACACTGTATTTACCTTGGCAGAGCCAGGGCTGGAGCCTGGACCAAGACCTCACAGGATCAATCAGATTCCACTACAGGGAGACTTCAGACAGCCCTGCTCCTGCTATCCTGCTGCTGTCGGGACTACAGGGGTGTGCTGAGATTTATGAGCCTGGAAGCAGATCTGTGCCTGTTTAAAACAAAACTGAGCCCTACCTGAAACTGGGGCAGATGTGAAACACTTTGGCCAGGTTATCTCTGTCACAAAAGCAGGGATCAGAAACACGGGCCTCAACAGCCTCAAAAGTTAACACTGTCAGCAAGAGAGTGCAGAGAGATCACAAGGGCAGGGAGAACAATCAGACACTCCTCTCACACAGGTTTTTGCACTGGCACGAGGCACCCGGCTATCCATTTGTGCCTTTGAACTGATTTTCCTCACTGTGCATTTGGTCTCAGCCCAGCATCAAGGGAATGCGAGATGCCTGACGGGTGTGAGAATGGCAGCTGTACGGCTACCAGATTAGAGCTGCAAATCAGCCAAGATGTAGAGGCAAGTTTCTTTATAAAGAAAAAATTCCGTGTCCACAGAGCACTGAGGAAACCATTCAAGATCTCCACTAACAGCAAAGGCTATGTCTCATTTTTCCTTTTTTCCTGGGGAAGTAGAAGGGACACAACACAAGCAGATGTGGTTCATTTTGACACAGCAGCTTTTGTGAATTTTATTCTTCTCTCAGACAGTTTTGGTTAAGCTTTTTAGGGTATCATTTAAATGAGTAAAAGTGGCACCTACACAATTCCTTGCCTGAAGATTGCACTCTGGCCAATGAGGAAGTGTCTGGGATGCGTCAGGGTCATTAGTGCAAAATAAAAAAATGTCATGGCATGCCAGGCAACCAGACTACCCTTCCTGCAATGGCTGTCAGTGCTCCAGCCTTGTCACTTCCCTACTTGTGAATTCAAGACATTCAGTGAAATAATACTTCTAGTGTAAACATTATACATCAACAAGCCTGGCACTACTGCCCAGGCATTACAGAAAAAAGCCATTTGAACAGGAAATCAGCCCCAGGGTCAGAAACGGGTCTCTAGCATTCTCAGACCTGCATGACTGTCTGCTTCCTGTCCTGCACAATGGGTGCATTGCAAGGGAAACGCTTCCAGTAATGGGAACAAAAGTAACTTTCAAGGTTGCACACTGAACAATTGCTTTGCCAGTTGTGCTTTGATGCCAAGTAGTTCAGTTTGCCAAACTTAGCTCTTTTTCATTTTAGAAGCTTAAGGAATGGAAATAAGCTGCTTTGTACACTTTCCAGGGAGGGGATTTATTTGATGATTGCTGTAGTTGATGAAGCCCAGGACTACCCATTCCAGTATTTGACAGCAGCCCTTGCCAAAGGACGGTACCAGACATCCAATAACTGAGGAGTATGGCTCTCTTCCCTTCCTGTGTTTTGCATCGTGTCTAAAATAACTACAAGGGAATTTAGATTATACCAGGGTAAAATCTTGCTTGGCTGCAGTGGTGTGAGAGTTCAGAACCCAGCTTGCAAAGAACAAATCAGAGGAGATATGTGATTAGCATGCTCGCTTCTTACAACTGGAAGTGACTATACCCCACCAAAGAATTTGGTACAATAAGCCATCCAGAAGCATTTGATTACACCGACCTCTTCTGTACCAAAATCAAGCGTTACAAGAGTCTGTCACTGTGCAGCAAGAGACCTGCAGCAGGCGAGTGCAAGCTTCGTTCCGGTTTACATTCTGAAGCACAGTATCATTAAAAATCTGAAAACGGAATCCCAAGCTGAGGAACGGGAGGGAGAGGGGGTGAAGCAAGAGGAGAGTGAGCAATTACATCAGATCAGACAAATTTAGTGTTTTGAAGACACACAATGTTTAGCTTTTCCTTTTATTTGTTTCAAGTTTTGGTGCAGAAAGTATGTGCGGATGCTAACGCAACCTCCCCCGTAAGTGCTCGGTCTGGCAATGAACAAAGTTTTGGCGTGTTCAATTTGGTTACGTTTCCTTTCAGCGAAGACCTGTAGTGCCATCGAAACCAAAACTTTGTTATCGTTGGCAAAAAAATAAAGCAACTTTCCTTTTACAAGCATTTTTCCATTTAAATAAAAACCTGAAACTTTCCCATAATTCCTTTGGTCTTCTCTCACCAAATTCCATGCTACCTCAAGACAAGCCCTCTTTTGGAAGTCCGGCTGAATCGCAGTGAAGCTGCTAAAATTAGCAGAGAAGAATTGCTGTGGCAGAGTTTCCCCCTAGTTTGTTGGGAGTTTAAGACTGAAAGACATTACCAGTGCCTCGGGTAGAGGCTTCAAATTGTGTCTACTAGAACAAGAGAAAACAAAATCCAATTAGAAGTTCCATTGAAGGTGCCTGGCAAAAAATCATCTCCATAAAATGACGCTTTGCTTCCAGTATTTTCGTATGTGTTGCGCTGAGTTTATTCCCCTCATAAGGAAACAAAAGTATCGGTGTAAAAGCACAGCTGAGCTTTTAAGGTAGCACCAGGACACCTACACCCAAGTTGTCGTCTTGTTGCTGCTAGGCCTCTTTTTGATTCACATTCACAGAATCACTTCTTGTGCAAAACAAGCAGTCTAAGGAGAAAGAATGCCCTCCGAGTTCTAATAAAAATCGTAGAAAAGAATCCAAGATAGCCAACGCTTTCCTCCTCCCCAAAATTTACCTGCAGAGAGAGGGGGGCATCTGTGCGTAGACAGGATAGGCAAGCCTGACATTTAGGGAATCATTGTGTTGGACAAGGGATGTCTGCTGGTAATGAAGAACCAAATCCTTGAGTGTGCTGTACAGGTTGTACGGTTCTGCAAACCCATAACCTCTTGGAGTGCTGTAGATCACACAGTGTTTCACCTCTCCATCGGCTCTGCAAGGAAAGGAAAGAGGAGAGTTTAACACAAAAGGACAAACCCAAAGTGACAGTCTATTAACAATTAACTAATGCAGCAACTCCGCCAGTCGCTGGATTACATAATGGAGGAGCCAGCAGATGCAAGTGGAGGAGATTAATATAGTCTGTGAAGAAACAGTGCTTCAGGGCATGCGATTAAACACTCTTGCATAATAATCCACATAAGAGGGCTCTTCCATCCCAGCAGTACAATTCCCTGCTGCATTGTTCTCCAAATGTTCCTTGGAAAAAAAGTCAAGAGCTGAAGCAAGAAGATAAGCACCCGAAGTCAGCAATGACTTTGTGCTCGACTTACCTAGAAACCTTTCCACTAAGCAAAGAAACCAAAACCCACAAATTATCAGGACCTACAAAGTATTCCACGAAACACGGTGCTAACCTTCCCCGTGCATTTTTTAACGTTATGCACGGGAAGGGTTCAAGCTGATTCATTATCTGAAGCCATAGTGACCGAGTCTCTAACTTGGCAAAGCAGCTACTGGAACACAGCAATTCCAAAGCTGCTAGAAAAACTTATCTGCCAGAAAGATCGGGTATTATGTAATCCCTGTCCTGGAGCCTGTTACAATCCCAGTCACATGTAGGAACAGGTTACTTTATGCCACCCTTTTGCAAGCCTGTAGCATGATCTCAACCAAACAAAAGCATCTGATGAACCCAACACTGGAGTGACTGCAATGAACAGAACATTGAACACAGCAGATATAACAATCTTCGGTTACCTTGAGGTGCTAAACCTTCATATATTCATTTCTCAGACTTGTGCTCAGAAGCAATTAACCTCATGTGAAATAAATCAGTGAAAGCCATTTTGGACTCCAGGACAGGCTTGAAGGATTTTTAGATAATGGAGTCAGAGTATTTCTGACCTTCACTACACCAGCATAAAATGAAGTGAAATACAAGAAATCAATGCAAGGCTGTGTGAATGTCATCAAAACTACTGCTCACAAATAATCCTCTGAAGCATCACCATTACCTTACACATACAAGAGAAAGATCTAGTGTTGGGCCTGAAAATGAGAACGGAGGATGCCACACCTTTACAGCCCCACTTTATTTCTTCCCACGTGTCCCTTCCCAGGGAAGAATACAGGAGAATTAGGCCCTAACTTACTTATAGGCTACAGAGCTTCAAGTCGGGATACTTCAGAATTTTGTACTAACTACTGTGGGAACTTCAGAGGCTGCAGGACTACAGTTATTGCACATTCAAAGCACATTTTTGTTACAAAGCTTTTACCATGCCGGTCTTCCTGCAAACATGCAACACATTCCAATGGGTAGGCCTAAGCTAGGCCTGGCTTTTGTTCTCCAAAATAAAGAGCTTTGGTGGAGATTTATGAATCGAGCAGTTAGAACAAAAAGGAAAACAGACTTACACCACAGAACAAGCATAACATCCTTTCTTGCTACTCTCGCGAATTAAAAATGCTCCATCAGGTTTCCCACAGAGCAAGTCTTCTGCTTGGATACGGTTGAGATCCCCGACAAACCAAGTTTTCTCATCGTGATGTGGCAGGTTTTCATCTTCTTCATTCACAAAGTATGTGCTGAGAGGATAAATTTGTTAACCAGAGATCAGTAAAGGAGTTAATAAGCAGTTACTTTTGCAGAAATCATACGAAGAAATACCAGAATTGCCCAAATTGGGAGGTCGGGCTCCCTGCAAACATATATTAAAGGCTTCCTCTTAGATCTTGATTTTAATCCTACATGTTTCAGCAGAGCTGCTGCCTCACATGACATCACCGTGGCTCCAGTCCTTTATTGAGAAACTGGTGGGTTTTGTTACCAACCCCACAAGAGAAAACACTTATTAATGGAACACTTCTCAATAAAATCATACGTGTAGTGACACTTACTCATCAATATTTTCGTTTTTGATCCCCAGCCAGTCGTTTATTCGCTTCTGTCTCACCCCCTTGTGATTGAGCCATCTGCCAGAAGAAGAGAACATTGATACATTACTTCAGAGCACGTGTATGGGTTTTCTTAGTGAGCAAGCTGAAGCTCAGGCACAGGAGAAACGGTCTGTGTCCAGCCCAGGGACATTAGGAGCTGGGTAACAGTGGTGGTGAAATCAAGTGTGAGTATAAGCAACATCTGAGAGACCTAACAAAAAAAAGGTACTGACATCTGTTGTATTAGCAGCCATGGGTTTTGTTTATAACTGCTTTTTCTTAAATTTTTTTGTTTACAGAAGTTGTAGAACGTGCACCTAGCTGTGGCTAGCTCTTTAAATAATGAAGTCATGAAGAGGCCAACCAGCACTCAGATGTCCCCTGCCAGACTGCAGCACCTTAGCACTAACAGAACTTTGGTTATGAAAAGAAAATTAAATTCTCATTATCCTGATGGAAACAGCCATTAATCAGATTCATCAGAGACACTATTCTGAGGTATGGGTCAGGCTTACTTACACAAGATACTGATCTCTGATTTTGCGGAGCTGAATTAGGTCAGGCTTGATACTGTTCATTTTCTTATCAGTCTCCCTGTTGTCCAGAGCTTGTTTCTTCAAGTCTTGTTCCAGGCGCATTTTGCTGTCATGGATCTCACCCAGGCGTGATTTTAATTTTTCATAGTTCATCATTATCCTGCAAATGAGTATGAGAGAAGAGGTCAAACCAGTCCAGAAGGACTGAACCTACGGGTAGCACTTAGAGAAGAGTATCACAAGGACTACTGTAACAGCAGCTCCTCCCTTTGACCACCTCATCCTTCCATGAAAATTACTCTAAGAGTGGCAGGAAAGACCTCTAAACCTTCAGTTTACCTTAATATATTTCCTTCTGGCAGAGATGCAGGAAGAAGTCCTCTGTAGGAAGGTAAGCTAGAAGAGATTCCTCCTTCGCTGTCAGATTCAGTTTTTGTTGTATCAATTATGCGAGCCCACCACAGGTATCAGCAATAGCAAGATTTCAAATGCAGCCTTCAATTACTATCCAGAGCTACCAGGAAGTAACGCTGCCTGTCTCTTCATTCAAGGTTAGCTTGCAGGTTTTGTGCGATTCAGAAAAATTACATCTTTTGCTTGTTAATTGTCTTAACTCAGAATGAAGCACCACAATTGCAAAGGGAGGTTGTTACAGGTAGCTGTTTCTGGTCCAAAAACCTCCTTCGAGTGGTTCGTAAAGCACTATGTCAACTTAGGCATTATACCTGGCCTTTCTTCAAAGGCCCAGGTCCAGCTTCTTCTGCTAATACCCTCTCAGAAGGGCAGTTTCAAACAAGGCCCTTACTGAATTTGTTAGATGACAGCTACTAAATACTGATCTTCTGTGAAAGCGACTAAAACCGACTATGGACAATGAGATTTACCAGATTTATGTACATTTCACAGTTTGCAAGTAAAGATTTCTCTGAATTATATTCTGAGCAAATCCAAATAGAAATGGGATAAGCAAATTAAATCATTATTTCCTGTTCTTTCCCGGTCCTCTGATTTACCGAAGTTAAGAGAGGATAAGAAGTATCTTGATTTACTGAAGTTAAGAGAGGATAATCCAGAGATTTCCCAGCTCCGCAATTCCTTGAGAGGAGAGAGCTTTGCTGAAGGCTGAGATACCTTGAGGGAAGGTCTCAGCAAACACTGAGCTTCCAGAGTGGTTTCTATGATGCTGTGACGGCAGTGTCAGTGTGGACACCAGCTTTTCCAGGTAAGCAAACACAAGCCGAGAGCTCACCGTTCAATTTCTTTGTCGTTCCCCTCCCTGCGGAATCGCTCGATGTATTCTTTGCTGTATCGCTCTTGTGAGTGGCACTGTTCCTCAAATATCTTAATTGTTTCATTAAATGCTTCGATTGCAGTCCTCTTCATCTGAATTTCCTATGTAAGGAAGGAGTCCTTCATCATTTGTTCATAATACGGACGACAATGGGAGACTCAATCGTGTTCCCCAAACTGACCGAGACGATGATCTTTTCTCCCCCCACTAAGTCAAAATGGGACTAATCAGCTTTAAATTCAGTCAAATGTCTGAGCAGGGTCAGGAAAGAACCAGGCAGACTTACTCCCTGTAAGTCTATCCTCCTCCCCTACACGATGCTCTCTATTAGGCTGCAAACCCATCAAATATTTTAGTCATATTTTCCATCTTAGTTTGCAGGAAGACTGCCAGGAAACCTCCTCCCCATATATGAACTATCTCATTTTACAAGAAGCGGTCCAAATACCGTATTCACACTTCCTTAATGCATAATATCTGGTAACTGACTTGCACATGACTTCACAAAAAACCTGGACAAACCCCTCTACAATTCTCACTGCAGCATGTGGCAGCTGGAAATACTCAGCAGCCAAGGAAGAAGCCGGCAGTGCAAAGCTCGTAGGTGTTGGCCTTCTCCACAGCTTCACCTTATACTAGAAAAGTTCAGCTCCTCTTTCTTCCTTGCCCCGCACCACACCTCTAGGACGATCAGCAATGAGCAATACTCACTGTTTCCATCAAATGTGAAATCTCCTCGCTCTATTCCACAATTTACAGTTTAAGATTTTTCCTTATATTGCCTTTATTAGCCTTAACAGGTTAAAATAATTTTCTTTGCTTTTTAAACAACAAGAAACAGACTTTACAAAGAGCCAAAGCAGAACCAACCTGTGATGTTCTGGTATATTCTTCATACAATTTGTCGTACTCTTTGCTCTTTTCCTGATACTGAGCATGGTATTCTTGAAGCTTTTTACCTACTGCATCGATATTATCTTCTTTCACCAACTGATCCTGCACATACAAAGACCTATTAAGTCTTCAAGCAAAGCAGCTTTTCCTTAAGAGTATTCATTTGTCCTCTTATGCACATTTGCATTTTACAGATATTAGCATCATGTTTATAATCCAGTTTCTAGAGAATGCTGTGTCTAAACCCGCCTCCCTTCGTGCAACATGTTCCACATTTTACAGACAGTAGGAACTGCAACTACGGGACACCAAGAGCTGTGCCAAAATACTAACCTTCCAAAAACACACCACACCTTGCTTTCAGGATTGCTATCCCCTATTCAAGAAAGAAGGAAGCAAATTGCTTAGAATCTTAAGTTAAAGATCAGAGCGGCTTCTTTCTTTTCCAAAAAGCTCTGCAGTTCTTTTTCCTTAACGCAAGAATGTGTCTTGGGCTACTGAATAAAAGTTAAAAAATGTTCTTGAAAAATGGCTATGCACAGAGTGAGCAGCTACACAGCTCATGTGGGTAGCACTGGCTAGAACAGTGCTCAGTGGGTTCACAAGGGTCCAAGGGGAATTTAAAAGGCTTCTCAGAGGCTCAACTCTGCTGCATGTCAGGGTTTCAATTCCCTATTGGGCTCAGATGGAGACTGGAAACCTGATAAAATGTAGCAGCTTAGATGGTTAGACAATTTGGAAGACCCAAGTGAGGCCAAATATGAAAATTCACCTTTTTTTCCCCTGTTTAAAAAAACACCAAAAAATCAGGCTATTCATAGAGAAAACCCAGAATTACATACACATCTGCAATCATTTTCTTGTCTGCACTAATAGCTGTTGGGGTCTGATGAAGACCTTACCTGCTGGTACCGGGACACGGGATACATCAACTTCACATCGAGCTTCGGGTTGTACTGAGCGAGAGACTCATTGCGGTAGTGGTTAATGAGCTCCACGACTGAATTGAACGTCAGTGGGTCAGAAAAGCCGTACTTTCCATCCCGATGATAGATCTTTATCAGTTTGTTGTTGCCACCCTTCCTGTAAAGTACAGTCAGTTCAGAGGTTTTACCGTGTCCCTCCCATCCCTCATCAGAGCTAAGGCTGCTAACAAAGACACCGGTGAAATTCCTGGGCAAGTGGCTCCCACACTGCACACCTTCACTGTGATTCTTTACACAGTAGCAGTATTAAGTAGTTTAAGAGTCAATACACACAGAATTATCATCAGATTATTTGAACAGGAGCAAAGCCCAAAGTAAATCTCTTCCTATGCGTTCGTACTGGAGCCAGCTTATGGTATTTAAGTCCTAGCTTTGCCAGAAATTTTGCAAGGGAAAAGGAGGATGCTAAAGGCTGAATAAAGGAGGCATAAGAAAACCCAAACCCATAATTTCCTGCAGTTCAGGGTTACTAACAGTCTACAACTGAGTACAGATTCATACAATTATTAACAAGTCTTTTTGAGTTATGGGAGCTAACACAGGATACACGAACCTAAACAAAATCCTGTGAGGATTACAAGATGGTTGCAAATTTAGGACTTTATGCTATCCAGATTGATACATTCTAGTGGTTTCCCCAAATATAGTGCTTATTTCTTCCCTTTTTTTCCCCCCAACAACAGACCGTTAAGACACTGTCCCGTCCTTCTCCTGCACTTACAATTTTGCCTCCTGAAGACAGCTGATTCAGTAAAATAACCAAATCATGCCAAACCTTAGCACACAGGCTGCAAACTTTGAGGCAGAAGTTAAAGCAGAATTTTAACTACACACTTGGGATCAAGCCTACCATTAAGGCAATGGAATTTCACGGCAGGATCAAATACCTGCCATATCACAGTAACTCCCAAGGGTGTGCTACAAAGGCTGTGGCTTCTGTGCCTTGCCCACTTGCCTCTAACAGCCAGCCTTGGGAGGCTGTCAGAGGCAAGTGGCTGGGCAGGCTGGGCAAGGCACCAGAGCCAGTCACATGAGGAGGTCTCTGCCTAACTGCAGCAGACAGGGCTGGGGCAGCTCTGGGAAACCTGCCACTTGCAGACGATTTTTAATGAAGAAAAGAACATGGCTCCAAGTCAGTATTTCCTAAACTTTAGATCAGAAAGCACATGATACTCTTTTTACCAAGACATCGTGTTCAGTTCTCCAGAGCTGCAAGCTGATGAGGTATTCAACACTCTCCCATTAATCAAAGGCCTAGCTTACAAACACCTTTTACCTTAGCAGTTCTGAAACTATGAAGCAGCTCTCTTCCCTGAGTCCCATCTAATCTACAGAGATCCTTAGGGTAATGGTTAGTGAGGGACAGGACTCAGAACTGTCAGACCTGGCTCTTTATTTGCTTGCTCTGTGGTGTGCAGAACTGGGAACATCCCTCAGCTCGAGCCACATGAGCTTTACACAGCCAGGGCAGTCACTGGGGTATGGCAACAGCTCCTCAGGGTTTTGCTGCGGGGACCGCAAGCGCTCAGTGCTCACCGCAGTGTCAGAGTGTAGTCTCCCTGCATCTTGGTCGATGCGTCGCGCACCAGGAATGTTCCATCTGGCATGTCTCGTAATTTGTCATTGACTTCTTCCCTGGAGAATGGAAAGGGAGGCAGAATTAGAGGTGTTAAGGACACGATCATCTTTGCCACAGGTAAAACATCGGACGCAGCAACACCAACGTCTGCAGAGTTCAATCTTCTGTCACGCTCAGGCTCTCGAGTTTTTTAGGCCACCTAAAGCAAGTCTCAACTTGTGTAGCTGTACTAAAGAAAAGTAGCTACAGTCAACTGCCACTTAGGAAGGAGTCTCTATTTAAACAACAGTGGCAGCTGTGACTCAGTTCACAACCCTTCCCTTTAATCTGCTCAGGTTTTAAAGTCCACACTGGAACAGGTGCCCTTTGAGAAGCCAGTCCTGACCTCTTAAGACATGGTCTCTAGAATCACAGCTCGAAGGTGCCTGGCGTTTAGCGCAGTTTTAGTCTCAAGAGGTTCATTATTGGCTTAACTCTGATCTTATTTACAGCCCTTTTAAACCACTACAACCTTGCTAGCTTCAGTGCGACTTTTCCTTATTTACAACTGAGGCAGAAGGATACTCAGTCCAGAGCTTTAAGCTAAACCAAGAAATCTTTTAGTGAAAGTGAGTACCTTTAAGCATTAAGAAAATTATTTCAGCTGAAGAGATATGCATCTTGCTTACGAGCATTTCACCCAGATTATGTATCTCACTTTATAACAGCTCCCTCAAAGGTGTTGGAAGCCCCAAGCACTTTTTAATACAATCATTTGGAAACTAAAGTTTCTCAGGTAGCCTCAACATTCTCTAAGTGCTGTAGGAAGCCTAGTTGAACCTCACAAAGAAAAATCAACAGCAGGTTTTTTTGTTCAAGTACTAGAAACAAAAGTATTCAAAAGAATAACAAAAGAATAGCCTTAGCTTTGATTTAGCTACCTGAAAACTATTCTGTTAGTAAAACTGACTCCTACTGAGTATCACATGCATATCCACTTATTCCTCTCAGATCATTTAATAGATTGGACCCGGTTAACTCCTTTTTGAATGCACAGATGTGACCCACAGGTTTGGCCCTGCAAGTTGCACCCCGGAGCTCATGACAGAATTTTCAGCACAAGCTCTTGACTGCAGAACATTGCTCCTGCCTCAATAGCCTGATGCAGCCTGTACCTGCTGGCTGCCAAACCAGGGTCATAAACAATTCCATCTTTACATGAGCGTGTATCAAGTTTTAATCTAATAAAGCCACTCCAATGCGATTTGCAGTGCATTAGCTCCTGCCATCGTGGGCACTGGTAATTGAGGGACAAATCCACAGTCAATAAACTGATACCAATATTGAGCAGTTTTAAACAAACTGTGCCTAGTGGGCTTTGTGATCGGGTTTTGCCACTCTGCTTTGACTTAAAATTAACAGAAAAATATCTCTGCCAAGGCTCTTCAAAAGCAAGATCTATGAGGGTTTACTTTATAAAAAGATAAGGGTGGTACAATAAAGATATGAAAACCTTATTTCCCTTCTCAGAACGTCAGTGAGCTCATGTGGCAAACATGCTCCTCTTGCCTCTATCTGCCAAAGTGCTTCAAAGTATTATGTGCACAAGTTTGAGCAATTCCTGATCACACTCCCAGCACGCTCGCCTGTCCTCTTACAGCTCCAAATTCTAGACTCTTCAGAAGTGCCTTAAGAGGGTAAGAGATGGCTGAACACTTCAGTTCTTTTATGCAATTAAGTAAATAAAAACAGGCCTTTCATTTTCTGAACCTAGCCCAAGCCATCTATTTTCTCAAGTGCATAGAAAACAGTTTTCTGAAGAGGCAAAACTTAATTTGTTTGGTATGTGTCTCTATATCTGCTCAGTATGGCTGGGTGATGGTTAGCATTTGCAAGAGCTATTTTTCACATCACCATGTAATAGAAATTAATACAGATGCAATTTAAAACAAACGTTAAAGAAACCAAAGATAGGAACGCAACTCCTTTTATCCTGAAATATTATTTTTATTCTGAAATTTTGCTGAACTGCATGCATTCCAGGATTGCATGCTTACAACACTCTATTAAATATCAGATTCAAAAGCATTTTTCTTCTTTTTAAAGACTGCGTATCTGGACAAATTTAGAAACTCAAAAATTACTGTCACCAAGACTGGCAATATCTGCACCAGAGGAGCAACAACTTAAATATCCTGAATCCAGCTGAATACTTTCACTTAGGTGCTTTGCCAAACATAGTCCTAAAGCATTCCCCTCCTGTCAAATGCTGCCTGAAACAGGCATGTTCTTTTTGTCTTGAATTTTAGCAGGCTCATCCTACTTTCAACAACACATATTAATACATTTTAATTAATATATTCTACCAACATCGTTTACCTTGAGATGTCCCCCCAGTACCACTCTGCTTCCTGCAGAGAGAAACTGGAATTGTCCTTTATTCCATTTGTATTGACTGGAGTCATTGGTTTGGGGGGCTTTGGAGGAAGAGCTGAAAATGACAAACAAATTAACAAAAGGTAAACAGGAGAAAATAATCACTAAACCGGTAATGAAATATGACAGTAAAAAAACAAGAGAAAATGTGCATCTTGAACACAGCTTTCAAGCTCTCTCAAACCAAATGGGACTTGTAATCATAAAGGAAGGCTGAAGTCAACTGTTCCACTGTGATCCCAGATTTTCTAGTATCAAGCACTTGTGTGAGGGAGGGGGAAAGGAAGGAGTATGAGGAAATGTGAGTTTTGTTAAAAGAAGACTGGTGCAGGCACAACTACAAGGGCAGGTGCCGCCTAAAGCTCCAAACAAATGACAAAGGTGTATTGTGTTTGAAAGCCACAGCCTGGAGAGCGCTGGGCACCACTGTGGAAAAACTCCAGTTGCTCAGGCATCACCAGTCCTGAAGCCAACCCACAAGAGCAAACAGGTGAACTCTTCAGAGGGGAAAACACTGCTAGAGAGCAGTGGTGGCTGGGCAGGGCTGTATCTGTCATAGACCCAAGGTTCATGTTGCACCCTGGGTTTGTCATTTAGGCTCCTGTTTGGAACAAAGGCTGGGACTCTTTGAATGCTACAGGACATGAGGTGGTAAGGGAAGGAACAGGGGATGTTAGATAACTATTAGAGTGCATAGCTGAAGTGTTTACCACAGGAAAGGGGATGCTACAGATGCCCAACACACAGGCAGAACTGCACACCTGCAGGCCTGGTGCATACCTGCCCAGAATTCCCCTCTATCCCTGAACTCATGGCAAACAGGCTTTTACTTTCATTCTCAAAATAGGTTACACAATGTAAGGGCATACAAGACACCAAAGCTGTTTTCTGTTTGGCCAGTTTTTGCTCAAACAACTTTCTCATGAACCTGACTGTAAGCTCTGAATCAGTAATTCAGCAGCCACACACACATTCATGTACTGGGAGAGACTGGTCTGTGAGCAGAAATGTATTACACATTTTCTTTCTTATTTTCTTTGGGAAAGGTGTCCCGAGTGCTCTCCCCTGTTTTGCAAAGATTGGATGCTTCATCAAGAACATTGCCACCGAAACTGAGCATTTTTGAGGCATTTCACGAGATTTTACAGAGGGACAGGTCACATTCGCATTCAGAGTAAGAAAGTAGCTGCACACATTGATTTGCTGCTAGCACGTTTCTAAGTCAGACCCTGAACATCTGTGCTCCCAGCCCTGTGCCCTCGCCATCAGATTACACAAGCACCAGCGAGCAGGCCTGACACAGTGACAACAGCCATCTTTCAGATGCACAATCCCCGTGTACACACAGAAACACAAATAAAGGCAGCAGAAAGAAGATTTTGATCTCCAGATCCAGCACGGAATGGCTTAGCACTGAGAGGTGTGCTACTTGGCACCATCCATCTGCTCACCTCCGAGCCACACCTCCCACATTAAAGAAGAGAAAACAGGCTTCCAACTGCAGTTCCAAATACCATTTCATGCTGAATATCCAACACAGTAACTTCACTGTTCTCTGACAAACCAGTAGATGCTTTAATTGAGCCAATCTAAACTAAACCTGAACCTTGACCCAGACGTTTGCACCCTGGGGTTGCTGACCAAACACCTGATTCAGATAGCAGCATTCATTCTGCGGGACCGAGCATTAAACCGTAGCATACAGGTTCTTTTTATGGGGTGAGCTGGGAACCTTCAGGTGTGCACACATCCAGTGAGGCAATAACAGGTCTTGTTGTAAAAGGAAGGTGAAAACCTTCGGATTCAGTGAAGTAGCTTCCTGGTTAGGAAGCTTCAGTTATTTCTAGCTCAGCTACTACGGTTGTTTGTGTAGCGCACAAGTATTTGCACAAAGCGCCATTGAGAGTAAGACATGGCTCCAACCCTGCTTTGCTTGAAGCTCCCCGCCCCATCCAGGGTCCTAGGAACATACACCCAGGCTAAGCCTGTAGAATCAATTGTATTCACTGTGCTGTTCCATCTCCTCCATTCAAAGATCCTGAATTAAAAAATGTCTTCGGGTCCTGCCTGCTCCCAACATCACATCTGGGACAGGACAGCTACGGCAGCTCTGAGTCTCTTCAGTGACAGTAAATTTGAGTTCAGAAAACCTGTAGATGTTCTGATCCACTCCAGAATCTTTTGCAGGCTCCGAGTCATCAAAAAGCATATTAAGTTTTTACATAAAAAACATACAAGAGTGCAGAGAGTTCTTAGAAAACTGTACCAGCACCTGCAATTATTTCACTGGGTCTTTCAAATTGAGGCCTGGATGTATCAAAAACTTCAATGTATTTTACAGCGTAAAAAGCCTGTTTTACACTGGTAATAGGCGCTTTCCAGAAGAGGCTTTTAAGTGTTCTCTAGGGTACTTGAATACTTCTCTAGCCCTCCTTGTAAGATTAAGTCTTGCTCCTTTATACACTGTGGGATTATTTAGCAGCTTTGTTAGGGCTCACTCCAAAGCACTGGGTACAGAAGAGCAAACTAACAAAGACCAGAAAGGTAAGGAATGGGAGTTTGGACACAGGGCACTAGGCATTACACCAAGTGTCCCTACTACAGGTGGGAGTTTCTCCTTTCCCTTAATAGGCAGATATCAGTTCTCACTATCAGGAGGTTGCCTACAGAACTTCATTATGCATGAGAAAACTGGAAGGAAATTCTTTCAGGGAGAAGAATAAGGCTTGGACCAGTTCCTGTAAAACCTGACTCATGGAAGCCAGTCCTTTACACAATAGACTTTTGAAAAATGCTTTTTAATAGCTTGCACATTTCAAAAATACAAAACTATTTGCAAGGGTGGATCCTGTTTCCAGAGAGCTATGTATCTAATTCTTTACTTTCAATGCTTTGAGCTCTTTGAGTCATAATAGATTTTCCCCTGAACTGGATACAGGACCAGGCCCTTGCTATTGTTTTACCCCACAGACCAACATGCCCAGCCATTTCAGCATTTCTTGGCTACCCTCTCAGCCCGTAGACTTTAGTCTGTACAAGTGGAGAACACTCACAAAGGTAGTTTAAAAACCTCACAGCCCAGCCCCTGTGATGACACAAGGGGAACATTTTGTAACAGCATGGCAAGTCTACTGCAACAGAGACCACGCTGCTGCTCTCCTAACACTCGCCCAATAGGTAGCTAGAAGAGGCATCCTTAAATAGCTTTTGCTTAGTACCTAGATGTTACTAACAACCCTGCTAGGAGAAATCCTGCTCTGTTTCTATGAGAAGCTACAGAGAGCCTCAAAGAGTCCACAGATTTTGATTTTAAATTCAAAATAATCCAGTTTTATATACCTTACTCAATGAATATTAGAGAGCTAAAATCCTAGAGTAAAGTAAAATAAGACTGGCTTGAAGTCAACAGAAACGCTTTCAAGAGCAGCCGTGTTTCTTTCCATGTCACTGAGTCCAATTCTGATCTAGCCACAGGCACAATTTTACTTTATCTCAAAACCAGCTCTGATTAAAGTGAATGATCCTGATGGTTTCTTGCCTCCTTTTTCCTGGGAGAGAAAGAACACTGATCACAAGTGATTAACAGCACAACAGATCTATCCGTTCTAATAAAGAACTGTCTCTTAGCACCAGACACACAAGCATCCTTCCCCTACCATGTCTCTAGGACAGCTTTAGAGCACAGACCTTTCCAAATCCCAAGAGGTGACAGCTCAGTTGTACCCTTCCACTCCCACATGAGAACATTCCAAAGATCAGGTTCAGCCCTCAGTGACCGCCTGGCAAAGAGAGCGGACTGGCTCTCCCTCACGCATTCATGGGGATATCTGGTTTTAATTTCTTTAGCAACTCTAGTTCCCTCTTTCTAGCCTTCTCAGGCAGACCAGCTTGAGCTAAATCCCAATCCCAGCTCAGTGCCACTTAGAAGGGGGAAATAAAAACGAGCTGGTGATGGAGCAGAGGGATGGCAGCCAAGGCATGCCGGGCACAGGATCGGATGTTGCTGATGCCAGGGCCTGAAGGCTCCTGTGCCATTCCCAGCAGGTATCTTCAGCTGAGCTGCTCCCAGAGCTGCTGCGCGGGCCCTCCGAGAGAAAAACCTGTGGGCTGGGATCTGCCAAAGGCAGTTTTGGGATGCTTTCTGGACCGCACAGAACTGTGTTTTGAAAGGGCGACTCGTGACTTTAACTGACTCGACTCTCTGAAATTCAAAGCGCCTCCAACACCAAGGCAAGCAGGAAAGCTGGCAAGTGTCTGAAGTCCAACACCGCTGTGTTTCTTTTAAAGTCTCTCGTAAAAAATTCGTGGGCTATATTAATCCTGAATTTAACTGCAGCGAAGTAGGCTGTGACTTCAATGAGATGCACGCATTCCCCAGTCAGGTTTTGAATAAAAAATTTTACAAGTTTACATGATCTAAGAGCCACCGAGCCCTCTGTGTGAGGGTTTTCAATGGCACTGATTCAGGAGTAAAACAGGAAGAATGCATCGCTTTTCCAAGTGCTATATCCCATGCAGTATCCAGTCAAGCAGCCTGTTTCTTCTCTGGCTGCAGTATTTGTGCACAAAATCAACCTGCCAGTTAATTAAACTCTAGATTTCAGTTTTAAGGCAGATGCCACTTAGTCTAAGAACGGCTCCACAACTTACTTCTTCCAGTATTTTCCAAGAGCTTCAAGCCAGATACTTAAAAGCATAGCAGGTTTAAATGCAGCATTGTCTACCTTACTGTTACACACAATCACAACTATCAAGTACTCTGATAAAGTCAATTTTAAGTCCCTCAGCACTTTCACGGGCTTGTTTACTAGCCTTCTTTCTGATGCTCTCAATCTACGCTCCCTCCACATTGTGACAAGCAGAAAACAGATCTGAGGATTTCCAAGACAGTTACTCAGCTTCAAAAAGGCTGATGTACAGTAGATACCCTGCAAACTGTAATATAAAGCTCTACAAAGTGTCATTGCTATGGAAACATGCAAGTAATCTGTGGTTAGGCCAGCTAACATTTTAATGACATAGTCCTTGAGGAGAGAAGGGTTTTCCCTTTGGAGATATAGATGAAGACTTGGAATGAAAATGTAGGCTAGCTTTGTTGAAGAGAAAAATTCTCCCCAATCTTTAACTGCTCTCTGCTGTCTTACTCAATTTCTCCAACACTCTTCTCAATTTCTCTAACACATTTCAGGCAAAGCCTCAAAATCTTTCCCTCCCTCGGGAGTCCTGTACTCGTCCCTGCTGCATGAGAACCCCTCAAAGACATCTGTGAAAGAAGCACAGGCTTCTGCGGAGGTTTTCCAGCTGACGAGGAGGAGGAGGGTCGTGCGCACCTGCTGACAGCAGCTCATTCCCCACCACTGGCAGGTAAATTATCCTGGCAGCTCCACAGCTCAGTTCTCCTGCCAAGACCCCTCTTGCAGAGCGTTGAGCACCAATGCCTTCCAAGCTGCCCTTCCTCAAAGGGCAGCTAAATGTGCACGGAGAACTGCTCTGGGAATGGGGAAGGAAGCTCCTTGATGGAATTATTGCTGGCCACAGAACCTCAGGCATGCTCACATTTTCACTCTCCTCCCCCAAAATAGGCGAGATGCCAAGGAGTAAGACATATTCAAAGAATTGAAGTCTTTCAATATCTCATTACAGAAAACAGCAGACAAGTTGGCAGAAAGCCAGGCAGGCTTCCAATGAAAACACTCCCATTATAGCTTTGCTTGTGTTTCTATGAACTTTCATAAAAAACAACACCTTTAAGAAATATTTCAGTTTTGATTAATTGGCTTTTTTGATAAAGATCTGTTTTGTTTGAAAACTCCCCAGCTATCCAGCCCTCTCCCACACCTCCCAATCACTGTTTCACCACCTACAGCCTGCCAGGCTTCTGCTGCACTCTGTTCCTCACGAGCATCCACAGCTACTGCACAGGTTAAAATATTATCTGCTCTGGGACACCTGCAGAACAGGGGACAATGACAGTGTGTGAAGAGGCTGGGTCAAATTCAGCATTCCTCTGGGCATTTCAAAAGCATCTCTCACTACTCTGCAAGCCCTATTACTTCATGGGCTGAGATACAAGAAACGGAAGATGCTCACAGTCAGACAAATGACATGGGGATCTTTGACTTCTGTACTAAAACACAGCTCCTCCCCTTCATTCCAGCCTTTACACGAAGGTGCAAAGCTAAACAAACCTCAGCTTCCCAATTATTTTCACTGCCCAAAGAAAAATTGTTTGCCTTCCAACTCAGAGCATAGTGCTGCAAAGCTACAGCAGTGTCAGAGGTTCCATGGTCGACAGGGCTGAGGTGACTGTCCCAAAATTAACAGGAGGAGGATAAAAAAGGATAAGTCCTCTTTCACCTACCAGGCATAATTAGCACACTCTTAATAAACTGGAGAGGTTTTAGAACTTTTGCCACGTTTCATCACTCAAAGATTATCACTACCCAGCATCACATGTCCGGCTCACACAAGGAAGGAATAATTTTATCATGTAGACAGCAGGCCCAGGCTTTTGCCAACTCCGAATGAAAGTCCGTGACAGACGTTTTATTGCCGTGAAAATTTCAGATATTCAACAAGAACATTGTACTTTACAGTATCAAACGTCAGGTCTAGAAGACTATATAGCAAAAGTAAATGTAAAGTGCAAGGAGTTTCTCCTTTTTGCTTTCTAACCAAAGCAGCTCGTCATCTGCCTTCACAGAAGAAACACCACAGCATGTTTTCTACTCCTCCACAGGCAGAGTCTTCAAACCACTACTAAAAGTACTCTTTGATCAATATGTGGGAATAGATTTTTTGATAACACAAAATTCAGAATGAGCAAAGAACTACAGTGATCGAGAACGAAGAACTGGCTTTTCATTGTGGAAGAGAGGGAATGAAGTCAGGCCCAAGGAGTGACAGCTATGGCTAGGAGACATACCAAAGCCAAAAGAAAAAGATCTTTTAAAATAATAACTAATTTTAAATAATAAATAATTTAAATAAAAACAGCTCAGGGCTGTTTTCCCCAGGTGTTTCAAAGACTAGACATCCATCCACATGTCAGGTACAAACCTCACAGGGGATCCAATTCACAGAAGTAATTGGTGCTACTGAGAAGTTTGCTGCACAAGAGGCTATTTAAAAATAATAATAATACAGCTGCAAATGCATATGATTCTTGCTGCTCTAAGCAGCATTTTATTTCAGCTTGCCACTAGCTCCAATCTTTCAGAGCAGTATGTAAAACTGTTCCTCATACAGTACCTGTCCTTGTGCTATGTCAAACCATTTTCCAGTTACCAAGCACAAATATTTCAACACCGTCTAAATTGCTAAGAGTGAGCCATCTAAATCAAGATCAAAAGGTGCATTTCTAAATCAAGACTCCAGAAGAAATTTGAAGGTAAAAGAGTATTCAGAGGGAATCTGTTGTACACTTTGTCATGAGTAATCTTTTTTAAGAACCTTGATCTTGAAGGAAGCTCCACTGAGGCAGAAGTCCCAATCCAGAGGATCCCACGCAGTGCCTGCAGCAGAAGGGGAGATTCAGAGCAGACATGGAATAGTCAAGCCTGGTCATTGCTCATGCTCAGATTCAATCTCCTTACTCAGTACCCGGTGATCTTCAAAGCATTTTAATGAAATCCATTTCAGAGTGGCAGCTTGACTTCTCTCACTGCCCCAAAACTTATCAGTGAGACTGTACTGCACCCTTCAAAACTGAAAAGATCTTAAACACTCATCTCATTTATTCAAGCTGCCTCGTATCCTTCAAGAGGCGCTCTTGGAGACAGGAGATGAGCCAGGGTAACAAAGCCAAAACCACCAAAGACTTCTGATTTGACACATGGGAGCAGCTCCTTGAAGACCAAGGATGTAGATTCTGACAGTGCCCCCAGGACGACTACACGGGGCAGAGCAGCAGGAGCTGTGACATTCTGGGAAATTCAGTTGCAGTGCACAAATTCAGGTTGTAACAGACAACAGAACTTACAGGCATGATATTGTCAATGAACTTCTCATCCATTTAACCTCTAAGACGTTTTCCTGGGACAGGTGTTGAGTGCAAGCCCTACTGCCCACAGTCAAAAAGCCCCACACGTCAACAGTGAGCCAAGTTCCCCCATTACAGCAAATTTTCTTGAACGCCATTGCAGCAGCTGCGACTTCAGGCGTTTTGTTTGGGTTTTTTAAGGGGAGGCATGCAAGGAAGGGAAGAATTCCTCCAAAAGAAAAGATGATTGTGTGCAGCATCGGATTTTAGGGAGACAAAGTTAGGAGGAGGCTACAGAAGGTGAAAACCTGAAAAAAATGGCTCCAGTAGATTTTCTTCTTTCAAGGGTTAGAGGAAGAAACTAACAGAGAGTAAGCAGTAGTTAATAAAAGGAAACAGGAGGTTTATGTTTGGAAGGAGAAAACTGACCTGAAGTACAAGAGTCACAAAGTGACACTGAAGCAAAAGTCAAGTTATTTTGTAGCAAAAGAACAAACAGTATTAAGGGGCTAAGGAGCAGATTGGTATCTTTATAATTCTTCCAAACCCACCAACTTTTGTGCAGAGAAATGTGATGTTTCTGAAGCCATTTCTAGATAACTGTGTGTCATCTTCAGGGATATCTGCTTTCAGAAGTAACATTCCTATGAACTATCACTAAAATCACAAAAACTGGTAGAGCCTGGGTGAATGCTGGAAGCAGCCACAAGCTGAAGCAGTTGAAGTATTTCATCTCCTTTTTCAAAGTTGCTCTGGATGGAAGGCATCCATCTTGAGTGTGCTGCTGGACTCAAAGCCAGCCAAGATCCTGGATCCTGTTCAGCCACAGGAAAGCTTCAGAGCTCATTGTGCTTCGGCATCAGGATTCACCAGGCAGCTGGTTGGTGTTCAGAAGGGCAGCTGGAGTCCTTTCTGGAAAGGGCTACAAGAGGCACCACCTGCACTTTGCCTTTTTTTTGTACTGTATGAATCCTTGTAAAGCTCCCTGTATACAGACACTTCCCTTCAGAACTAGAAAAGCTTAAGATACTGGAATATATTCACTGAACATTGCAGAATCTTTGTCTATTGAGTGGAGGACACAGCAAACATGAAGGACAATGAAAATATTTTCTAAAAGAAGTTACATCCGCTCACACTGATTGGGGACCCAGCACCAGCTCATTGCTGTAGTTTATATTATGTGGAGAAGCCAATTCTTGCTTACTTAGCTATTGTGCAGACTTTAACCTGTCAGAAGAAATGAGATAAAAAGCAGAAGAAAAAAGACAATCTGACTCATTTCCATAGGGGCACTTAGTACATGAGCAGAGATTGTTCCTTAAGCATTACTCAGCAACCTACTTTACAAAAATGAGCTTTCAAAAAAAATCCAGCTGGAACACACCTATTGCTTTAATGGGACTAAAGTTTTACAGCAACCTGTTTCAACACAGTTAACAGTCTTTCTGACAATAATAAAGCCTAAGCTTTAAAACACACAGGGCATGCTGATAAAAGTATTCTTTATGCTTCTCCAGCTCTCTGCCCAAAAAGTGACTCACTAAACAACCAACATGAGGTGATATAAGGCACCCAACTGCGTTCAGTCCTGGGCGCAGATGTGTATGACCAGCTATGCCTCTGTTTTCCCAAGCTGTAGAGCAAAGATAAGCCCAAATAGCTTCAGTCTGGAATAAGATAATCGTGCAGGCAATGGCAAAGACAGAAGTCAACTCTGCTGCTTGAGAAAGCAATAGCCCCCACAGGAAACTCTAGAAAGAGTTTTCTCCTTTTAAACAGGTGAAACAGAAGCAAGACCACGATTGACTCCTGTCAGGAGTCATGCAATACACAAAACTGTTTGGAACAGCAATTGCAGAAACAACGTTTGCTGCAAGAACACATGTTGAAGAGCTTGGTTTCTTCTCAGAATGTCCCCCTCATGTTTTAGTTTGCATAAGCCTATAGCTTTACAGAACAGAGCTGAACAACTCCTTTTAGCAAGCTTTCCCTCCCCAACTATTTCTACATAATCTGAAAACCTAGTGATAAACACAAATGTTAGGCTTTTAAAGCAGGCTCTCTCACCTCAAACAAAACAGCATTTCACTTTCTATTAATGATGCTATTTTTTGTGGTCATGCATTTAATTGAAAGCTGATGAGTGATATTCTTTAACAGTTAGAGCCATCAAAATGAAAACGAAATGCAAGGAATGCAAGAGCAAGCCTAAAAATGCAATCAGAAGTAAAAAATTGTTACAGCAGTCATTAAACGAAAAGGCCAGTAGAGAAATCTAGGTGTAACAAGAACAGAGTATGAGCATTTCACACCACTGTCCTCACAGGAGCTGAGACTCCAATCCAAACCATTTTCCCAGATATGCAGAATACAGTGACTGAGCCTTATTTACTCCCTGCTCTACCCCAAATCAGCCTGCACAAACTTCCCTTCTGTAACAGGGAAACTCTCAATCCCAAACATCTGCTTCTTTTGAAATATGATTTCCAGCAAGACTTGAATTTGCAAAAAAGACAGTTGAAGCTACAGTGCCGTTGTTTTGAATACATACACTAGTAGAAGTACTTTTTGTTTTTAAGATGTGTAAGAACAGAACTTCTCTTTGATAAGCTTCTGGAGTCAGCTCAGATAAGCTGAAGGACACCACCGACAATGCTATTCAAATTTGCATCTGTTCTCCCACTGGAAAACCAGTCAGGCATAGACAGGCAGCGTTCACCTACATCTGGCTACTGTGTACCACAAACACAATTTGAGAAGCCACATTCAGTTTCCACTCTAACACTGATAATGATACAGCACGCCTGGTATCCCAGTAAACACTGCCCTTGAGCTCGGAACCCTGTGTTTTCCAAATTACAATTATAGTATTGCTCCCCTAAAATAAGGGTTGTCAAATTATATATGAGAAGGAAATAGAAACTAAAATGAATAAATACAGTTTTTCCCTTGAATACTTGTCTCACTCATACACTGGCAGCGCTGCTTCTACCAAGCAGACCAAACTGAGCAGCCCATAGATTATTGCTCCCCCCACCTAATTATCAAAAGATTTTGTAGCAACTGCATTGTTACAGCATATGGGGCAGGGCAAAGTACTGTTCTTGAAAAAGTCAGCTGGATCAAGTTATAAACGTAGTTGGTCATATTTCAGGGTTCAAACAGGTAGCTTCCATATAGCTTTAGGTCAAAGAGTTATTGCACTATCTGTTCCCAGAGCCCATTCTGCACTAGGAAGCCTACCTCACACTTGTGGTTTTCTTCATAACCCACACAAAGGAAACTAACCTCTAATTTGTAGTTGAGCCAAATATCTTTGCTGACATCTGTATCAGAAATCCCAGCGGAACACTCTTACTGATTTTCATCCAACTGTGACAAAATGTATTCAGTGATTACACATTTTATCATCAACACAACTGATAATATATCCCAGATTTACAGAGGGAAAGACATTGCTTAGCCCTACTAAACAGAAAATGAGGCAATACATAGGTAGAGGTGCTTTAGACACTCCGGTAGCTTCTCCAGTCAATTTGAAACCCTCTGTTCAAAAACTTCTGGCAGTAACAACTTTTTGCAGACCTGAACTGGTGTTGTCAAATAAACTAAATTTAACCCAGAACCTATTTTCTTGTCTTTTCACGTAGCAAGACCCACAGCAACAACCAACATACGAGTGAACCCCTGACAGTTTCCCAACGCCAGAGCCAGCATATGATGCTGCTACAGCCACAATACTCTAACTTAATCCATCATTAGGAAGTTGAGAGGCTGCTATGTTAGCTGTATGCAACTGATGGTCCCAGTTGTGTCTTTAGATACTGAAAGTTATTTGTTGCATGTAGTATTATTTGCCACAAAGAGATCCTCCCTTATGCCAGTGGTGCATGTATAAATGCAAAATAAAATGTAAGCAGAAGGAAAAAGCATGAGGTAACAGGAGTCACCCTGCTGGTTGTCACCATGGTGGCTCCTGTGTTAGTTGTACTGCTCTAAATTATGCTTTGTGAGGCCGGCAGAGCTGAATCCCTAGTTCCACCACTCTGTTTGGGAAAACGGTCCCACTCCTACATTTAGGATGGATTAAAGCCTAGCAGAAAGCTTGCAGTCCCTTGTTGCCTGACTGCCTCTGCTCGAGTTGTGAAAAACTCAAGTGAGAGAGAGGTGTTATTATTTTTATTTCTGAACTTTAGAGCAAACCTTGTGGCAGAGAGGCTCCAGGACCTGCTCTGAACATCCATTTACACCTACAGCCCTGAACAGCAAACACGAGCACACTGATAAGCTGGTGCAGGTGCACTGAGGCCTGACAGAAGCTCCGGCTGCGCTGCAGGCTGCCTGCCATCACCAGATTTTATTTCTGCATTATTATTGGGCAACGCTAAGGTGGGTATTAAGACAGCCTGCCAAGATAAATTAAAGGTCTACTGGCCCTTAACGAGAAACAGTATCCCCACCCTCGGCTCGGAGGTTACGGGTGACACCGCACATTATGTTCACCTTGCTTTTGTCTTCTGCCTCAAGTTTAGACGCAGTAAAATGTAATCAGGGGCAGTCATGCGTGAGCCCAGACACTTGGCTCCCGGGATCCGCCAGTGCCCGGTGCTGCGGCACAAAACCCAAGCGGGGATCGCTCCACTCAAGTTGCGGGAACAAAAGAGCGCTCCGGCTGCCTCGGCAGCGGGGCTGCACATCGCTGCTCTGGGCGCTGCCGAGGGAACGCTGCCACCGCTCAGCCTCCCGGGAGCTCCGGCCGCCGCGCCGGGAATGTTGCACCGAAAACCTTCACAAATTTTTGTTGGAAGCGGGCCAAATGGAGCTGTGGTTGTTACCGGGTGCAAACGCAGTGACTTTATCCCAAGGCATGCCGAGTGTTTAAGCCTTCCAAATGAATTCCTCCACACTCCCCTTAGGGATGACCTATCGTCCCAGGCCAGAAAACGCTTTCCCACCCTGCCTCTGGACAGGGAGAAAGCAGAACCCCTCTGCCACACTCTCCCCTCCCTCCCACTGCAATTTAAAAGTTGCGGTTCCACGAAATCAGGACATACACATGGGGATTATCCCATGCATCATTTCCAGCTCTGGCTCGTCTAGGTTAAAAATATGAAAGATAAAGTTACTGAACACTTCAGGGATCAGCCTGTAACACGAAGTCCTTTTGCTGACTGGTGTTTGGACTGTGCAGAGCCTCGATCCTTGACAAGAGGGCTTCAATGATGGAAGCATTGGCATTATTAATGATAGAAGATCTGCTTCTTAATGTAAACTTTGAAAGGCTTCCTAAGAATTTTGCACGGCCAAATTCCTGCAGAAACACTGGAAAGTTGTTTTCTGACCAGTTCAGCTTGTCCAGCCCCTTTTAGCAGCCTCCTTGTACTAAGCCGTTCAAGGGGCTTTATTTTTTTTTTTTAAATAAAAACCCCACACTAATTGCTTTAAGTCACCTACAGTGGGACTTGGGTTTTTGTTCATTTGATACAAGCACACACAAATACTTACCTCATGAATAGTAAAAAACCAAAAGCATTTACAAGAAAGATATCCTTTAAAGTTCACAGAAGCAAAGCGATTTGACTGAACTTCAGGCTTTCAGGAGTAACATCTAAAAATAGGTAGTGTCAGCTATGCAAGAATTTAATGAGTAGTGGCCGGTATTGTGTGCCTGAGAGATCTGTCCAATTTTTAAAGCGTCAGAGTTACCAAAGGAAGCAAGTACAGGTCCTTGAGATCCAAAAATCTCAGGATGATCACCTCCTCCTGTTTTAATTAAAGTACCACATACCTCCAGAGAGAAAAATACAGCTCACTGTGCTGAAACAAAGAGAATAAACCACACTTGCAGATACATGCCACGATTCAGGCGCAGGTTGAAAAAGCACATTCTGAAAGTACATGCCCCATAAAAGACACCACTTAGAAGTACTTATTTGCTATCAATTTCTCTGCAGGCTAACACTTTTGGTGCATATTTTACTGTACCTTCTGGCTGTACAGACCAGAGACCAGAGAAGATAAAGGCCCTTCAATTACCTTACTGCTTCAGCCTGTTTGACTCTTACAGGTATAGATACAGTTTCACCAGTACCCATTTGT
Source organism: Mohoua ochrocephala (assembly GCA_013398855.1). Classification (NCBI taxonomy): domain Eukaryota; kingdom Metazoa; phylum Chordata; class Aves; order Passeriformes; family Acanthizidae; genus Mohoua; species Mohoua ochrocephala. Next base: position 747,200 of record VZTA01008079.1, read on the forward strand.
GCTTACTTTAATTCATTACCAAAGAAAGGCTCAACCTCTCCTCCTCACAAGCCATCCCCTCCCTCTTCAGACACAAAAGAAACTTTCTGTCCCATCAAAAACTTCAGGCAAGCGAGGGATAATACATTTCCCCATTTTCAGCACTAGCAATCCACGGAGGGGGGAGGGAAGAAAAAGTGCATCAAATCCTTTTGAACAAGGTTATTAAGTGCTATCAAAGTAACTGTGCCTCCAGGGATGGATTCCAGCCTGTTCCCAAGTATTATCCCCCCTCCACCAAAACCCAGCGACAACACACACCTCATCTGTCACTGCTGGAAGAGAGCAGGGGAGAAAAGGGTCTTGGAGACTGTAAAAGCGATTAAACTGGAACTGAATGGAGGTGGGTAAATCACCACCATCAAAGTGTTACAGGCACATAAAGGCACACAGGTGAAGAGGATAATAAAAGCGCTCCTCTAGGAGCGAATACAGCCGAAATATACGCTTTTCAATAAAGGCTTTAAAAAAAGGAGACACGGGAGAGGGGCTGCGAGCAGCTCTCCTCCTCCTGCCTCCTTCCATCTCCCAAAAGGCACCATAAATTGCTCTTATCCTCCCACCTCCCCCACAAAAAAACCACAGTATTAAAATACTTTTGCCCAGGAGACAGCGAGCTCAAGTCCCTGGAAAGTTTACACAAAGTTTAACTACAGATATTAATTTCCCTCCCCCCCTCCCCCTCTCCTTTTATTTTAAAAGGGAAAAGTCTGCAGGAGGAAGGAGGGCAGGGATGGACGGCAACCCCCGAGCCGCTGCCAGGGGTGCGGGGGCAGCTCGCAGACTTCGGCTCCCTACCTGGAGGGTCCATTTCAATGTAAAATATCAGCTCAGTGGAATAGGGCATCATCACTTCCCTCCAGTCCGTGTCATCGCGGTCCATATCCCACACCGTGTTGTACATCGCGACAGCCAAGTCCCGGCAGGGTTAGAAATAAGAGGTTGGATAGCTCGGCTTTTAATCGAGAGGTGGGAAGGAAGAAAAAAAAAAAAAAAAAAGAAAAAAGGAAACAAAGCCGAGAAGAATCCACCTCGCTCTAAAATAACACTTTTAGCAAAAAGAAAAAAAAAATTAAAATCGCAAAATTAAACTTAAAAAAAAAAAGCCTCCACGCAAGTCACCTCAGCAGCTGCCCCGCAGGAACTAAAGATAGGTAGTTATATATACAATATATATAGAGAGAGTGCTTCTTTTTGTTTAAAAAGACACCTTTCCACAGAAAAGCCACTTTCCTGAATTCTCTCTAAAAATCGCCGTTTTCGGGGTATTTTTAAAACACAAGCCAAACAAGCCCCCCACAGGAAAGCGGGGGGATGGTGGGAAGCAGCGGATAAAAAGGGGCGATTTCAGTCTCTGGATGAATTCTTTTCGCCGGCGGAGGACGAGAAAGGAGGCAGC